>JAFHKX010000014.1:3082400-3255773 GCA_019022885.1 Schlechtendalia chinensis
GAAGCTTACGGTGCATTATGTACGTTAGAATAACGAACTTATCCAGGATAAATGAAGTAAAAATTAATTGCAGCGAAATCGCGGGTAGCGCCGTTAAAACTTTGTCAGTGCCTCGTCTCGAACTATGCGCCGCGGTATTGTTGTGCCGTTTAGCTGACAAAATGATTAACAAATTAAAGTTAAAAATAGCCCGTCGTTATTTTTGGACTGATTCAACAATTGTTATGTCATGGATTTCGTCACCATCCATTCACTGGGGAGCCTTTGTTGCCCATCGAGTAGGCGAGATTCAGGATCAAACAGCTATGTATGAGTGGCGTCATATAAATGGCAAAAATAATCCCGCGGACGTTATTTCCCGTGGTTGCGATCCATCAGTAATGCAGAACGAGAGCATATGGTGGGAAGGGCCTAAGTGGTTAAAAGAAAGTAAAAAATTATGGCCAAAATTATTTGAATTAAATAGTGAAATTGTGATACCTGAAGCGCGTAAAACTATAAACCTCGTATCAACTGTAATCGCTGATATATCGTTTATTGATCGTTATTCATCATTAACGAAATTGTTGCGCGTTATCGCATACTGTTTGCGTTTCATTCAAAATGTATTGAATCCAAAAGATAAAGCTACAGGTCTATTACATACGGACGACGTTTTCAAGGCCACTAGATATATAGTGCGAGCAGTGCAACAACAACACTGGGCAAAGGAAATATCAGATTTGAAAACAATTAAACAAGTGTCAATGAAAAGTGAAATATTTCGTCTACAGCCTTTTTTAGACGAGCACCAAATTATTAGGGTCGGTGGTAGATTAAAAAATGCTAATACACTTGACTCATTTCAACGCCAACCTATGTTGATTCCGCCATCGTGTACTTTATCAAAATTGATTTTCCAAGATTCTCATAATAAAATATTGCATGGGGGTCCTGCTGCCATGCTTTCGTATGTGCGTGAACGTTACTGGCCCATACACGGACGTAATATGGCGAGAAAAATATTTTATCAATGTGTGAAAT
Organism: Schlechtendalia chinensis; assembly: GCA_019022885.1. Taxonomy (NCBI): domain Eukaryota; kingdom Metazoa; phylum Arthropoda; class Insecta; order Hemiptera; family Aphididae; genus Schlechtendalia; species Schlechtendalia chinensis. The sequence continues at coordinate 3,083,424 of JAFHKX010000014.1, forward strand.
GTTTCAGAACAAAACCGACAATTGTTCAGCCAATCATGGGTGACTTACCGAGGCAAAGAGTCGAACCACAACGTCCATTTGCAATATGTGGTATAGACTTTGCGGGTCCTTTTTCTATAAAAACTAGTTTACGTCGAAATGCCCCAATCAATAAAGGTTACGTTTGTATCTTCGTATGCTTTTCTACAAAAGCAGTGCATATCGAACTTGTTTGTGACTTATCTACTGAAGCTTTCCTTAATGCATTAAAACGGTTTACAAACCGCAGAGGTATCTGTTCGGAAATATTTACTGATAATGCCACAAATTTTGTCGGAGCTAATCGCCGGCTAGCCGAATTAAAAAAATTATTTTATACCGAAGAACACATGGAGAAAATACAAGGATCTTTGACGGAAGCAGGAATTCGTTGGAACTTCATACCTCCGCGAAGCCCCCATTTTGGTGGTTTATGGGAGTCAGCTGTTAAGGCAATGAAAACGCACTTATATAGAACGTTAGGGAACGCAAATATGACGTACGAGGAACTTAATACCGTTATAATACATGTAGAAGCTTGTCTAAACTCTCGTCCTTTATGTCCTTTATCCTCTGACCCTTCAGATCTTTCAGCCTTGACTCCTGGTCATTTTTTGACGGGTGACTCATTAACCGCCGTGCCGGAACAAAATCTCACGGCAACGCCTATTAACCGTTTAAATAGGTGGCGAAGAGTGACGCAATTATCACGGCAACTGTGGTTGCGATGGCAAAAGGAATATTTGTCACAATTACAATTACGTAGTAAATGGGCCAGCGAAAAAGGTCCAAGTGTAAAGATTGGGTCAGTAGTCTTGGTCAAGGATGACAACGTACCTTCATTGCACTGGAAGCTGGGCAAGATAATAGGATTGTGTCCTGGGGCTGACGGCAAGGTTCGAGTTGTCAATTTAAAAACTTCCAGTGGTCAATTTACCCGTTCAGTACGCAAAATATGTCCCTTACCTTTCGAAGGAAACAAATAAAGAATGAAATATTTTTTATTTATATTTTTCCATTTTATGTTAAGTATTTAAAATTATTATATTATTTTTGTTCATTTATAATTATGATTTATTATGATGTAATAGCTATTTTTTGTATTCTTGAAACCTTTTTTTTTGTCTTTATGTCATTATTAATTAATTTAAGTATATTATAACTGTACAGAGGTTTCAAAGCGGGCGGTATGTTAGATATCGCGTACATTTCGTAGGCAATTGTGTTTTCCCGATTGTCATTATCTGCCTGGCGGGGAGAGTCAGTCCGTCGGCAGCGCGACTCAAGAACGGATATAAGTGTCGACTTTATATACAAATTAAAACCGCGAATACAGTCCACTTTGTGTATTTATTATATAAAATAAAATAAGTTTCGAAACACTATGCGCATTTATTATATATAATAATAGAAATAATCGCCGAAACAACATATATATGTATATACATGTCATGCATTATTATTGTTATTAGTATTATTTCAAGAATGTGTTTTAATATTTTTTTTATATATATATATTTATATACTGTAGTTAATTTGGTGGTGGTCGCAAAGGGGAAAGAATCTGTCCTTCATTTTTTCTCAATCCAATCATTATATATGTATATATGTTGTCATGCATTATCATTATTATTAGTATTAGTTGAGGGATATGTTTTAAAGTTTTTTTAACTATACTATATAAACTATATATTGTTTTAATTATTTTATTTTTTTGTTATATTTTTATGTTTAAAGACACACACACACACACACACACATATGTACAATATATGTCTCGGATTATTATTTATTTCTGTGATTATTAAATTATGATTTTTTTTTAAAGTATTTATTATTATTATTATTATTATTTTAATTGTTACTTTGTCTTCTCGGACAGACACACACACATATATATTGTATATATATATATACATATCTATATGTCTTAGAAGCACATTTTATACGTATAGTGGTTGATTTGAGAATGTAGACACGAGGACAAAGCTTCTTTTCCGTGTTTTTACCTAACACATTAAAGTTTTTATTCATCAAGGAAAGCGGTGATTACGACTTATGATAAATAAATAATTGGTTTCTTTTTTTGTTACCTACATAAAGTTTTAATTATTTTATTTTTTTTGTTACTTTTCTATGTCAAAACTTTCACAGATATATATATATTTATATATACACACAATATATGTCTTCGATTATTATTATTATTATTATTATTATTTTTTTTTCTTTCTAATATATGCTGTTTCTATATTAAATTTTTTGTGACATTTCTATAAATCTTGGAAACTTTATAAATGTGTGTATATATATAAACCATATTTTATAACATATATCTATATATATATATTTATATACAGTAGTTTATTTGTGGTGGACGCAGGGGGAAGAAATCTGTCCTTAATTTGTTCTCAATCCAATCACTATATATATGTATATATGTTGTCGTGCATTATCATTATTATTAGTATTAGTTGAGGGATATGTTTTAAAGTATTTTTTCACTATACCATATAAACTATATATTGTTTTAATTATTTTATTTTTTTGTTATATTTTTATGTTTAAAGACACACACACACACACACATATGTACAATATATGTCTCGGATTATTATTTATTTCTGTGATTATTAAATTATGATTTTTTTTATTATTTAATTTTTTTTATTATTTAAAACATGAAATAGAATGACTTTGTTACTCTATATATTGTACAAAAATATACAGATATAAGTCTTTTTAAAAATTGTTTTACTTATGAAATAGGTTAAAGTATTTATTAATATTATAATTTTTTTTTTTTTGTTACTTAGTCTTTTTGTCCGTGCGTGTGACTTTTCCATAAGTCTTAAAAACACTAATATAAATGTATGCTATATCGGAAGTAGATAAAATCCGGCTATTGTTTTTTTCACATATATGATTTTTATAAAAATTTTTTTTACTGTTATTATAATTGTTTTAAAATTGTTATTGGCAAAATATATACATATATATAATGTTAACGGCCGGCAAACGATTTAGAGGTGACAGAGTGAACACGGTGCTGTAGCCAGGGAGGGGGGGGACACCAGGTTCATTTGGCCCTTCCGAAATTCAAAACGTATATACGAATTTTTTAGCGACGAACGGATCCCGATGTCCTGCGAACGATTTTTACGAGATCGACCTCTAGAGTGTCTTTATATAGCGCCGAAGGCGCGAAATAAACCCATCCCCCATACATGAAAAACGAATGAAAAAATAAAAAAAAAAAAAAAAATACGAGACCGATACTGAAAAAAAGACCGTAAGCTTTCACCGAGTTTCGCAGCAGATCGACTTTTGGGCGACGATGCGAGACCGACCCTTAGAGTGTCTCTATATAGCGCCGAAGTCGCGAAATAAACCCCCCCCCCATACATGAAAAACGAATGAAAAAATTAAAAAAAAAAAACACAACTGAATACGAGACCGATACTGAAAAGACCGTAAGGTTTCCCCGAGTTTCGCAGCAGATCGACTTTTGGGCGACGATGCGAGACCGACCTCTAGAGTGTCTCTATATAGCGCCGAAGGCTCGAAATAAACCCTCCCCATACATGAAAAACGAATGAAAAAATTTAAAAAAAAAAAAAAATACGAGTCCGATACTGAAGAAAAGACCTTAAGCTTTCACCGAGTTTCGCAGCAGATCGACTTTTGGGCGACGGCTACTGTTACCCTGGAGGTCGGTCGTTAAACGATACCGATAGTGTTATAGTAACCCGTTTTCATTTTTGTTGTAAAACGCGATACACATAAATATATATATATATATAAAGTAGCTGTGTATATTTATATGTCGTTCCTTTACTGTGCGCACCTGTTTCCGCAAAAGCGACTGTCGGGCATTTTTCTTTTGTTATTTTTAATAAGTCATAAGTATCATTGTACGTATGATATACGTCACATACGTACATGTGTATGTGTGTGTCATACTTTAAACAACGGTACGACGGTCGTGTATTCATGTAACGAATTGTATTATATTTTTTAAAAAACCGTTTTTTGTGTCATAAATTTAAATATTTGTTTTTTTTTTTTTACCGATTACGTATGTCGTATCGGTTTTAAATTGTTAGCTTTTATGCAATTCATATCTTTTACGTTTGCTCTTTGCATAAACTTATATATACGTTTTTTGTGACTCTTCCATAAGTCTTAGATACACTAATATAAATGTTTGCTATATCGGAAGTTGATAAAAACCGGCTATTGTTTTTTTCACATATAGGATTTTTAGTATAAATTTTTTTTACCGTTATTTTAAATGTATTAAAATTGTTATTGGCAAAATATATACATATATATATATAATGTTAACGGCCGGCAAACGATTTAGAGGTGACAGAGTGAACACAGTGCTGTAGCCAGGGAGGGGGGGGACACCAGGTTCATTTGGCCCTTCCGAAATTCAAAACGTATATACGAATTTTTTAGCGACGAACGGATCCCGATGTCCTGCGAACGATTTTTACGAGATCGACCTCTAGAGTGTCTTTATATAGCGCCGAAGGCTCGAAATAAACCCATCCCCCATACATGAAAAACGAATGAAAAAATAAAAAAAAAAAAAAAATACGAGACCGATACTGATAAAAAGACCGTAAGCTTTCACCGAGTTTCGCAGCAGATCGACTTTTGGGCGACGATGCGAGACCGACCTCTAGAGTGTCTCTATATAGCGCCGAAGGCTCGAAATAAACCCTCCCCATACATGAAAAACGAATGAAAAAATTTAAAAAAAAAAAAAAATACGAGTCCGATACTGAAGAAAAGACCTTAAGCTTTCACCGAGTTTCGCAGCAGATCGACTTTTGGGCGACGGCTACTGTTACCCTGGAGGTCGGTCGTTAAACGATACCGATAGTGTTATAGTAACCCGTTTTCATTTTTGTTGTAAAACGCGATACACATAAATATATATATATATATAAAGTAGCTGTGTATATTTATATGTCGTTCCTTTACTGTGCGCACCTGTTTCCGCAAAAGCGACTGTCGGGCATTTTTCTTTTGTTATTTTTAATAAGTCATAAGTATCATTGTACGTATGATATACGTCACATACGTACATGTGTATGTGTGTGTCATACTTTAAACAACGGTACGACGGTCGTGTATTCATGTAACGAATTGTATTATATTTTTTAAAAAACCGTTTTTTGTGTCATAAATTTAAATATTTGTTTTTTTTTTTTTACCGATTACGTATGTCGTATCGGTTTTAAATTGTTAGCTTTTATGCATTTCATATCTTTTACGTTTGCTCTTTGCATAAACTTATATATACGTTTTTTGTGACTCTTCCATAAGTCTTAGATACACTAATATAAATGTTTGCTATATCGGAAGTTGATAAAAACCGGCTATTGTTTTTTTCACATATAGGATTTTTAGTATAAATTTTTTTTACTGTTATTTTAAATGTATTAAAATTGTTATTGGCAAAATATATACATATATATATATAATGTTAACGGCCGGCAAACGATTTAGAGGTGACAGAGTGAACACAGTGCTGTAGCCAGGGAGGGGGGGGACACCAGGTTCATTTGGCCCTTCCGAAATTCAAAACGTATATACGAATTTTTTAGCGACGAACGGATCCCGATGTCCTGCGAACGATTTTTACGAGATCGACCTCTAGAGTGTCTTTATATAGCGCCGAAGGCTCGAAATAAACCCATCCCCCATACATGAAAAACGAATGAAAAAATAAAAAAAAAAAAAAAATACGAGACCGATACTGAAAAAAAGACCGTAAGCTTTCACCGAGTTTCGCAGCAGATCGACTTTTGGGCGACGATGCGAGACCGACCCTTAGAGTGTCTCTATATAGCGCCGAAGTCGCGAAATAAACCCCCCCCCCATACATGAAAAACGAATGAAAAAATTAAGTTTCAGTAAGGTTTTTGAGCTTTGAGCGACGATGCGACGGTTTTTAGCGGTGATTTCTCCGGCCGTTTCGGTTTCGTCGGTCTCATCGGTCGCCGCCGCCCCGCCGTCTTTCATGGATCCGACCGTGTTTTTTTTCTTTTTATTTATTTATTTTCATTTTATTTATTTATTTTTTATTATGTTATTTTAATTATTTTATTATTGTAATACTTTTCTATACGTTTAATAATAACACGTCTTGAGAATTTTTTTTGTTTACTTTTAAATAAGATTATTTTTTACATACATGTTATTTTAATTATTTTATTATTGTAATACTTTTCTATACGTTTAATAATAACACGTCTTGAGAATTTTTTTTTGTTTACTTTTAAATAAGATATATAGTATAGGATTGTACGAAAACATACGGATGTTATAGTATTTCTTATTATTAATTTTTTATACGTGTTTGTCGTTTTTGTTCACGTCTTTTTTCCCGTCGCCTGCGCGATTGTCTTTCGCGATTTAACGGTTTTTTTTTTCGTTTTGTAAAACCAAACCGCGAGCCGTTACGGATGAAACTCGATGGTTTACGTTCCTAAACGTAAGTGTTTTGTTTTAAAATATCGTTTTGCGTCTTATTATTATTTTTGATTCGGTGGATTAGTGTCATTTAAGTCTACGATTCGGTTACAAAACCGTATGAACACCCGCAAAATATTCCGTCGGCGGCGGCGGCGGTTTTTTCCCGCCACCGCCGCCGTTATCGTTCCCGACGATGATAACGATAATATAAGTTTTTCGAACCGCCGTCACGTACGATATCGTGTACGCGAATTCGTCTCCGACAACGTCTATATATTAATAAAAAAATACCGAGTGAATAATGCGTGTAGCAGTGGCGTTTTCATCCGACCGTTTCCGTATTGGTTCGTATCGTTCCGGTTCCGGTCCGCGGTGAAGGATTTTCGCGCACCGACCGCCGAGTACGTATAATACGACGCCGACGTCTACGTGTCGTCGTAATTCTTATTTTTTGTTTTCAGGATTTTCAGGACGGCCGTTCCGAACGGACGACTCGAGGGATTTTACACATAACGAACCGTCAGGAATATGTTTTTCGGTTCTACGCTCGACGGACGGATGCTGTTTCGTCGTCGAACTTCTACGCGCCGTCCTTATCGTTCGGACGATGCACGCGATAACGTGAGTATGACGATTTCTTTTATATATTGGCTAACAACACTTTAACGACTTTGTGTATTGTACGAAAACGATAAGACTCATACGATTATAACGATTGTGTGTTCGGTAGGATTGTTTCGTGCTCGGCGGTCGAAGAACGGACGATACGGCGCGGTCTAAGCTCGCCCGGGTCGGACGTGAGCGCGTCGGGATGTCGAGAAGTCGGAAGTCTGTGGCCGACTTTCCCGGTCGAACCGTCCGAACCGAAAGCGTAGACTTATACATATACGAGTCATATTCATACATATACGAGTGTACCGTTCGCTACCTGTTTCGGCTAAACAGACGGTCGGGTGTTATTTTTTTTTATTATTATCGAATTACCTACATGTCATGTATGTTTTATATATATATATATATATTTATTTTTTATGTGATGCAAGTTTTTTTAACTATACTATATAAACTATATATTGTTTTAATTATTTTATTTTTTTGTTACTTTTTTATGTTTAAAGACCCATACACACACACTTATATGTGTACAATATATGTCTCGGATTATTATTTATTTCTGTGATTATTAAATTATGATTTTTTTTTAAAGTATTTATTATTATTATTATTATTATTATTTTTATTGTTACTTTGTCTTCTCGGAGAGACACACACACATATATATTGTATATATATATACATATCTATATGTCTTAGAAGCACATTTTATACGTATAGTGGTTGATTTGAGAATGAAGACACGAGGACAAAGCTTCTTTTCCGTTTTTTTACCTAACACATTAAAGTTTTTATTCCGCTTTGATTACGACTTATGATAAATAAATAATTGGTTTTTTTTTTTTGTTACCTACATATTGTTTTAATTATTTTATTTTTTTGTTACTTTTCTATGTCAAAACTTTCACAGATATATATATATTTATATATACACACAATATATGTCTTCGATTATTATTATTATTATTATTATATTTAGTATTTTTTTTCTTTCTAATAATATATGCTGTTTCTATATTAAATTTTTTGTGACTTTTCTATAAATCTTAGAAACTCTTTATAAATGTGTGTATATATATAAACCATATTTTATAACATATATCTATATATATATATATATATATTTATATGCAGTAGTTTATTTGGTGGTGGTTGCGGGGGGAAGAAATCTGTCCTTAATTTGTTCTCAATCCAATCACTATATATATATATATATGTATATATGTTGTCATGCATTATCATTATTATTAGTATTAGTTGAGGGATATGTTTTAAAGTTCTTTTAACTATACCTTATAAACTATAAATTGTTTTAACTATTTTATTTTTTTGTTACTTTTTTTATGTTTAAAGACCCACACACACACACTTATATATGTACAATATATGTCTCGGATTATTATTTATTTCTGTGATTATTAAATTATGATTTTTTTTTTTTAAGGTATTTATTATTATTATTATTATTTTTTTTTACTAATAGTATATGCTGTTTACGTTTAAAGTCGTTTAATTTATTAAATTTAAATTTTTTTGTGACTTCTATAAGTCTTAGAAATGCTTTATGTATACATATATAGATATATATATTTATATACTGTAGTTAATTTGGTGGTGGTCACAAAGGGGAAGGTATCTGTCCTTCATTTTTTCTCAATCCATCATTAAATATATATATATGTTGTCAAGTATTATTGTAATAAGTATTATTCCAGGGATGTGTTTTAAAGTTTTTTTTTTACCTAAAAATTCTTTTGATTAGTACATATTTATGAAAAATGTCTTAACTTATTCATATATTATATTATAAATTTTTTTTTTTTTTTTGTGACTTCTATGTCTTAGAAAGATACACACACACAATATATATTATATATATCCCTTGGATTATTATTATTGTTATTAGTATTTATTATTATATTTTTATATCCAAACCATATTTTATAACATATGTATGTATATATATGTCATGCATTATTATTGTTATTAGTATTATTTCAAGGATGTGTTTTAATATTTTTTTTATATATATATATTTATATACTGTAGTTAATTTGGTGGTGGTCGCAAAGGGGAAAGAATCTGTCCTTCATTTTTTCTCAATCCAATCATTATATATATATATATATATAAATATGTATATATGTTGTCATGCATTATCATTATTATTAGTATTAGTTGAGGGATATGTTTTAAAGTTTTTTTAACTATACTATATAAACTATATATTGTTTTAATTATTTTATTTTTGTTATATTTTTATGTTTAAAGATACACACACACACACACACATATGTACAATATATGTCTCGGATTAATATTTATTTCTGTGATTATTAAATTATGATTTTTTTTTATTTAAAACATGAAATAGGATGACTTTGTTCTACTATATATTGTATTTTTTGTGTAGTAAATTAAAATTTTTTTTTTTCACTGATTATGTATGTCGAATCAGTTGTATATTGTTAGCATTGGTGCAATTCATATCCGTTATGTTTGTCCCTTGCCTAATCTTATAAATGAATTTTTGTGACTTTTCTATAAATTTTAAAACACTATAAATGTACCGGTGTAAACCATATTATGCAATATATATATATATGTTTAGTAGTTTATTTGATGGTGGATGCATGGGCAATCTATCCTTATTTTAATAACTATATTAATAACTATATTCGTTATTCAATAATATCTAAGGTGGTGCGGAAACTTACAAGATTCCACAATAAAATGTATAGATGTATATTTTTTTTATTTATTTATCTATTTATTCAAGTACTTAGATACGTTGAAACACCTCATTGTACAAAAAAAGAACCCCAAAATTTTTGTTTTTGAACAGGTAAAGTATAGAATACACACGAAAACCGTGTGATCTATAAAAATTAGGTTTTTTAAGGTAAGAAAAACTCTTGCGGTAAACAAGTAGTTTTACAATAAACTTAAAATCGAGCGATATAACAATACATCATGTAATCGATCAAATATCATCAAGATACCGTTTTTTTCATTAAGTCATGGTTGACTTAATCACGTCGATGACGTGGACCGTCCGTGTTTATAAACGTATACGATACGTATCGGTTATATATATGTTCAGAAAAAACTGTATGGATATTTATGTGAAACATCCCGCGGTTTTTTTCCGTCGCCTTCGTCGGTCCGTCGACATATGTGTTCCGGCCGGCCACCGTTTTCGCTCTCAATTCGTTCGAAAAAGATAACAATATCGGTTTCGAACTGACGTTACGGACGATTTCGTTATCGTCACGTTATCATTACCAAATTACAACCGAGTGAATTACGTGTGTCGTCACGGCGTTTTCCCACGACCGTTTCCGTTTTCTTTTTTTCGTTCGCGTAAACGTTATTCGTATGTTATATTGTCGTTCAATCACACGGTGACGGAGTTTCTCGCACCGGCCGACCAGGTACGTATACGACGACGAAACGCTGACGCCAACGTGTCGTTGTAAATTTTTATTTCGATTTCAGACGGGCGTTCGTCGACCACCAGAAGGATTACGTGGAACAAACCGTTGCGGGGAAACGGTATGTCGTCTGTCGGAAATGTTCGTGTGGCGGATCGGTATCGAACGGCCGACGTCGGGGAACAAGAGAGTTATGGTTTTCTTTCGGACGATCAGCGGAATATCGTGAGTACCTCGACTCTTCTAAATCGGCTAAAAACGTCACGGTCGACTCATTTAACGATAACGATTATACGTTCGGGACAGGATTGCTGACGGTCGTTACAGACGTATTGAATCGAATTCGGCCGGTCGAGGAACGGACGATACGACACGGTCTGAGCTCGCCCCTGTCGGACGTGTGCACGTGCTGAAGTTTATCGAGTCGAAAGGTCTTCAAACGACCGTGGTCGGTGGCTGACGTTCACGAAGGTGGTGGTCGCAAAGGGGAAGGTATCTGTCCTTCATTTTTTCTCAATCCAATCATTATATATATATATATATATAATATATATGTGTTGTCAAGTATTATTGTAATAAGTATTATTCCAGGGATGTGTTTTAAAGTTTTTTTTTTTACCTAAAAATTCTTTTGATTAGTACATATTTATGAAAAATGCCTTAACTTATTCATATATTATATTATAAATTTTTTTTTTTTTTTTGTGACTTCTATGTCTTAGAAAGATACACACACACAATATATATATATATATATCCCTTGGACTATTATTATTATTATTAGAATTTATTATTATATTTTTATATCCAAACCATATTTTATAACATATATATGTATATACATGTCATGCATTATTATTGTTATTAGTATTATTTCAAGGATGTGTTTTAGTATTTATTTTTTATATATATATTTATATACTGTAGTTAATTTGGTGGTGGTCGCAAAGGGGAAAGAATCTGTCCTTCATTTTTTCTCAATCCAATCATTATATATGTATATATGTTGTCATGCATTATCATTATTATTAGTATTAGTTGAGGGATATGTTTTAAAGTTTTTTTAACTATACTATATAAACTATATATTGTTTTAATTATTTTATTTTTGTTATATTTTTATGTTTAAAGACACACACACACACACATACATATGTACAATATATGTCTCGGATTATTATTTATTTCTGTGATTATTAAATTATGATTTTTTTTATTATTTAAAACATGAAATAGAATGACTTTGTTACTCTATATATTGTACAAAAATATACAGATATAAGTCTTTTTAAAAATTGTTTTACTTATGAAATAGGTTAAAGTATTTATTAATATTATAATTTTTTTTTTTTTGTTACTTAGTCTTTTTGTCCGTGCGTGTGACTTTTCCATAAGTCTTAGAAACACTAATATAAATGTATGCTATATCGGAAGTAGATAAAAACCGGCTATTGTTTTTTTCACATTATATGTATATGATTTTTATTATAAATTTTTTTTACTGTTATTATAATTGTTTTAAAATTGTTATTGGCAAAATATATACATATATATAATGTTAACGGCCGGCAAACGATTTAGTGGTGAAGGAGTGAAACCGGTGCTGTAGCCATTGAGGGGGGACACCGGGTTCATTTAGCCCTTCCGAAATTCGATACGTATATACGAATTTTTTAGCGACGAACGAATCCCGACGTCCTTCGAACGATTTTTACGAAACCGACCTCTAGAGTGTCTCTATATAGCGCTGAAGTCGCGAAATAAACCCCCCCCCCCATACATGAAAAACGATTGAAAAAATTAAAAAAAAAACACAACTGAATACGAGACCGATACTGAAGAAAAGACCGTAAGCTTTTACCGAGTTTCGCAGGAGATCGACTTTTGGGCGACGATGCGAGACCGACCCCTAGAGTGTCTCTATATAGCGCCGAAGTCGCGAAATAACCCCCCCCCACCATACATGAAAAACGAATGAAAAAATTAAAAAAAAAAAAAATACGAGTCCGATACTGAAGAAAAGACCGTAAGCTTTTACCGAGTTTCGCAGGAGATCGACTTTTGGGCGACGATGCGAGACCGACCCCTAGAGTGTCTCTATATTGCGCCGAAGGCTCGAAATAACCCCCCCCACCATACATGAAAAACGAATGAAAAAATTAAAAAAAAAAATAATACGAGTCCGATACTGAAGAAAAGACCGTAAACTTTCACCGAGTTTCACAGCAGATCGACTTTTGGGCGACGATGCGAGACCGACCTCTAGAGTGCTTCTATATAGCGCCGAAGGCGCGAAATATACCCCCCCCTCATACATGAAAAACGAATGAAAAAATTAAGTTTCAGTAAGGTTTTTGAGCTTTGAGCGACGATGCGAGACCGACCTCTAGAGTGTCTCTATATAGCGCCGATGGCGCGAAATAAACCCCCCCCCCTATACATGAAAAACAAATGAAAAAATTAAAAAAAAAAAAAGACTTTTTGTAAAACGAATGAAAAAATTAAGTTTCAGTAAGGTTTTTGAGCTTTGAGCGACGATGCGAAGCATCTAGTTAAAATACTAAAGTACATAAAAATTTTAATCATACCAGAATTTATTTTCCATATTTCTAATCTATTCTTATCTTTTGGAAACCTAAACATTTTAAAATTTTTAAATTTGTGTGAAGATTTCCCACAATTTACGTATTGGCATGTGTTCCCGAGTATTTCAATAAAATTAACATAAAATCAACAAATGGACATCGAACCACACGATACACACCACACTGATAAGTTAACAATTTACCATAATATATTCAATAATCATATTTCATTTTATTTTTATACATTTTTCCGGTATTATTTTATTATTATAAACACAAAATATAATATTGTAGCTTGGCAGGTGGGAAGTAATGTTAACGTGGTTCCTGGCCACTGAGCGACGCAAAGAAAATAATATTGTAGCAGAAAATAATTTGGTTTTACCCATAAATAACAAATCAAAGATTTACCGCCACCACTACCCGTCTAACCATGTATGATGTTCGGTAGAGTACCCCTCTGTTGACGGCCGTTTCTACTACAGCGCTGTATAGCGGCTGATGGCCAACGGTTGGTCGCCACTATTTTGTATAGAATGGCTAATCTGTATATTATATAATCAATGATATGGCAAAGATAATAGCAATGAAAAGGGATACAAAATGTACAAGTTTCCTAAGGATATATTTTGGTAAGTAAATGTGTTCTGTTTTCGAGCTGTTTTCCTATATTTTAATATTTTATCATTTTAGTTGTTATGAATAATTAACAAACTGTAATCGGCTAGATCTTCGTGACAAAACATTTAACACTGTCTGTAGCAAACATTTTGCAGATGTATGCAGATACTGAACAGACAATTTTATTGCTAGCAGCTGTCCCTACAGAGTTTGGTTAGTAATCAAATAATTATTATCTAAATCATTTATTTTTTAATTATTCATATTTGGTTAATATTTCTTTAGAATCAAATGTTTCTATTGAGCCAGCCACAGTTAAAGAAATAAGTGAATTGGATCAAAGGACTGCAGTAAATAAGATTTAAAATGATGCTTTTCTTGAAGAACCTACCAGTTCTAGCACACTGAGGAAATCAAACCCTCCAATGGTAGAGACTTATATGTTCTATGTATATATGACTTATATGTATATATGTTGTCATGCATTATCATTATTATTAGTATTAGTTGAGGGATATGTTTTAAAGTTTTTTTAACTATACTATATAAACTATATATTGTTTTAATTATTTTATTTTTGTTATATTTTTATATTTAAAGACACACACACACACACACACATACATATGTACAATATATGTCTCGGATTATTATTTATTTCTGTGATTATTAAATTATGATTTTTTTTTTTATTTAAAACATGAAATAGGATGACTTTGTTCTACTATATATTGTATTTTTTGTGTAGTAAATTTAAATTTTTTTTTTTTACTTAAGTATTTATTATTATTATTTTTTTTTTTTTTACTAATAGTATATGCTGTTTACGTATATATATATATATTTATTTACTGTAGTTAATTTGGTGGTGGTCGCAAAGGGGAAAGAATCTGTCCTTCATTTTTTCTCAATCAAATCATTATATATATATGTATATATGTTGTCATGCATTATCATTTTTATTAGTATTAGTTGGGGGATATGTTTTAAAGTTTTTTTTAACTATACTATATAAACTATAAATTGTTTTAATTATTTTATTTTTTTGTTACATTTTTATGTTTAAAGAACCACACACACACACACACATATGTACAATATATGTCTCGGATTATTATATATTTCTGTGATTATTAAATTATGATTTTTTTTTTTTTATTTTAAACATGAAATAGGATGACTTTGTTCTATTATATTGTACAAAAACATACAGATATAACACGTTTTAAAAATTGTTTTACTTTTATAATAGGTTAAAGTATTTATTATTATTATTTTTTTTTTTTTTTATTGTTACTTTGTCTTCTCGGACAGACACTCACATATATATATTGTATATATATATGTCTTAGAAGCACATTTTATACGTATAGTGGTTGATTTGAGGATAAAAACACGAGGACAAAGCTTCTTTTCCGTTTTTTTACCTAACACATTAAAGTTTTTATTCATCAAGGAAAGCACTAATTACGACTTATGATAAATAAATAATTGGTTTTTTTTTTGTTACCTACATATTGTTTTAATTATTTTATTTTTTTGTTACTTTTCTATGTCAAAACTTTCACAGATATATATATACTTATATATACACACAATATATGTCTTCGATTATTATTGTTATTATTATTATTATTTTTAGTATTTTTTTTCTTTCTAATAATATATGCTGTTTCTATATTAAATTTTTTGTGACTTTTCTATAAATCTTAGAAACTCTTTATAAATGTGTGTATATATATAAACCATATTTTATAACATATATCTATATATATATATTTATATGCAGTAGTTTATTTGGTGGTAGTTGCGGGGGGAAGAAATCTGTCCTTAATTTGTTCTCAATCCAATCACTATATATATATATATATATGTATACATGTTGTCATGCATTATCATTATTATTAGTATTAGTTGAGGGATATGTTTTAAAGTTCTTTTAACTATACCATATAAACTATAAATTGTTTTAACTATTTTATTTTTTTGTTACTTTTTTATGTTTAAAGACCCAAACACACACACTTATATATGTACAATATATGTCTCGGATTATTATTTATTTCTGTGATTATTAAATTATTTTTTTTTTTTAAAGTATTTATTATTATTATTATTATTTTTTTTATTGTTACTTTGACTTCTCGGACAGACACACACACATATATATTGTATATATATATACATATCTATATGTCTTAGAAGCACATTTTATACGTATAGTGGTTGATTTGAGGATGAAGACACGGGGACAAAGCTTCTTTTTCTTTTTTTTACATAAGCCATTACAGTTTTTATTCATCAAGGAAAGCGGTGAACACGACTTAAGATAGATAAATAATTGGTTTTCTTTTTTTTTTACTTACATATTGTTTTAATTATTTCATTTTTTTTGTTACTTTTCTATGTCAAAACTTTCACAGATATATATATATTTATATATACACACAATATATGTCTTCGATTATTATTATTATTATTATTATTATTAGTATTTTTTTCTTTCTAATATATGCTGTTTCTATATTAAATTTTTTGTGACATTTCTATAAATATTAGAAACTCTTTATTCATGTGTGTATATATATAAACCATATTTTATAACATATATCTATATATATATATTTATATAAAGTAGTTTATTTGGTGGTGGACGCAGGGGAAGAAATCTGTCCTTAATTTGTTCTCAATCCAATCACTATATATATATATGTATACATGTTGTCATGCATTATCATTATTACTAGTATTAGTTGAGGGATATGTTTTAAAGTTCTTTTAACTATACCATATAAACTATAAATTGTTTTAACTATTTTATTTTTTTGTTACTTTTTTATGTTTAAAGACCCAAACACACACACTTATATATGTACAATATATGTCTCGGATTATTATTTATTTCTGTGATTATTAAATTATTTTTTTTTTTTAAAGTATTTATTATTATTATTATTATTTTTTTTATTGTTACTTTGTCTTCTCGGACAGACACACACACATATATATTGTATATATATATACATATCTATATGTCTTAGAAGCACATTTTATACGTATAGTGGTTGATTTGAGGATGAAGACACGGGGACAAAGCTTCTTTTTCGTTTTTTTACATAACACATTACAGTTTTTATTCATCAAGGAAAGCGGTGAACACGACTTAAGATAGATAAATAATTGGTTTTCTTTTTTTTTTACCTACATATTGTTTTAATTATTTTATTTTTTTTGTTACTTTTCTATGTCAAAACTTTCACAGATATATATATATTTATATATACACACAATATATGTCTTCGATTATTATTATTATTATTATTATTATTAGTATTTTTTTTCTTTCTAATATATGCTGTTTCTATATTAAATTTTTTGTGACATTTCTATAAATATTAGAAACTCTTTATTCATGTGTGTATATATATAAACCATATTTTATAACATATATCTATATATATATATTTATATAAAGTAGTTTATTTGGTGGTGGACGCAGGGGGAAGAAATCTGTCCTTAATTTGTTCTCAATCCAATCACTATATATATATATGTATATATGTTGTCATGCATTATCATTATTATTACTTTTAGTTGAAGGATATATTTTAAAGTTTTTTTAACTATACTATATAAACTATATATTGTTTTAATTATTTTATTTTTTTTGTTATATTTTTATGTTTAAAGACACACACACACATATGTACAATGTATGTCTCGGATTATTATTTATTTCTGTGATAATTAAATTATGATTTTTTTTTTATTTAAAACATGAAATAGGATGACTTTGTTCTACTATATATTGTATTTTTTGTGTAGTAAATTTAAATATTTTTTTTTCACTGATTATGTATGTCGAATCAGTTGTATATTGTTAGCATTGGTGCAATTCATATCCGTTATGTTTGTCCCTTGCCTAATCTTATAAATGAATTTTTGTGACTTTTCTATAAATTTTAAAACACTATAAATGTACCGGCGTAAACCATATTATGCAATATATATATATATGTTTAGTAGTTTATTTGATGGTGGATGCATGGGCAATCTATCCTTATTTTAATAACTATATTAATAACTATATTCGTTATTCAATAATATATAAGTTGGTGCGGAAACTTATACGATTCCACAATAAAATGTATAGATATATATTTTTTTTAATTTATTTATTCAAGTACTAAGATACGTTGAAACACCTCATTGTACAAAAAAAGAACCCCAAAATTTTTGTTTTTGAACAGGTAAAGTATAGAATACACCCGAAAACCGTGTGATCTATAAAAATTAAGTTTTTTAAGGTAAGAAAAACTCTTGCGGTAAACAAGTAGTTTTACAATAAACTTAAAATCGAGCGATATAACAATACATCATGTAATCGGTCAAATATCATCGAGATACCGTTTTTTTCATTAAATCATGGTTGACTTGATCACGTCGGTGACGTGGACCGTCCGTGTTTATAAACGTATACGATACGTATCTGTTATATATATGTTCAGAAAAAACTGTATGGATATTTATGTGAAATATCCCGCGGTTTTTTTCCGTCGACATGTGTGTTCCGGCCAGCCACCGTTATCGCTCTCAATTCGTTTGAAAAAGATAACAATATCGGTTTCGAACTGACGTTACGGACGATTTCGTTATCGTCACGTTATCATTACCAAATTACAACCGAGTGAATTACGTGTGTTGCCACGGCGTTTTCCCACGACCGTATCCGTTTTCTTTTTTTCGTTCGCGTAAACGTTATTCGTATGTTATATTGTCGTCGTCAATCACACGGTGACGGAGTTTCTCGCACCGGCCGACCAGGTACGTATACGACGACGAAATGCTGACGCCAACGTGTCGTCGTAAATTTTTATTTCGATTTCAGACGGGCGTTCGTCGACCAGACGAATGGACCACCGGATGGCTTACGTGGAACAAACCGTTTAGGGGAAACGGTATGTCGTCGGTCGGAAATGTTCGTGTGGCGGATCGGTATCGAACGGCCGACATCGGGCAACAAGAGAGTTATGGTTTTCGTTTGGACCATCCGCGGAATATCGTGAGTACCTCGACTCTTCTAAATCGGCTAAAAACGTCACGGTCGACTCATTTAACGATATAGCGTCGAAGTCGCGAAATTAGGCCCCCCCCCCACCCCATACACGAAATGAAAAAATTAAAAAAAAACCTAACTAAATACAACACAAAAATTTGTGTTATTTGAAACTAGACCTTCTCTATATAGCGCCGAAGGCTCGAAATAAACCCCCCCCCACCCCGTAAATGAAAAACGAATGAAAAAATTAAAACCGAATAATTAACCGAATACGAAGAAAAGACCGTAAGCTTTCACCGAGTTTCAGTAAGGTTTCAGAGCTTTGAGCGACGATGGGAAGCTATATATTATACGTATATATATATATTAATACATTATATACGTACAAAGTAATATAATAATTATATACATGACATATATAATCCTATATGTACTCTACGTAGTCCGTTTGTCTAGGTCCGGGATCAGCCTCATTGTCCATGCCACGTTCACATCCCGCCTGATTCGCCGAGCCCTTGCGGTTTTGACTCTCACCTGTTGGTCGATCCAACTGCTGGATATCGTTCGGATGACCTCAGTGTTCTTCTAGCGCGCTTGATGATCGGAAGAATACCTACGGAGGTATGGCCGCGAGAATCAAAGCGGCATCCGACCGTCGGGTAGGCGCGAACCATCCGGATGTACCACAAGACGTTGCGTCTTGACGACGACTTGCCCGTTTGTCGCTGTTATCGTCTCTTATATGTAATATTTGTAAGTTTCGCGTGTTTAATGTTTACGCGTAAATTAAAAAAGTGGATTAGGCCTACTGGGGATACCACTATAAAAAAAACGCGCCATGTGTAATACCTCAATGACATTATTTTGATATATAGTTTTAGTAGTAGAACTATATTCGTTATTCAATAATATCCTTATATAATATAAGGTGGTGCGGAAACTTACACGATTCCACAATAAAATGTATAGATATATATTTTTTTTATTTATTTATCTATTTATTCAAGTACTTAGATACGTTGAAACACCTCATTGTACAAAAAAAGAACCCCAAAATTTTTGTTTTTGAACAGGTAAAGTATAGAATACACACGAAAACCGTGTGATCTATAAAAATTAGGTTTTTTAAGGTAAGAAAAACTCTTGCGGTAAACAAGTAGTTTTACAATAAACTTAAAATCGAGCGATATAACAATACATCATGTAATCGGTCAAATATCATCGAGATACCGTTTTTTTCATTAAATCATGGTTGACTTGATCACGTCGGTGACGTGGACCGTCCGTGTTTATAAACGTATACGATACGTATCGGTTATATATATGTTCAGAAAAAACTGTATGGATATTTATGTGAAATATCCCGCGGTTTTTTCCGTCGCCTTCGTTGGTCCGTCGACATATGTGTTCCGGCCGGCCACCGTTTTCGCTCTCAATTCGTTCGAAAAAGATAACAATATCGGTTTCGAACTGACGTTACGGACGATTTCGTTATCGTCACGTTATCATTACCAAATTACAACTGAGTGAATTACATGTGTCGCCACGGCGTTTTCCCACGACCGTTTCCGTTTTCTTTTTTTCGTTCGCGTAAACGTTATTCGTATGTTATATTGTCGTTCAATCACACGGTGACGGAGTTTCTCGCACCGGCCGACCAGGTACGTATACGACGACGAAACGCTGACGCCAACGTGTCGTTGTAAATTTTTATTTCGATTTCAGACGGGCGTTCGTCGACCACCGGAAGGATTACGTGGAACAAACCGTTGCGGGGAAACGGTATGTCGTCTGTCGGAAATGTTCGTGTGGCGGATCGGTATCGAACGGCCGACGTCGGGGAACAAGAGAGTTATGGTTTTCTTTCGGACGATCAGCGGAATATCGTGAGTACCTCGACTCTTCTAAATCGGCTAAAAACGTCACGGTCGACTCATTTAACGATAACGATTATACGTTCGGGACAGGATTGCTGACGGTTGTTACAGACGTATTGAATCGAATTCGGCCGGTCGAGGAACGGACGATACGACACGGTCTGAGCTCGCCCCTGTCGGACGTGTGCACGTGCTGAAGTTTATCGAGTCGAAAGGTCTTCAAACGACCGTGGTCGGTGGCTGACGTTCACGAAGGTGGTGGTCGCAAAGGGGAAGGTATCTGTCCTTCATTTTTTCTCAATCCAATCATTATATATATATATGTGTTGTCAAGTATTATTGTAATAAGTATTATTCCAGGGATGTGTTTTAAAGTTTTTTTTTTACCTAAAAATTCTTTTGATTAGTACATATTTATGAAAAATGTCTTAACTTATTCATATATTATATTATAAATTTTTTTTTTTTTTTTTTTTGTGACTTCTATGTCTTAGAAAGATACACACACACAATATATATATATATCCCTTGGACTATTATTATTATTATTAGAATTTATTATTATATTTTTATATCCAAACCATATTTTATAACATATATATGTATATACATGTCATGCATTATTATTGTTATTAGTATTATTTCAAGGATGTGTTTTAGTATTTATTTTTTATATATATATTTATATACTGTAGTTAATTTGGTGGTGGTCGCAAAGGGGAAAGAATCTGTCCTTCATTTTTTCTCAATCCAATCATTATATATGTATATATGTTGTCATGCATTATCATTATTTTATTGTTACTTTTTTATTTTTAAAGACCCACACACACACACACTTATATATGTACAATATATGTCTCGGATTATTATATATTTCTGTGATTATTAAATTATGATTTTTTTTTTTATATTTTAAACATGAAATAGGATGACTTTGTTCTATTATATTGTACAAAAACATACAGATATAACACGTTTTAAAAATTGTTTTACTTTTGTAATAGGTTAAAGTATTTATTATTATTATTATTTTTTTTTTATTGTTACTTTGTCTTCTCGAACAGACACTCACACATTTATATTGTATATATATATACATATATATATATGTCTTAGAAGCACATTTTATACGTATAGTGGTTGATTTGAGGATGAAGACACGGGGACAAACATTCTTTTTCGTTTTTTTACCTAACACATTACAGTTTTTATTCATCAAGAAAAGCGGTGAACATGACTTATGATAGATAAATAATTGGTTTTTTTTTTGTTACCTACATATTGTTTTATTTATTTTATTTTCTTTGTTACTTTTCTATGTCAAAACTTTCACAGATATATATATATTTATATATACACACAATATATGTCTTCGATTATTATTATTATTATTATTAGTATTTTTTTCTTTCTAATATATGCTGTTTCTATATTAAATTTTTTGTGACATCTCTATAAATCTTAGAAACTCTTTATTAATGTGTGTATATATATAAACCATATTTTATAACATATATCTATATATATCTATATATTTATATACAGTAGTTTATTTGGTGGTGGACGCAGGGGGAAGAAATATGTCCTTAATTTGTTCTCAATCCAATCACTATATATATATATGTATATATGTTTTAATGCATTATCATTATTATCAGTTTTAGTTGAAGGATATGTTTTAAAGTTTTTTTAACTATACTATATAAACTATATATTGTTTGAATTATTTTATTTTTTTGTTATATTTTTATGTTTAAAGACACACACACACACACACACACATATGTACAATATATGTCTTGGATTATTATTTATTTCTGTGATTATTAAATCATGATTTTTTTTTTTTATTTAAAACATGAAATAGGATGACTATTGTTCTATAATATTGTACAAAAACATGCAGATATAAGATGGTTTAAAAATTGTTTTACATTTGTAATAGGTTTATGTATTAATTATTGTTATTATTTTTTTACTAATAATATATGCTGTTTTCATTTATAATTGTTTAAATTTTTGAAATTTGTAATTTTAACCTAAATTAAGTTTTTTATTTTTTTGTGATTTTTCTAAAAGTCTTAGTAACGCTTTATAAATACATGTATATACATAAACCATATTTTATAACTTATTATATTATTATTATTTTTTGTTAATCCAATCGCGATATCTATATATATGTGATGTGTTGGATTATCATTATTATTGGTATTATGTAAGGGATATGATTTAAAACTTTGTTTTACATGTTAATTGTTTTGATTAGTACATATTTAAGAAAAATGCCTAAACCTATTCAGATATTAAATTATAGATTTGTATTAATTTTTTTATGACTTTTCTATGTCCTAGACATGCACACACACACACACACACACACACACACACATGTATATTGTATATGTATATGTCCTGGGAGCGCATTACATATGAATAGTGGTTGATTTAATGATGAAGGCATGGGAACAGAGCTTCTTTTCCGTTTTCTTACTTAACACATAACAGTTTTCTAACCTCAACAAAGAAAGCGGTGAACACAGCTTACATAAATATGTATAGGTTCGGTGTATATTTATGTGCTGTTCCCTTACTATTTGCACCGGTTTCTGCAATAGTGACTGTCGGGTATTTTTCTTTTTGTTATTTTTAATAAGTTATAAGTATCATCGTATGTATGATATACGTCACATACATACATGTGTATGTGTTTGTCATACTTTAAACAGTAGCAGGATGTAACATTAAAATTATAACATATATATCATCATACACCTTATGCAAAACACACATATATATGATGCCATGAATTGTATTAAATATTTCAAAAAAGTATTTTTTGTGTAGTAAATTTAAATATTTTTTTTTTCACTGATTATGTATGTCGAATCAGTTGTATATTGTTAGCATTGATGCAATTCATATCCGTTATGTTTGTCCCTTGCTTAAACTTATAAATGAATTTTTTGTGACTTTTCTATAAGTTTTAAAACACTATAAATGTACCGGCGTAAACCATATTATGCAATATATATATATATATATAAGTTTAGTAGTTTATTTGATGGTGGATGCATGGGCAATCTATCCTTATTTTTTTTCCCAATTCAATCTATATATCTATATTTGATGTCAAGTATATATGCCTTTGATTATCAGTAATATTAGTATTATTTGAGGGATATGTTTTAAAGCTTTTTTGTTACCCATTTATTGTTTTGATTATTATATTTATTTAAGAAAAATTACTAAACTTATTCATTTTATATATATATGTTATATTAATTTTTTTTTTTTGTGACTTTTCTATATGTATTAGAACGATAAACACACACACACACACACACACACACACATATATGTACAATATGTGTCTTAGAGTATTATTTATTTCTGATATTGTTGGTTTTAAAAAAATGTTTTCCTTACTATTCATTAAATAGTTTTGCTATTGTTCAATTATATCGTACAAACACGTTTAAATATTAGATGTTGTTTTAATAAATTGTTTTACTTTTATAATAGATTAAATTAATTATTTTTTATATTTATTTATTTTACTAATAATATATGCTTTTTTCGTTTAAAATTGTTATTATTGTCAGAATTCATATCCTTTAAATTTGTCCTTCGCCTTTTCACTTATAAGATTTTTATTATTAAATATTATATGAAAAATGTCAACGTCTGGCAAACGATGTAAAAGAGACTGAGTGATCCGGTGATTTAGCCACGGCGGGGAGAAACACCGAGTTCACGTGCCCCCATAACCCCCCACCACACTCCCCGGCCGAAATTTTACACATATACGAATTTTTTAGAGAAGACTGAATCTCGACGACCTGCGAACAATTTTTACGAGACCGACCGCTAGACCATCTCTATATATGGAGGTTCGAAATAAAACATAAAATATAAAAAAATTATAAAAACCATAAAGGATGGTAAGACTGCACGCTCACAGCTACCTTTGGTCGACGATGCGAAGCATCCGAGAAGTCGGAGGTCTGTGGCCGACTTTCCCGGTCGAACCGTCCGAACCGTAAGCGTAGACTTTCGATTACGTCGGCGATCGGTCGTCAAAAGACACGTTACGTTTCGATCAGTCATACGTATACGAGTGTACCGTTCGCTACCCGTTTCGGCTAAATAAACGGTTGGGTGTTATTTTTTTTTTATTATTATCGAATAAATGTCATGTATGTTTTATATGTTTTTTATATGTATATATATATATTTATTTTTATTTTTTATGTCATGCAAGTTTTTTTAACTATACTATATAAACTATATATTGTTTTAATTATTTTATTTTTTTGTTACTTTTTTATGTTTAAAGACCCACACACAAACACTTATATTTGTACAATATATGTCTCGGATTATTATTTATTTCTGTGATTATTAAATAATGATTTTTTTTTTCAAGTATTTATTATTATTATTATTATTTTTTTTACTAATAGTATATGCTGTTTACGTTTAAAGTCGTTTAAATTTATTAAATTTAAATTTTTTTGTGACTTCTATAAGACTTAGAAATGCTTTATGTATACATATTTAGATATATATATATATATACTGTAGTTAATTTGGTGGTGGGCGCAATGGGGAAGGAATCTGTCTTTCATTTTTTCTCAATCCAATCATTATATATATATATATATATATATATATATATATATAATGTTGTCAAGTATTATTGTAATAAGTATTATTCCAGGGATGTGTTTTAAAGTTTTTTTTTTACCTAAAAATTCTTTTGATTAGTACATATTTATGAAAAATGCCTTAACTTATTCATATATTATATTATAAATTTTTTTTTTTTTTTGTGACTTCTGTCTTAGAAAGATACACACACTCACAATATATATATAGATCCCTTGGATTATTATTATTATTATTGGTATTTATTATTATATTTTTATATCCAAACCATATTTTATAACATATATATGTATATACATGTTATGCATTATTATTGTTATTAGTATTATTTCAAGGATGTGTTTTAGTATTTATTTTATATATATATATATTTATATACTGTAGTTAATTTGGTGGTGGTCGCAAAGGGGAAAGAATCTGTCCTTCATTTTTTCTCAATCCAATCATTATATATGTATATATGTTGTCATGCATTATCATTATTATTAGTATTAGTTGAGGGATATGTTTTAAAGTTTTTTTAACTATACTATATAAACTATATATTGTTTTAATTATTTTATTTTTGTTATATTTTTATGTTTAAAGACACACACACACACACACATACATATGTACAATATATGTCTCGGATTATTATTTATTTCTGTGATTATTAAATTATGATTTTTTTTTTATTTAAAACATGAAATAGGATGACTTTGTTCTACTATATATTGTATTTTTTGTGTACTAAATTTAAATTTTTTTTTTTCACTTAAGTATTTATTATTGATATTATTTTTTTTTTTTACTAATAGTATATGCTGTTTACGTATATATATATATTTATTTACTGTAGTTAATTTGGTGGTGGTCGCAAAGGGGAAGGAATCTGTCCTTCATTTTTTCTCAATCAAATCATTATATATATATGTATATATGTTGTCATGCATTATCATTTTTATTAGTATTAGTTGGGGGATATGTTTTAAAGTTTTTTTAACTATACTATATAAACTATAAATTGTTTTAATTATTTTATTTTTTTGTTACATTTTTATGTTTAAAGAACCACACACACACACACACACATATGTACAATATATGTCTCGGATTATTATATATTTCTGTGATTATTAAATTATGATTTTTTTTTTTATTTTAAACATGAAATAGGATGACTTTGTTCTATTATATTGTACAAAAACATACAGATATAACACGTTTTAAAAATTGTTTTACTTTTGTAATAGGTTAAAGTATTTATTATTATTATTATTTTTTTTTTTATTGTTACTTTGTCTTCTCGGACAGACACTCACATATATATATTGTATATATATATGTCTTAGAAGCACATTTTATACGTATAGTGGTTGATTTGAGGATAAAAACACGAGGACAAAGCTTCTTTTCCGTTTTTTTACCTAACACATTAAAGTTTTTATTCATCAAGGAAAGCACTAATTACGACTTATGATAAATAAATAATTGGTTTTTTTTTTTGTTACCTACATATTGTTTTAATTATTTTATTTTTTTGTTACTTTTCTATGTCAAAACTTTCACAGATATATATATACTTATATATACACACAATATATGTCTTCGATTATTATTATTATTAATATTATATTTAGTATTTTTTTTCTTTCTAATAATATATGCTGTTTCTTATTATTTTTATTATTTAAAACATGAAATAGGATGACTTTGTTCTACTATATATTGTATTTTTTGTGTACTAAATTTAAATATTTTTTTTTCACTGATTATGTATGTCGAATAAGTTGTATATTCTTAGCATTGATGCAATTCATATCCGTTATGTTTGTCCTTGCCTAATCTTATAAATGAATTTTTTGTGACTTTTCCATAAATTTTAAAACACTATAAATGTACCGGCGTAAACCATATTATGCAATATATATATATATATATATGTTTAGTAGTTTATTTGATGGTGGATGCATGGGCAATCTATCCTTATTTTAATAACTATATTAATAACTATATTCGTTATTCAATAATATATAAGGTGGTGCGGAAACTTATACGATTCCACAATAAAATGTATAGATATATATTTTTTTTAATTTATTTATTCAAGTACTAAGATACGTTGAAACACCTCATTGTACAAAAAAAGAACACCAAAATTTTTGTTTTTGAACAGGTAAAGTATAGAATACACCCGAAAACCGTGTGATGTATAAAAATTAAGTTTTTTAAGGTAAGAAAAACTCTTGCGGTAAACAAGTAGTTTTACAATAAACTTAAAATCGAGCGATATAACAATACATCATGTAATCGTTCAAATATCATCGAGATACCGTTTTTTTCATTAAATCATGGTTGACTTGATCACGTCGGTGACGTGGACCGTCCGTGTTTATAAACGTATACGATACGTATCGGTTATATATATGTTCAGAAAAAACTGTATGGATATTTATGTGAAATATCCCGCGGTTTTTTTCCGTCGACATGTGTGTTCCGGCCAGCCACCGTTATCGCTCTCAATTCGTTCGAAAAAGATAACAATATCGGTTTCGAACTGACGTTACGGACGATTTCGTTATCGTCACGTTATCATTACCAAATTACAACCGAGTGAATTACGTGTGTCGCCACGGCGTTTTCCCACGACCGTATCCGTTTTCTTTTTTTCGTTCGCGTAAACGTTATTCGTATGTTATATTGTCGTTCAATCACACGGTGACGGAGTTTCTCGCACCGGCCGACCAGGTACGTATACGACGACGAAATGCTGACGCCAACGTGTCGTCGTAAATTTTTATTTCGATTTCAGACGGGCGTTCGTCGACCAGACGAATGGACCACCGGATGGCTTACGTGGAACAAACCGTTTAGGGGAAACGGTATGTCGTCGGTCGGAAATGTTCGTGTGGCGGATCGGTATCGAACGGCCGACATCGGGAAACAAGAGAGTTATGGTTTTCGTTCGGACCATCCGCGGAATATCGTGAGTACCTCGACTCTTCTAAATCGGCTAAAAACGTCACGGTCGACTCATTTAACGATATAGCGTCGAAGGCGCGAAATTAAGCCCCCCCCCCCACCCCATACACGAAATGAAAAAATTAAAAAAAAACCTAACTAAATACAACACAAAAATTTGTGTTATTTGAAACTAGACCTTCTCTATATAGCGCCGAATGCTCGAAATAAACCCCCCCCCACCCCGTAAATGAAAAACGAATGAAAAAATTAAAACCGAATAATTAACCGAATACGAAGAAAAGACCGTAAGCTTTCACCGAGTTTCAGTAAGGTTTCAGAGCTTTGAGCGACGATGCGAAGCTATATATTATACGTATATATATATATTAATACATTATATACATACAAAGTAAAATAATAATTATATACATGACATATATAATCCTATATGTACTCTACGTAGTCCGTTTGTCTAGGTCCGGGATCAGCCTCATTGTCCATGCCACGTTCACATCCCGCCTGATTCGCCGAGCCCTTGCGGTTTTGACTCTCACCTGTTGGTCGATCCAACTGCTGGATATCGTTCGGATGACCTCAGTGTTCTTCTAGCGCACTCGATGATTGGAAGAATACCTACGGAGGTATGGCCGCGAAAATCAAAGCGGCATCCGACCGTCGGGTAGGCGCGAACCATCCGGAGGTACCACAAGACATTGCGTCTTGACGACGACTTGCCCGTTTGTCGCTGTTATCGCCTCTTATATGTAATATTTGTAAGTTTCGCGTGTTTGATCTTTACGCGTAAATTAAAAAAGTGGATTAGGCCTACTGGGGATACCACTATAAAAAAAAACGCGCCATGTGTAATACCTCAATGACATTATTTTGATATATAGTTTTAGTAGTAGAACTATATTCGTTATTCAATAATATCCTTATATAATATAAGGTGGTGCGGAAACTTACACGATTCCACAATAAAATGTATAGATATATATTTTTTTTATTTATTTATCTATTTATTCAAGTAATATATGTCTCGGATTATTATTTATTTCTGTGATTATTAAATTTTGATTTTTTTTTTTTTATTTTAAACATGAAATAGGATGACTTTGTTCTATTATATTGTACAAAAACATACAGATATAACACGTTTTTAAAATTGTTTTACTTTTGTAATAGGTTAAAGTATTTATTATTATTATTATTTTTTTTTTTTATTGTTACTTTGTCTTCTCGGACAGACACTCACATATATATATTGTATATATATATGTCTTAGAAGCACATTTTATACGTATAGTGGTTGATTTGAGAATGTAGACACGAGGACAAAGCTTCTTTTCCGTTTTTTTACCTAACACATTAATGTTTTTATTTATCAAGGAAAGCGGTGATTACGACTTATGATAAATAAATAATTGGTTTTTTTTTTTGTTACCTACATATTGTTTTAATTATTTATTTTTTTTGTTACTTTTCTATGTCAAAACTTTCACAGATATATATATATTTTATATATACACACAATATAAGTCTTCGATTATTATTATTATTATTATTATATTTAGTATTTTTTTTCTTTCTAATAATATATGCTGTTTCTATATTAAATTTTTTTGACTTTTCTATAAATCTTAGAAACTCTTTATAAATGTGTGTATATATATAAACCATATTTTATAACATATATCTATATATATATATTTATATACAGTAGTTTATTTGTGGTGGATGCAGGGGGAAGAAATCTGTCCTTAATTTGTTCTCAATCCAATCACTATATGTATATATATATATATATATATGTATGTATATATTTTGTCATGCACTATCATTATTATTAGTATTAGTTGAGGGATATGTTTTAAAGTTTTTTTCACTATACCATATAAACTATATATTGTTTTAATTATTTTATTTTTTTGTTATATTTTTATGTTTAAAGACACACACACACACACACACATATGTACAATATATGTCTCGGATTATTATTTATTTCTGTGATTATTAAATTATGATTTTTTTTATTATTTAAAACATGAAATAGGATGATTTTGTTCTACTATATATTGTATTTTTTGTGTACTAAATTTAAATATTTTTTTTTTCACTGATTATGTATGTCGAATCAGTTGTATATTCTTAGCATTGATGCAATTCATATCCGTTATGTTTGTCCCTTGCCTAATCTTATAAATGAATTTTTTGTGACTTTTCTATAAATTTTAAAACACTATAAATGTACCGGCGTAAACCATATTATGCAATATATATATATATATAATATATACATATGTTTAGTAGTTTATTTGATGGTGGATGCATGGGCAATCTATCCTTATTTTAATAACTATATTAATAACTATATTCGTTGTTCAATAATATATAAGGTGGTGCGGAAACTTATACGATTCCACAATAAAATGTATAGATATTTTTTTTAATTTATTTATTCAAGTACTAAGATACATTGAAACACCTCATTGTACAAAAAAAGAACCCCAAAATTTTTGTTTTTGAACAGGTAAAGTATAGAATACACCCGAAAACCGTGTGATCTATAAAAATTAAGTTTTTTAAGGTAAGAAAAACTCTTGCGGTAAACAAGTAGTTTTACAATAAACTTAAAATCGAGTGATATAACAATACATCATGTAATCGGTCAAATATCATCAAGATACCGTTTTTTTCATTAAATCATGGTTGACTTGATCACGTCGGTGACGTGGACCGTCCGTGTTTTATAAACGTATACGATACGTATCGGTTATATATATGTTCAGAAAAAACTGTATGGATATTTACGTGAAATATCCCGCGGTTTTTTTCCGATGACATGTGTGTTCCGGCCGGCCACCGTTATCGCTCAGAATTCGTTCGAAAAAGATAACAATATCGGTTTCGAACTGACGTTACGGACGATTTCGTTATCGTCACGTTATCATTACCAAATTACAACCGAGTGAATTACGTGTGTCGCCACGGCGTTTTCCCACGACCGTTTCCGTTTTCTTTTTTTCGTTCGCGTAAACGTTATTCGTATGTTATATTGTCGTTCAATCACACGGTGACGGAGTTTCTCGCACCGGCCGACCAGGTACGTATACGACGACGAAATGCTGACGCCAACGTGTCGTCGTAAATTTTTATTTCGATTTCAGACGGGCGTTCGTCGACCAGACGAATGGACCACCGGATGGATTACGTGGAACAAACCGTTAGGGGAAACGGTATGTCGTCGGTCGGAAATGTTCGTGTGGCGGATCGGTATCGAACGGCCGACAACGGGGAACAAGAGAGTTATGGTTTTCGTTCGGACCATCCGCGGAATATCGTGAGTACCTCGACTCTTCTAAATCGGCTAAAAACGTCATGGTCTGAGCTCGCCCCTGTCGGACGTGTGCACGTGCTGAAGTCTATCGAGTCGAGAGGTCTTCAAACGACCGTGGTCGGTGGCTGACGTTCTCGGACGAACGCTCTACAACGAAAACGTAAACTTCTACCCCGATCACTAATACTGCTACCATTACCCTGGAGGTCGGTCGTTAAACGATACCGATAGTGTTACAGTAAACCGTTTTCATTTTTTTGTAAAACGCGATACACATAAATATATATATATATATATATATATAGAGTAGCTTTGTATATTTATATGTCGTTCCTTTACTGTGCGCACCTGTTTCCGCAAAAGCGACTGTCGGGCATTTTTCTTTTGTTATTTTTAATAAGTCATAAGTATCATTGTACGTATGATATACGTCACATACGTACATGTGTATGTGTGTGTCATACTTTAAACAACGGTAGGACGGTCGTGTATTCATGTAACGAATTATATTATATTTTTCAAAAAACCGTTTTTCGTGTCATAAATTTAAATATTTTTTTTTTTTTTTTTTTTTTTTACCGATTACGTATGTCGTATTGGTTTTAAATTGTTAGCTTTTATGCAATTCATATCTTTTACGTTTGCTCTTTGCATAAACTTATATATACGTTTTTTGTGACTCTTCCATAAGTCTTAGATACACTAATATAAATGTATGCTATATCGGAAGTAGATAAAAACGGCTATTGTTTTTTTCACATATAAGATTTTTATTATAAATTTTTTTACCGTTATTTTAATTGTATTAAAATTGTTATTGTCAAAATATATACATATATATATATATATAAATAATGTTAACGGCCGGCAAACGATTTATAGGTGACAGAGTGAACACGGTTAGGTTAGATAATCTAATAATATACGTTTTGGACTCCTTTCAGAGTCAATCTTCAGAGCGTAGTGAGTTGGTCGACTGTTGTAACTATATATCTATATATATATATACTATATATATCTATAGGAGAGTATAGTTACAACACTCAACCAAGTAACTACGCTTTGAAGATGGACTCTAAAAGGAGTCCGGAACATCAGCCCAAAACTACACACATGGATATATCTGAAAACAATGTCAGGAAACTTTAATTTTACTATGTTCATATAAAACATAAGGAGAAGTTCATCATCGGTTAAAAATTAACTTTTATTGACTCACATAGAGCTATGAGATTGACTTATTCTCGATTGATCAGGAGGGTCAATATCTATATTACATAACATTGATGGATAACATTGATGTAAAAATCATTATAAATAAAATAATGTGTTAGGTTATATAAACCAATTATTTAGTTTTCTACCAATTTTACAATATTTAGTCATTTTTAATGCTTGTTTACCTGTGCTTTTATTCACAAACACCCCAGATCGATGACAATATTTTGTTGTTACATTTCTTCCTTATTGGTTTTTGAATCTCTATGCTGTAAATATATTGTCAAAGAGTCTAATTCCTGTTATTCTTTCCAATTATTGAATTCTATAACAAATTTTATTAAAATAAATATTCGACATATCAAATCCTTTAACTATGTGGTTTTCGGAAATATCCATGTGATTAATATTATTGTTCTGACGTTTCGGAACCGTTGCAGGTTCCGAAATGTCAGAACAATAACATTAATCACATGGATATTTCCGAAAACCACCTAGTTAATAAATTCTCAATCCATGAAAGCTTTAATAAACTCATATCAAATCCTAATTTATTTACCTTAGACTGAAGTAAAATTAAATGAAACTGTTTTCAATCATCATTTTTCGATTAGCACTCCATAAATAAGTAAAATGATTAATACAGCTTATATTTAATTTTCGTTTTTCAAGTCAGGTTAGGTACAGACTACAAATATATATATATTATATATATATATATATATATATGTAGTCTGTAGTCAAGAGAATCCATTCAAAAGACAAGGCATTGGAACATTTTGACGATTTTTACAGTTCTGTTTACAGGAAAAGAATGAAATCTTTATGGTTCATGCTGTTGTTGCCTCACAAGTATATATTATGTATATATATATATATATATATATATAGCTATTGTTTACAATTATGGGAACACAGAGAAAGTTTCTCAGGAATTAGAGGTAACCAAAATCTAAATAACTGTATATTGTCGTTTATACTGAAAACAAAATGCGTTTATTTCAAGTGGAATGGAGCGATGAATGTAAGGAAAATCATTGAATAAATAAATAATAAATAATAATAATACCAAAATAACAAAGCATGTTTGTGTTAAGGAAAAACTAAATATATAATTTTGACAAGTAATTTGGGCAAATTTGTAGTGTCTGTGAATTAAATACGAATCAATTAATTTTGATTGTAAGAATAATACATTTTAAAAATTATTCATTATACTTTAAATATAAATTTATATAATAATCTTATGGATAAATTAAATGTCATAATTTTACATAAGAACTGTTAAGTAACTAACAACTATTATGAATCATCATAGTATCGTCATAGATAATTATAACAATTATATTTTTTATACTTATAGGTAAGCAAGATATGAGCCCATAAAAATAAAATGATTTTTGATATCTAAAGCAGTTTAAAACCCAGTAGTTGTTGTATTGACTTATAATACAATTTTGTTAATGTCGTACAAAATTTGTATGTCACAATCTGTATACCTGATTTAGTATTTTATTTTGGTATTTTGTAATGTCTTAACAAAGTGTGTGAAACCAAATAAAAAAATTTAAATGATCATAGTGCTTTTATTAGTGAAAAGAGATATGAAGAACTCATAAAAGAAACGGACAGAGGTAAAAACCGTTTCAATGAAAACCCCTAATGAATACATGTGTCTAAAATGATTCGATATCCTCACAATCAGGAAGTCTAAAAGAATTTATTATGATTATGGATTAATTAATTATATTAACTATTAAATATTTATATTTATGTTTTTTAAAATACAATGGAACATTTAATATATTACTCACCGCTCATATAAACTATGGTCATGGCGATTGTAATAAAATGGTGTATTATTAAACAAAATTATAAAAATGTTGTCAGGGACATAATTTTGCTTTATTTATATGAAATACTTAGTAAAAAAAATTCTAATCCTAAAAAGGGTCTGGTTGTAAAGCCTATTTCATTATTCAAAACATTTATATTCCCACGAGAGCATGTAAATCTGTTTGCTATGTAATGTAATAAAGATAACAGTTTTAAATTTATAATGGTTTTTCAAGACCATTTTACCAAATCTGTATTTTTGCGTTCATTAAAAATATATTTAATTTAAAGACACTATAAATTTGTCTGACTACCATGGACCTAACACGTTTTGATCGATTTTGTAACATATATATTAATATATATATTAAACTATTTTATTTTATTTAAAATTTTTTAGAGCTATTAAATATTGTATTTAGTAGTGAGAAGTATGTGGAAAAATCATCATTCCAAGAGAGTTTATTGGAAGCAGAATTCGATGAAAATAGATTTTTATTTTTTTTATGGATTGACCCTGAAGCGAATTCTAATATTGGAGGGTTGTATCAAAGATAAACAGCTACCAAATTCATGGTAAAACCGAATGGATTCCAGAATCCCAGCATTACCAATACTACGAAAAGAATTTAGATTTTCAACAATGTAATAAATGAGGAAAGTCCACTTAACATCCCATCTTACTTACAAGTGTATATGTTCGATTAAGGTGATTTCACTCTAATTCCACATCCTAAAACTAGAGGTGCCAATGAGCGGTAACATAATTAATTGTTTATATTTTATGTATTGCAATATTATACTTACTTATAATTAATAATTATATTGTTTTGAGAATTAAGCATTGTGATTGATGTGTATGTGCGTTTTGTTGGGTTCCAGATTACTATTTAATGGATGGAGGTTCAATTTTACTTGAATTATTGCTGGATTTAAAATTTGGCAACAGGGTATTAGATATGTATTTGGCTCCTAGTGGTAAAGCATTACAAGCATTGCATACATTATTGTCAGGTATAGTTTTTTTTTTTGAACTGACACATTATAAATGGTTTGTTTTTAATGAGAAAAATGTGAAATTACTTAATGAGAATTGTTTTAATTTTAGAGTCTTTGGTATGTAGTGATGTACAAGAATCCAAAATTAGAAATACATAATGTTATGTCTAAATACATTTCTGATTATCTAAGTTGATGCTTACGCTTAGTGTTTACGTAAATATATGCAAGAAATATTGATGAACCAGAAACATTATAACATTGAAAGAACACCATATCCAAATTTGTTGTCTCCGTCCATCTAACGGATGACATAACAAAATCAGAATGTTCCAAACCAATTAGTTGTGGTGTTTATCTTAATTATCTTTAAAATACTTTTCAAATTTGGTAATAAAATTTGGTGTTTAAAATCTAAACTTAAGTTTTATGTAATGTGATTTTGCTATATTGATCATTAGAAAGAAGGAGATAATAAATTTTGGTGTGACGTTCAAATTATAATATTGAAGTTTTGTATTGGACACTTTAAAAATATATTTACTTTAATTACTTTGCTATTAATTCATTTTTGTTTATTACTGTTCTTTTATAATTTAAAAATGATCATAAAGTTACCTTTAACTGAAATTGAGTCCCGTTGATTTGTGAATACAAAAAGTTTTTTTAAAATAAATTTTAGTTTTTGTATGGGGAGTAATTTGAATTACAAATAAGAAACTGATATGATACTTAATAAATATAAATAATTTAATGGTATGTATTTTTTTTCTTTTTTGCTGTTAGATTAATAATATATTTTTATTACTATAGATATTAGTAGACATCCCATATTCAAATGATTATCTTAATTTGATGTTCAACAAAAACAATATGTTCAAACCAACTTTTGCCAAAGAAAAACTTCAATTGCCCGAAATATATAAAAATTAACCTTTTATATAATAAATGTATAGCTTGAATTATTATATAAATTTATTTGTATTAAACCTGATGATGACATTTTGTCAAAACCGGTAGTCATGAATACACATATACAATAACTTTTATATTTTCTTTTTCCATTATTCAACATAATACCCATTGGCTTTTTTGTATATATATATATATAAATTTATTTATTTATTTTAATGTGTGATTTTTTATTTTATTTACGAGTATTAATAATTAGTTTTTATTTTATTTCTATTCGTTAATTCTTTTATTTCTGTTCTTTTTATTTCTTTATTTTTTAATTTTATATAGAATAACATATTATTTAAGATGTGGCCAGCCATCGGCTAACTTATAAATGTAGGATCACGACGTTAATATGTATTAACATAACTAATGTAGCATATAATGTGTATTCTTTTATTTTATTATATCACTTGTAGGTACTGTTACTTTTTGATTTATATTTTAATAAATTGGATTAATAATAGTTAGTTTTTTATTAATAGTAGTTAGTTAGTTTTTTCATTAAGTTACTCAAAAGTGAAAATCTACAATCTCAATCTGATTTTCAAAAAAAAAACAAAACAAGACTGCTAACGTTTATAGCTAATGTTTGTTCTGCGTTATCTCAAATGAAATGTAACCAATGAGCGCTCAGGATTTATATATGGTCTCTAGCTATGTATGGTATACTAATGCAATAATCGCGTTTCGCCGCGACTGTGTCACCGACGGACCTTTTCACCGCCAGACCTATTCGCCCTCGACTGATTTGCCTCCGGACTATTTTAGTAAAATAAAACATATTATTAATTTAATAATAATTCTGTTTTTAAAATTGAAATCGGTCTAGCACAAGTCTAACAATTTTGTTTGGCTTTTAGGTCGTTTAGTAAATTAATAAGCGTAATAAAATTTTTTAACAAAATCGGTTTATGGCATGTGCCTGTGTGTGCATGAGAACAACCTTGCTACCATTGTGTGGAAATATAATTTTATCGTCCGCTCAAATTACGATAAAACAATTGCTTTTCGAAAACGATTTACACCGAAATTCATGATCATTTGCAATAAATAATAATAACACACATTTAGGTATCGACTTAAGATTATTTGTTACAACTT
This sequence comes from Schlechtendalia chinensis, assembly GCA_019022885.1. Classification (NCBI taxonomy): domain Eukaryota; kingdom Metazoa; phylum Arthropoda; class Insecta; order Hemiptera; family Aphididae; genus Schlechtendalia; species Schlechtendalia chinensis. The sequence goes on from JAFHKX010000014.1 coordinate 3,121,199, forward strand.
TAACTTTATAATATTATTATTCAACTGTAATTTTATAAACTCGTTGTATATATAGTGCGTCTTATTTGAAACATAGATAATCAAATTTATTAAATTAAAAAAATGGAAAATAAGAACGACTGGCATTATGGAAAAACTCAAGACCTTTTTAACAAAACGAAAAAAAGAATAGGAAATATCAATGCGTTAAAAAGATCCAAGTAAGTCTATACTTTATTTAATATTATTAATGACCAATAAGGTTTCAACAATCGTAGTGAATAAGTATGCAAATTAAATTCCCAAAAAATTAATTAATTCCGCATAAGATTGAAATGAAATCGTCTTTAGAAAAATTTTATTTTGAAGTAATGGTGCCTAAACTTATAGACTCCAGAAAATATCGAAACTGTCAGTTAAGAGACTAATAAAATATAATTCACAAAAGATAATAATTAATTAGTATGAGTATACATAATATATTATATTTATTTAATTATTATTTAATTTTTTAAGTATAATTTATATTTATATTTTATTTAAAATTGAATATTAAAATAAAATATAAAAATGTTTTAAATTATTTATTTGAAAATGATTGATGTCTTTTGTGTATTATAAATACACAATTATGGTGTATAATTATACTTTTTTATATATAATAAATGTATTTAATATCATATAAAGTGTAAACGACACATTTAAATTAATCACATGGAAAAAATGACCCGTAAAAAAATTATTCAGGCAATAAGTAAATAAATAAATAAGTGTTGAATAACGATTTACGTTCTAGTTATATTTTGAATTAGATTGGGTATTAATTAGGTATTATTAGTTTGAAATTTTGATTTCAGAGCGAAGTAAATATACCTACCTAGTTTTATAAGAAGTTTTCTATGTCTGTGTACATTTAATTGGATGAAGAGTGATAGAGAATTTTTGAGAAGAAATTATATAACATTATTATATCATTTTCGACACATTCCCAATTAATTCCTATGGTTTCTAATAGCTCATAATGGTGTTGATGATAACACAAAAAACGTTTTTCTTCTTTGAAAATCAGACTTTTTGCGTATTCATGTTGCTATGATATTTAAATGGACCTTGTAAATGCATTAGAAATATAAATATTAAAATATAACTAGTAAACACTACATTTTATACGCAAAACCTTAATTTTTAAAATATCTAACCAATTAGTTTTAATATATTTATATTTAAAAAATATATATATATTACTTATATTTAATACTGCTAATTGTAAATTAATTATTAAAATGATACATTTATCTGTATATTAGAATATAAGCACAACAACTTTCTACATATATACGTCAAATTTTGTTGAATGTACCACCAATTAATTTCGTATACACGAACTCGAAATTCTCGTTCTACTCATATTTGAAATATATCGTTGAAAAGTTGAATCAATCATCGTCTTTGTGCTCAATAAGGTATACGCTGTATGTTTATAATTTAAATAATGTATAATGTTTAAATAAATATTTATTTAATAAAAATAAAATATTTATTTAATATAATAAAAAGTTTATTTAAATAATATATAATTAAAATAATAATAATGTTTACAGTTTAATGATCCGTGATCGATTATATATCGAAAAAAGCCTATTTTATAAAATAACCCAACTCTATAATAAATATTCGGCATACTTAGTCGATCAAAGAATCTTTTACTAAAATATTTGTCGTTGGAGAGAGTTTGAAGTTCTCTACTTGAACCACACTCGTCAGCCACCAGTGATTAAAACCTTAAGTAGTTTTCATTATTGAAATTTAAAATGCGTTGCGATAATGTTTATAAGATGGCAACGAGCGAAAGATTTACTAATAACTTTACAGAATTATAGTTTCGTATACGAAAGCAATTTGACACGCACGTGATATATTCTTTCCTCGAACGTTTTACGAAAATTTTTCGATAGTATTTTTGCAGTTTTTAAAAATTATTAATTCGTATTATTTCGGACATTAAGAACTAATTTATGCGAGTGTACGACAACGAAAATGTCAAAAAATTTCATAAAATATGTTTGAATAACAAGACCTTATAACATTTCATATAGTAAATCACAAAACATATCCAACAACAAATATAAGTGAACAATTTTAAATCGTTTATAATAATTATACGAAATATAAGATTCAAAACGCAAATGTTTATGGTCATAAAACCAAATACGTATGTTGTATTTATCGGTATATAGTAATTGAATGGATAAAATGTTGAAAATATCATAATATTATCGAAGAATGAGATATAAGTCATAACTTTTATTTTAATTACGTATTCGCAAACCTATTAATTATTTTGGATTTTTTTGTATTTTATTAAATTTCTTTGTCCTGTAAACTTACTAACATTATTTAGTTTTTTTTGTTTCACGCAAACCTACTATTACTATTAAATATTTTTGATTTTCTTTTAATTTTTTTTTTTATTTTTTTAAATTTTTTTGTATTTTTTTTGTATTTTTTTTTACTTGTATACTTACGTATATTATTTAGTTTTTTTTATTTCCCGCAAACCTAATATTACTATTAAATATTTTTGATTTTCTTTTAATTTTTTTTTAATTTTTTTAAATTTTTTGTATTTTTTTTGTATTTTTTTGTTACATTTAAGCTTACGTATATTATTTAGTTTTTTTTTGTTTCCCGTAAACCTACTTACACTATTAAATATTTTTGATTTTTTTTTTATCTTTTTTTTTGTCTCCCGTAAACTTTCTTATATTATTTAGTTTTTTGTTTGTTTCCCGCAAACATTCTTAAACAATTAATTATTTTTAATTTTTTTTTATTTAATTTAATTTTATTTTGTATCCTACAAACCTATATTATACTATTAATTTTTTGAAATTTTTAAAATTTTTTTTTGTTTGCCGCAAACCTACTTATAATATTAATTATTTTGGAATTTCGTTGTATTTTATTAAATTTTTTTTTTGTCTCCCTTAAAATTACTTATGTTATTTAGTTTTTTTTGTTTCTTGCAAAACCTACTTATACAATTAATTATTTTAAATTATTTTTTATTTTATTTTATTTTGTCTCCTACAAACCTATTTTATACTATTAAATTTTTAAATTTTTTTTTGTTTCCCGAAAACCTACTTATACTATTAATTATTTTTGATTTGATTTAATTTGATTTGCTCTTTTTTTCTCTCCTGTAAACTTTCTTATATTATTAATTATTTTTGATTTTTTACTCTCCCGCTAACTTATTTTATACGGTTATTTTTTCAAAAAATTTTTTAAAAATTTTTTTATTGCCTGCATACCTCTTTATATTATTAATTATTTTTGATTTTTGTTTTTTTTTATGTCTTCCGCGATTCTTCGAAATTGAAATAGTTTACCGGCGTGTGCGTCGTGTTGTTCGAAAATAAAAATTATGTTTATAAATCAGATTTAGATATGCATGGCGAGCGTATGTGTAATATGAAAAACAAAAACGAGATTTATATTTTGAGATCTGTTTTTGAATAAAATTAAAATTATAATACGAATTCGCGTGTAAAAATGGGTGTTGGGTCGGTGTTGAGAGGGAGAGGAGAATTATAGGAGGAGGACAACCTGGGTCCCGCTCATTCAAAACATATGTTTATACACATAAAGAGACTTCTCCAAAAACAGTTGTCTATGCATTCTACATTCTTCTTCTTCTTGGGCTTGTTTTTGTCGGACGATCGTCTGGGCGATTCCGGGTCGAACAGCTGTCCGTATTCATCATCGTCAGCGGCGCAGACCGTGGCCTTCGACGATGACGACGACGATGACCGCCGCCACTTGATGATGTACGACAGGCCACCGCCCGCGCGCCGGTGGGGCCCGCGAATGCGTGGCACCGTCATGTACTCGAGCGTGTCGTCGGTCAGTTGCTTTAGTTGCGACCGTTTCGGGTCGAGTATGTGCGTCATGATCACGGCTGTCTCCTGCTCGGTCAGCAGGCCACTGGGCTTGGGGCCGGACTGGAACTCTTTGGCGGTCATCTGCAAGTACCGCACCGACAGCAGTGCTGCGTCACCCAGCACAGCGCGCCGGTTGGCCGTTGTCAGCTCTAAGTGCTGCTGCTTGCATTTGTGCGTGCACCATTGCTCTAACGTCGCGAACAACACCTGTGGACACGCGATTCGAAAATGTTTATTGTTTTTCATTTGCTTGTGACGGATTTCAGCAGAGACGAGAATTGATTAGAGCATATAAATGAGACAGTCTAAGAATGGTTTTGACAGCAGACGGGAGAACAAAATTGTTTGTTCTAAGAAGGGTTAATGAAAGGAAATGTGTGTAAAAGATCGAACAAGATGTGGACGGCCGGTGTAAGTGTTGAGGATTGATTCAAGTGGACATTGAGGACTAAGGTAGTGAATCCTAAATAGTTAGAAATTCACCCAAAGGTGAAGGAAAAGAAAGACGAATTTCAATTAAAAGAAATGTATAAACTTAAACGTTATCCGATTGTAAAATCGTAAAATTGTATCTAAAAACAATGTGGCTTGTAATAAAAAATATTAAATTTTGTCTACGGAAGGGAAGAATGACACGTTTTTTTGCGTGAAAATTATTTTTAATTATAATCGTAGGCGATTTCTAACGATACGTACTTATTTATTTAAATAAACGTACAAAAATCCTCTTATATAATGACAAATAAATAGTGATACAAATTAGAGGATACAGTGAACAATAAAGATATTAATTATAAACAAATTGAATATAACATTTCAGGACAGTCAATGGCATTTAACAAAAGTTTGTAAAAAAATTTCGATACGTATATATATACATGCATACAATGCGATCACGTTATACGAAAATAACGACTCGGGTATTTCTCCACCACCCCACACTACACCTGATTACATTATCTAAATCTATCCAGAAAATCTTAGTATCTTTCTTCTCTCGACATCGTTTTAGCCACTCTCTACTTCCTTCTCACTCTTTTAAACTTTCTTTGAACAATCCCCACCCCTGCTTTTTACCCCCCATAACAACGCCATGATCTGTGACATATCTAATCTCTTTTTCAACAGTCTCAAATTATCTTCTGAACGGGCATACCTGAAATCCCTTTTTAATTCTTCCAATTATCAAACATATTTTCTAGACACCAAATATATTTTCTCATCCCAATAATCACTTCTCATTTTGTTAAATTTTATCCTTTATTAACTTTTCAGGTTTTCTATGTTAATTTTTTTCTATTTATTTTTTTTTCGTTTTCCCTAATCATGCAATCTCTTAGTCAAGACCAATTGCATATTTAAAACCTAAAAAAAACTGAAAATGGCTCGAGTAGGCTCACCATCTCGCTGGACACAGCCAGGCTATCGCGACGCAGCAGTTCCCGTAGTTCGGAAGAGTCCAGTTCTTCGACGCTCTCGTCCGTCATCACTCGGTCCGCGTTGCGGTCAATGAACGCGTAGCAATACGCCAACAGCTTGTCGTAGTGCCGGACCATGTGGGCGAACGCCTTGGCGTGCGCATCTTCGGACATAGGCATCAGGTCCTGCAGAAGCGATGCGTCTTCGATCTCAGGCATTAGGTTCTGCAGCGGCGGCGCGGTGGCCCAGGCCTCGGGCAGCGGCGGCGCGGTGGCCCGGGCCTCGGGCAGCGGCGGCGCGGTGGCCCGGGCCTCGGGCAACGGCGTCTGCGGCGGGTGTTCGCGGCGCAACGACGTCTGGCTGCCGTACAGCCTGGCCATGCGGTAAACCATGAGTACCGTGTCCACGGTCAAATTACGCGACAGGTAGAATATGCACTCGTCCACCAGGTCCACGCACATGTACTTGTTGGCCAGCCCGATTGTCTCCATTGCGTTCATCACCGACTTCAGTTCCACCCCGTTCTTGTACATGTGCCTGTCGAAACGAACAGCAATGTTATATGTATATAATATGGAAACGTCCGAATACCGTCAGAGTTCCGGTGACGTTTTGAGCGTTGCAAATCATTCGATTCGGACGAACCGACCGTCACCGTTATTGATAATGTCAACATGCTATTATACTACGGCTCGAACAAAGTCAGTGACATGTAAAACATTTTTATTCATGCGAGAACCAGACTTTTTTTACTCTTACCTTACTTTTTTTACCTTCATCCTTTCCTTCAGACCGTAATACCAAAACAATATTTTAGATTTAATTTCTTATATTGTCCAGTTTTTTAAAAAAAAATTTTTTTTATTTATTTTTTTTGATAATAAATTTATTATCATTGAAATTTAATATTCAACATACCTATTACATTTTACATAGCAATCGAAAAATGTTTTTAAAAGACTAGAGTTATTCTACATACAATTCTGTTACATCACAGACATGAGCTTCTAAAAATAATTGTCGCTACGCTACTGAATTTGTCGTCCCACCTGTATACAACGAGCATTATACTGCAGAAATACAATGATACGTATATGTGTGTGTTTTTTTGTTTGTGAACACTTTTTTGTATAGTACTTCAATTTTTTTATATTCTGCCCTGCTCATTCTGGTAACAAATCGTGCATATAAATGATAGATAGTGCATAGATCGTGCACATGTATTTAATTTAATGATTTTTTCAATTTATTTCTTTTTTTATACTTTTATTTTTATATACCTTAAGTGTATAAAAAACTTTCCAAAAATTGCAAAAAAATAGTGAAATTCCAGTCAACACCACGCATACGATTTTTACCAAATCAAATATAAAATTTTTAATTATTAATTTATTACAAATGAAATTGATTATTTTTAATAAATCGGGTAATTATGTTTAAAAAAACTATTTAAGATTCTTATTTTGCACCATAAATAAAATAACAACAATAATAGTTATACAAATATAGTTGGGGATTATATCTATCATCTAAATTAATATTACAAGATACAATGTTCGGATATTCCCGGCTTATACAAGTTAGTTCTGACTCGTATCATTAATTATTGAATAATTATTCTATAATCAATGCTCGTATCAACCTTGAATACTGCGTGCGAGCTTATTATGATTTATATAAAAGTTAGTTTAGTAAAATTTGTTCAAGTTATAATCAAGTTCGTTATTTTACTTTGTTTAAACACTGCGCGACCGACTCCAAATGAACAAAATAACATTCGTAGTCGTAAATATGCAAAAGAAAAGTTCTTTTTAGAATAACGAAACAAATGTTGGACCTCACTTGGATTGTTCTAAAGTTATCCAAACAAACTGCTAATGCTACAAGTTCCGAGCATTGATCATTTATTATTATTGAAAAATACATGGGTAATAAATCTAAATTAAACGTACGGTCATGTTTGTACGTTACATGTGCATGTGACGATATTGGAGTTTTCCTACGTTTCTGTGTTTCTAGTTGAATACGATTCTGTAAACGGGTGCGAGTTACGTACGCACCCTATGAAGTATCATCGTCGTCATCATTGTCTGAGCTTCAGCGAAAAACCAAAATAAATTTGTCCTTATAATAAGAACATTGTCAATTTGTTGACACTCGATTAGCACATGACAATCGTTTTTCTCGATTTAAAACGGCATAAATCCAATTGTGTATGTACAGCGTACTAAAAAAAATTAAAACATAACTCGTACGACCGATAAAAAAACGAAAAGAAAAAAATCTTTGTAGCTAACTTCTAACCGCCGGTGTATTATAACGCGTTCATTGTAATGCAACCGACTTTGGCTTTTTAAAGTGTAAATTCGGTTTGAAAACAACGCTGTTTCGAAATTCGAACTGGTTAGAATTCTCATCGCAAAAATTAATTGTACGCATTATTGCGCATACAAAGAAAATATATATTTCTATAAATAAAATGTGCTCGCCACAGCGCATATTAGTCATATCGATTTTGGCTCACGCGCCTTAAAGACTTTTTAGCGAATGCACTTCACAGCGACGTTTAATCGTGTAAGTCGACGATGATAACGACGAAAAAACATGTATTAATGATATTGTTTCATGTAATTCGAGATTTTTTTTAGCACCTTAGATATTTTGGAAGACAATTTTGGGTATTCTACGTCATAAATATTATTTTCATTAGCGGATGGATTTAAAATAATATACGATATATATACACGATTCAATCGTGCGATTGCCTCACTCGACACAAAGGTTCTTTTCAATTTCGAAAAGAAATGGTTCCTGTGATTAACAAAGTCTTTCTATACCAATGATTTTCAACCTTTTTTCTAAATAAAACACATTCCATCTTTCACAAAATTTGTACAACACCCTAAGTCTTCGAGTTTGAATACGAACCATAATTGAGATATGAGTTTACGGTGTTTTTTTTAACAAGAAGGTAGGGTAAATTAAAATGATAACAAACCAAATTTCTATTAATTCGTTTATATTTGATTTGTTGACGTAGAAAAAAATTCGGTGTAATCCACTTAATATAATATATATATATATGTACATGTATACTTAAATATAAAAAAGCTAATGAGTATTACGTTGATTAAAGAAAAAAGAAAGAAAAGATAAAAGTTGTTTTATATTTGTGTTTATTACTAACGGTTTCGACAAAATGTCATCAGGTAAATTCAAATAAAATACTAATGAAGAATAAATTAAAAGTAAAGTTAATAAGAAAAAAATTGCATAGAGAACTAAGACAGAAATTACATAGAGAATATTATGAATATTACAATAAAAAGACATCGAGTTAGATGAAAAGAAAAAATATAATTATATAATAAAAATATATCAAAAAGCAAAGAATTTGTGTATTTAATGAAAGCAATTATGGTTTGATATTAATATTATCTAATATATATATAGAATGTTTATAAAATCTGATATAAGATCTGTTTGTATATTTAAGATATTTTTAAATTTATTGTGTTTAATTTCTTTATAAATATGTTATTTTTCCAAAACGAAATTGATATAAATATTATGTTGTATATTTAAAATGTCTAAGTCATTATGTATATATAAAATTAATGAGATGATTATTTTCTAAAACATGTTTTACAAAATTTGGATTTGGATTAGTTTTAATTTATAAGATTGAAAAAATGCTAACATATACCATTCGCTTTAACAATAACATGCTTTATATACATATTTAGAACAATGTGAATCATGCCGATCCAAGAGCAATGAAATTCTACTAATAACTAAATTAAATATACTATCGTTTTAATATGGCGTGGTTTTTATTTTTTAAATTTATATCGCGTCAGCCCCCGAAGAGAACTATACTACTAGAATACTACTATAATGATAAATTATATTCTTAATGCAATAATTCGTGTTTTCCCTTGCAATGGAAGTTTTCTATAATATAATACTCATACATATTTACTAAACCTAATAGACCACATTTTTAAAATCGAATTATTACGTTCGTTTCGAGTTTTTCTTTTAACTCCAACAATCTTATACATTTAAAATACCAAATGTCAGTACAGTATATTAGTATTATTATTATTACATAAAAATTATACGTTATTATAATATTCAAAAATTTGATTTGTCTTGTGCAGAGCTGTATAGAATACTTTTAAAAAGTATTTGAGTAAATAAAAAAAATATTGTTGAAAAAAGTATTTAGAGTTATATCAAATAATTATTTATCAAATGTATTTGAAATAATTTTCAAATATTTAAAAAAATATGTATAGTTTATTCATAATTTTATTAATATATATGTATATAATATGTAATATTTTACGATATATTTTGAACAAATTATGTTTTTGAAATGTATTATTGATGATATTATATGACCAAATGATTATTACATTTCAAAAACATAATTTTTTCAAAATACTTGAAGGTTATTGATGTTATCTTTTTTGTTAACGTAGCACCCCCTATACTAAATATCCTTTCAATGGAAGCACTGTTGGAGAGAGGTGTATTGTATTTAATTAGTACCGATTAACAGAAACAAAAATTAATAACAATTTTTTTTATTATAATCATAAAAACTAAAATATTTAAATTTACTATTTTAAGTAAATTGAAATTATTGCAAAACAATCTAAGTTTTATGTTGGTGAAGTCCTTAAATATTGACTACTTTCATTATCTGCCGATTTTGTACAATTTGGAAGATGTAACATTTTGATTTTTAATAAAAAAAATATAAAATAAGTATAAAGGATTTAAAATAAACTATTGATCAATACCAAAAAAAGTATTTGAATACTATTCAAATACAGGAAAGAAAAAAAAATATTTAAATAAAGAATTCAATACTAAAAAAACATTTGAATAATGAATTCAATACTTAAAAAAGTATTTGAATACCAATATTCAAATACTTGTTCTCAAATACTTTACAACTCTGGTCGTGGGTTGTGTACGCACGCCAATAGTTTCAAAAGTTAAACGTTAGATTTATTTTAAATCGTTTCTCGACGTTTGTCCGACGCAAATTATATGCATAAGCGTATCTATGGGTCGAGCCTGTCATTTACATGCACGACCTGCATATTTGACTTTATGTTATCAATTATTTTTTTCGCTTGCTATTCTTTGTTAAATGTTAATATTAATAATTATTTTGCAACATTTTTAACTCTATGGGTCGTATCACTTTTATCAGAGAGCAATTATTAGTAGTATACAATATATAACAATTTATAATTAGTTGTTTTGTACTTTTTATATCATCTATGATAATTGATAATACAAATACTATCATATTATTCCAAGGTATCAATTTTAAGTGCAGTAGGTATTGTGAATATTTTATGATATTAATTCTTTACGATATAACGACAAACAACAGACTGTTTACCATTGATAATAGATGGCTCATGAAAAATGATAAATAATGAAACTTTTGTGAACAAACATAAAGAATAATACGATATCTCAGATCGATTTCACGTTTATTGTATATTTGTGCCTGTTTTATAATTTTAAAATTGTTTTTTTGATAAACAAAAAAAATGAATAACAGAAAAACAATTCAAGAATTCTTTGTAAAGAAAGCTTTGAGTTCTGATTCCAATAATGGTATACAAATTAGATTAGAATTAGTAGAATTTGTAATTGTAAAAATAATTATTTGTAAAAATTAATATTTAATAAGTATTATAAATAACCTTTGTAATTATAAAATTAATGTCCATTCAATTTGTTTAACTTATAAATTTTTTTAGCACTTTTTCTGTTTTCTTTATAAAATTATTAGTTTATATTCTAGAAAATAAAGAAAATGTTAATCACTATTTTTATTACAATTTATGAGATAATTATATATGTTCTCAAAAATTAAGGGTCGTATATTAGTTCCCTTTTGGTTATCTAGTGTTACATTTGTATATTTATATATTCGCTAAAAACGTTTGGACACGCCTATGATTATATGTATGACACAATAAAATATACGTGGCCTCGGTTACAACCGCAAAATGACTCACTTGAGAAGGTTGTCGAATGCTCTAGGGTCATCATCCGGTATAAGAATAGGGATGCCTTTTTTTGACCAAGGTTCCCGGAGCATGGCTTCGAACACCGGGTATTTACTCAGCACGTCTATGTGCGCCGGAAATCTCCAACATTCAGGATTTCCGACCAAAAATGTCACGTCGCTACCCGCTTCGTTGTTGTACAAGTTTTTCCATCTGAAATGAGGAAATCGTATTGTTTTATGTAGGTAGCTGGTGGATGTGTTGACCAATGACGATGAGAGCTAGTTATTTATACATTTCGAGACATGCCCTTATTATTTTTAACGCTATAACGCGTTTTACGATATGAAAGAAAAAAATTTTTTACCTTTAGTATTTTTTACACATATTTACATTATTTTTGTTATTATTATTATTATTATTATTATTATTAAGTTATATTAATAATATATTATAATTATATTCTGAAAAGTGGCTGGTAATAAGTGTCAGTATTTAAATTGTAGAAAATCGAAAAGAATGTTTCCAAATTTACAAATGTATCGTTTTCCAAATGACGAAAGATTAGAAATTTGGATAATGAATTCAGGTAAGTAAATAATTTAAATTAAAAATTTATAAAATTGAAGAAAAATGTAGATTTAATCTTATGTGGTTTTTTCTTTCAAAATTTATTATCAAAAATTGGAAAAAATGCAGTTAAGTGTCTATGCAAATTTCTAATTTATCTAACAATTTACATGGGTACTAAACTGCATTTATAACCAAAAAGTATTCTATAAGAATTGTTATGTACAGGGATGGAAGTTTGAAGTTATGTAAAATTACAAATATGAAGCCTACACTAGCTACATTTTACTTAGTTAGATAAATAAATAAAAGGGACATTCACAAATAAAAATAATGTACAATTATAATTATAATTATATTATTAATTAGTGCCCAATTTTAATAAACATTAAATGTCTACCTATCGATATTAGTAACATATAAATATTATTGCCATTGATTATTTATCACTTTCTTTGAAAATTTCCATCCCTATATGTATTTATTTATTAAGTGTTAGGGAAAGCAGGATTTTATTAGAGCACCAGATATTTATTTAAGTCAATGAAGGTATTAAATAATTATTTATCGTTAATAGTTAACATTAATATATTACAATAACATACAAAGGTGTTTTGGAGGGTATACTTATGATGACCATACATACTTATTTTTATAGGACAGTTTATTTTTATTTTTTTATCTTTGCAGGAAACACAAGTTTATTTTCAGTTGACCAAGAAAACTCCACAATAGGTATATTTGTTAAGAACATTTCCCCTCTGACAGCCTTACAAATGTTTTAAGTAAGAATCGATTAATAAGCACTGTTATTTCTTATAAATACAGATTTGAATAACAGCCATGTACGTTAACAGGCTTTGGCCTAAATGACAAATATGATCAGAAATTAATTATAATATCACCTCTAATTAAAACATATATACAAACAAAATCGGACATGGTTGAATATAATTTTTCCTCTTCCTCCTTCATTGTTTTCTACTCCTCAAAAAACTAAAATAACAAATGTAATACAAATGCCTAGCCCAAATTTAAAAAGGAAATGTGATTCTAATAAAACAGATACACCAAAAAAAATTATATTAAACAAAAATTAAAAAAAAAAGAAAATAACATTTATTTTTTGTCTGTAGTTTTATATTGTTACTTACGCTTATATTTAATTATTATTATTATTATTATTATTATTATAAGACATTTCAAAAACTTTTTTTTTATGTTTCTTATTTATTTAAACAATCGGAAAATATTTAATATTAAATTCAATACGTATTTATTATATAAACAATAAACACGTATCAGTAATTCATGTTGCTATGATATTTAAATGGACCTTGTAAATGCATTAGAAATATAAATATTAAAATATAACTAGTAAACACTACATTTTATACGCAAAACCTTAATTTTTAAAATATCTAACCAATTAGTTTTAATATATTTATATTTAAAAAAATATATATATTACTTATATTTAATACTGCTAATTGTAAATTAATTATTAAAATGATACATTTATCTGTATATTAGAATATAAGCACAACAACTTTCTACATATATACGTCAAATTTTGTTGAATGTACCACCAATCAATTTCGTATACACGAACTCGAAATTCTCGTTCTACTCATATTTGAAATATATCGTTGAAAAGTTGAATCAATCATCGTCTTTGTGCTCAATAAGGTATACGCTGTATGTTTATAATTTAAATAATGTATAATGTTTAAATAAATATTTATTTAATAAAAATAAAATATTTATTTAATATAATAAAAAGTTTATTTAAATAATATATAATTAAAATAATAATAATGTTTACAGTTTAATGATCCGTGATCGATTATATATCGAAAAAAGCCTATTTTATAAAATAACCCAACTCTATAATAAATATTCGGCATACTTAGTCGATCAAAGAATCTTTTACTAAAATATTTGTCGTTGGAGAGAGTTTGAAGTTCTCTACTTGAACCACACTCGTCAGCCACCAGTGATTAAAACCTTAAGTAGTTTTCATTATTGAAATTTAAAATGCGTTGCGATAATGTTTATAAGATGGCAACGAGCGAAAGATTTACTAATAACTTTACAGAATTATAGTTTCGTATACGAAAGCAATTTGACACGCACGTGATATATTCTTTCCTCGAACGTTTTACGAAAATTTTTCGATAGTATTTTTGCAGTTTTTAAAAATTATTAATTCGTAATATTTCGGACATTAAGAACTAATTTATGCGAGTGTACGACAACGAAAATGTCAAAAAATTTCATAAAATATGTTTGAATAACAAGACCTTATAACATTTCATATAGTAAATCACAAAACATATCCAACAACAAATATAAGTGAACAATTTTAAATCGTTTATAATAATTATACGAAATATAAGATTCAAAACGCAAATGTTTATGGTCATAAAACCAAATACGTATGTTGTATTTATCGGTATATAGTAATTGAATGGATAAAATGTTGAAAATATCATATTATCGAAGAATGAGATTTAAGGGAAATCAAATTTTGAAAACGATTTAAGTATGGGTCGAATTTTGTAGAAAAATAATACAGTTAAACGATATATGCTACAGTATCCATGCCTTTACATACAATTACAGTAGAATATAAAACGCAGATTCCGATATATTTTAGTATTATATAGATAAAAAAAAGGACTGACGTGTAAGAATATACCCATTTTTTTGAGTGAAGCGAAGAAAATAAGAAATATCGATTAGCTCTTGATAGATGAAAAAGAAAGAAGACAATATTATTCTCCTGACGACGGCGACACCCACGCGTGTGTGAAGGAAAAAAATAAATACCGTCTACAATTTCAATGGTGTATTATTATTATGTGCATGGGGTGCGACGATTTGTTAGCGATTCACGCACATTTATATACGCCAAAAACCTAACGATGCGCATCCTGTACATGTATGCTGTTTAGGTAGGTAACTTCGCGGAAACCTTTGTGTGAAAAACGAAAGGTCTTACGCACATTCCAAGCATCGCGCGCAAACATAATACCTATACATAATATCCTTACAATCTCGATCCCGTTTCACCCCTTTCTTTCTTTTTCCTCGCAAGGCACAAAAATGTCGTGATCATGTCTCGTACAGACTGTGACTACTTGACCACCGATTACATCGTCTTACATCTTTACATCGTGGTATAAAATAGCACATGATAAATTTTGCGCGCGACTAACATGACAACACTGTGAAAAGTATTTTGAAACGGTAAACGCCAAGCCGTTCTCCATACTACAGCTATATTATATTATTGTGTCGCGTAACTTCCTTACCTGCTATCTTTGGACGCTTTTTGCGAATTCATGATTTTCTGCATTTTTCGACTGTAGTGGATAACCCTCGGTCCTCCTCTGTCACGGCAATAGAAAGGGACGGCGGTATTCTTTTGGTACCGCTGCAAAAAATAAGAATAATATAAATATTAACCGTTAGACGTACCTAACCGTAGACGTTATCAACCCGTCTACTTATTATGTTGCAGGAACGAATTTTATTATATATATATATATATATAATAATATAATATCATAATATATTATAAGCATATTTATATCTGTGACTATACCGTTTACGTCAAGCAAAAAAATATATATTCACATAGTAAGTTGAACAATTATTAATAGGTAATTTAAAAATAATGCAAATTAAATGTCAACCATAACTATAAATAAATGTTATTTTATTTACCTGTTTTATTTGTATAAACAAGTAACCTATAAAGGTTGACAACAAAAAGTAAATGACTCGTTTTTTTCTTAATTCATCTCATAATAAAATATTAATTTTGAAATTATTATGGTTGTATACTGGTATAGGTATGTAATAGGAAAAAGAATACCTAAAAGTTCACTGAGCAGCTAAGTACGTAAACATACTATAAATTGTATACTTACATTAGTTAATTGAAATAAACTTTTATAAAAATTTAAATTAAATCGATTGGAAGTATAAAAAACCAAGAAAATAATTGTTATACAAAAAATATGTTTTATATACAGTTCCATTTTAAGATACACGACCACGTTATCAGTACGAACAATTTTAAAGCGATAAAATCAAATAGAAATGGTTTCTGTAATTTTCCTTTGGAATTAAAAGAAACAAAATTTTTATGTGTGAATTCACTATAATAAAAAATACCAATTTTTCTGTTTTAAAAATAGGAATCAAATGCAAATTACTAATTATACAAAACTTTTGACGTTTGCGCAAGTATGTTTACATATATATTTTACTATATTTTACGTACCACTGATCATATTTACATAGCATCTAATTAAATTATAAATTCAAATTAATTTAAGTCATACATAAAAAAAAACCCCGGACGGTTAGTTAGTTAGCTACATTTTAAAGCTTTTGACGTTTAAGGCCAACCATAATTTTTCGTCCTTGCCCCTAACTTCACTGCTCTATCACCTTTAATTCGTTTCTGACCTAGCGCTCCATAACTACTTGTCCATTTTTTATTATAATTTTTATTACGTTATCCTATAACCACATTCAAGCCGGAAAACCTATCGTTTCATATTAGACTTTTTACAGGAAATATAAAAACAAAATACGCGAGTAATAATGTTTAAATTAAATAATTATTTATGCATTACAAACGTTTCATTTTTGCAAATAATATATCTGAACGGTTAAATAAGCGTAGATAGGATTTTTATCATTGTAAATATAATTTCCGGTATACCCAAATACACAATTTACACAAACGGCTTATCTAAATTTTAAATACGCTCTTCATAAAAATGTCGATAACAAATCGACGCTATATTAACATGTTTATAATTAGATATTATCGAACACTCTCGTTATATATAATCACATACATTGGCCCCCCTTCTGTTCGAAATTTTTCGAATTATATTGAATACGATTATAATACGATGAATAATCCAAATAATATTGAATACGAATTGGCTAAACGGTGCGAAGAAAATTGGCGGATAATGCTTGTCAAATCGACGTTACGACATTGTCTTATCCGTTTACGAATACGAAATCCAACAAGTAATAGGTAAGATGTTCAACAAACTTTTAAATGTCGATTTTGACTTTTCACCGTGGTGCTAACGTATATTTCGTAATTAATTTGTTTTAAAATCAAAAATCAATTTTTTCTTAAACCAATTTATTTCCGTAACTATTATTAATTTTTCAATGCAATTAAAATACATTTTCACTCTGGAAAAACGTGTATTGCATTTAATACATTTACTGGTAATTAATCAATATGATAAGATATTTGTATGGATAAAAAGCTATTTTCTAAAAAATATCCGTCGCAGTTAGTAAAATGATCTGATGGTCAAGTCATAATTAGAGCGCAATTTACAAATGTAAAATTATTCATGTATTTTAATACATTGACACTGATATGTAAATACATCAATCACGCATTCAACATAAATAATATTTTTAAAAATATTTAGTTTAGTTGGTTAAAATTATTCGTCGAAGCATTATTTTTTTACGTCGTCAATCGTCGCATAGAGCGAAAAAACACATTTTGTTTGTTTATTAAAAAAAAAAAAATGGAGCAACTCATTGGCTAATATACGAATCATTGAATCATCGTCCAGTCTGACGACAACTGGTTTCCTTACGATTATTTTTTATTGATGCGTGTTGATATTTTTGATTTAGGAAATTTTCGTATACGGTACGTTTATACTCGATACGAAATATCACGGATGGCGGCGGTGGGGCATCTAAAGTCCTGGGGCCGAGTGCACTCGGGTTAGGTGCTGTGTAGGAGGAGTGGCGAGAATGACGAAAACCAAACATCGTAAATAAAATTGCGAGCACCGTAAACGGCGAATGGAACGATGTCGGTTCACGAACAACAACACCCGACAAAAAAGATATCGGCCGTCGGCAGCACGCGCGTATTATTACTATCGTACTAACGGCAAGCTAAATTTTTGGCGCCGACGAAAGACGCTATTTTCGATCTGCGCACACCACGTGCCGAGAACTTCCCTGCGTTTTTTTACACACACACACACACATATATATATATATATATATACGAAGATATATAAATATCAGCTAACAAAATATAGCAAAGCGTACAAATATATCGGCTTGAAATAATATTATTCAACTATTTATGATTATATGAGATGAAAACGACAATAATGGCATAAATCACATAATATATATGAATTAAAATGGGATTTATTTTGTCGGACCATAATTTTTGTTTCGTCGACAAAAATCGTCGACTTCTTTTTTTAAATTAGTACCCTAAATTTGTAAGATTTATTCTGCGTCATTGATATGATTTGATCATTAAATGAATTTTTGACTTCATTGTTTTCAGTCAAAATTTGTTGATATTTTAAACTATCTATGAACTTAAAGATACGGAAATTTTAAGCAGAAAGTAAATGATCGAATCCGTTGTACTAAATCCTTCACAAATGTTGTTAGTTTTATCATATTCGTAACTTAAATTTTTTGATAAAACCGAATACTAGAAATAATTTAATAATAACGTATGAAATAAATACGTTGTATTTCACTGACTATATTATTTCTTTGCTAAATTTTATTGGCGATATTTTGACGGAATGCCTAAATACATTATACCCAAGGCTGGGCAAATTGACTAATTTAAATTAAATTACAAAAAATAAACTTGAGTTAAATTTTAATACAATTAACATTATATTCGTAATAATTTCTGTATGTATAATATACATTGTATATATATCGTAATGTCTCGGGGCAAACTATTATTCGTTATCGGTCTGTTTAAAAATTGATTATCCGTGATTAATGATCTGCTGATTATTATACCCTACGGGGCTCATATAATGTATAGAATAAAAAATCCACTAGACTAAGTAAGTACTTATAGATTTATAAAAATTCATTTTACATTAATATACACTAATATATTATTAATAGTTTTGTCGTTGTTGAATATAATAACATCAGAATTTTTTTGCGGATCGCGTAAAAACATAATTATATATTAATATCGCATGTACGAATTCCGACTTTTAACAAATCATTGTGTATCTAGAGATCTATTACACATGCACACGGTACAATGAGTGTCTGAAAAATGATGCTTATGGTTTGATAGATTTATTGACGTGTGTGTGTATGATTAAACACACACGTGTTGTGTATAATACATTATATTATAATGTGAAATGTAATCACGATAGTTAAACAATTTATGAGATCACATATATATATATATATATACAGATCACAGTATACACGATGCATAATTTATAGGTATTTTTTATACTTCTAAACAGCAGAAAAGATACTTATAGCATATGTGCGCGCGTGTAGAATCTGAATATTGTATATGTGTATATATCAGTATACACTCTACATGGACGGAAACCGCAACAACAGCTGCAGTGTACACATAACACACACACACATACACACAGACAGACATATATAGTGTATACGTACTGAACTATACCTATACAAGTACTGATACAGGATATAATTTTGACCCGAATTAATTTGAGTATATACCTATACAACAAGTTATATGATTATTATTATTTATAATTTACTGTTTTTTCGTATCGATGAGCAGATAAAAAGAATCGCTAAGAAAAGCATTACAAATGTGCTACAGGGACGAATGAAAAAAAAAAACGGAAAAAAGTAAAAATAAATACAGAAATATAAAGAAGAATCAACTCACCCAAGTCTCATATGGGTATTATGTGTATAAGACGGAGCTTTATAAATATATATATATAAACGTTATACTTGTAATTCGTTAAATAACAATATATATATATATATATATATATATATATATATATATATATATATATATATATACACGTTAAACGTGTTTTTTCCGTCGTCTCTATATGTAATACGTTCTCACGCGGCGCTTATACGCTCGGACAGTTGCAACGATGATAAATATATATCTTTTTCTCGATCATCACACTTGTTGCCGCATATGATATCGTAAAATTCAAATTTATAATTCACGTAAAACACAGCGACGCACTCGGTTGACTACAAACAAAAGAATTGTAAAAAGAATGTTTTATTTTTCGAAATTCGAATGGCGCGCCCGTGCGTTTTTATTATTATCATCCACGTAATCATATATTCGAGTACCGCTCTCGTTTGACATACCACCCAGAAGAAAAACGACACAACTCAAAACTTGACCCATTTGAGTTAAGCTCATATTCTAAAAGCCGTATTTTACTGAACAACTTGTTAAAATAACTGAAGACTTAATTTTTTAATTTTTTTTTTTTTTTTTGTACATCCTTTTTTACTTTTTATTTGTTTTTTCTTTTATTTTCACTAATAAATTATTTATTGTGGCTAACCAAGGCGATGTTCTTTTATTTATTAAGTACGAATATTTAACTTTAAAATTTATAAATACAAATATGAATATTTACTTTAACAAGACATGCAAAAAAATAAGTTTAATCAACTTAATACTCATTGGCTTTTTGTATATTGAAGTATACATTAATATACATTAATATATATATATATTTATTTAAATATATATATATATATATATATATATATATTTATTTAAATATATTTTTTTTCCTATATTAGTATTTTTGTTTAATATGTAGTAGGTCGTTCTATACTTTTAAATTATTTTTAGTGAAATTCGGCTTAACTCAGATAAGCCGGTTTTTCTGTTTGAACTTTGGAACCGTGTCAGATAGTGTAGTCATTCTGTAATATTAAATAATAGTGGAGAACAGCGTTTCTTAAACTGTGTTCTGCGAAGCTTAAGTAATTTTTTTCAAAATGTTGAAAAAAAAAAATTGAAAAAATGTTTGTATATTAAATAATTATGTATATAGTATAGTGACTATACTTTTATAATCAATTGTGCATTTATAGTGCTTATACAGTATACAGTAATAATATTTAACGTCGTTGATAAAAATACGAATTGGTTATGGCCGTTTACGATAGGGTGAACTTATGAGAAACGACCGTCGATAACGATAATAGGTACTAGTACTATAACGGTTTAGTTTCAATACAACAGTCTACCGTGTTTTGCGATACTGTGCGTTATGTTCGAGTGCGATAATATGAAATAATATTAATTTTACGACAAAAGTAGACATCGAAAAGGGTTCCACGGATAAAAATGTTTGAGAAACGCTGGTGTAGAATATTGGTAGAATACCATTAAATCAGTGGTTCCCATTTCGCCGTTCGCGTATGTTTAACATTACACTGCGTGTTCACATGTCTCGATTAGTTGTTCATAATAATATCGCAGTTTTTTTAAACCGAATGGAAAGTTCTAGTGAAAAATCTGATAACTTTGTTTGAAGATAGTGGCAGTGACTGGATCCCTCCACGGGAAATTGAATATAGTGCAATATTAGCTTTGGATAACGATAAAGAAAATTTACCACAAATTGAAAAAAATTATGAATCGAATTTTAATACTATTCCGACAACATCTTCATTTTCAAATTTGGAGGAAATCATCACACTGACTAGAAAATTTAAGCGTTTGACAAAAAAATGGGAAAAATGTTATGCGTGTAAAAAAAAAATCCGTATTACAAAACGAAAATTCGAATAAACAACTTATTTATGCTAAATGTATGAGAGAGCCATGTAAATATATTGTAATGTAAAATGAAATGCAAAACTCAATGTACAAGTAAAATCACTGAAGAACAAAGAAAATGTATTTTTGATAATTTTTGGAATTTGGCCGATTTAAAAAAACAACATGACTTTATAAGTAGGCATATTGCCTAAATTAACCCAAATCATCGATACCTAATAGCTGGTAGTACAAAGTCACTAAACTATGGTTTCTTTTTCAATATTAAAAAAAATATTTTAACATAATTAATAAATATTTTTTTCAATATTAATTGTATAGATTAAAGTATGTAAGACTTTTTTTCAAATACGTATTTAGGTATTTATTAAGTATTTCAGATAAAATGATACGAACTATCAAAGAAAAAATGAAAAATGGTTTTCTAGACGAAGATTTTAGGTAAACATAAGAAACAAAAATCACTTGACCTGCATATTAAAGATTCTATACAAAAACACATTAAACTTTTTTGTTAATTGCATTGATTATTAGGTGAGGCGAGAAACACGTAATAGAAATTTCAATACTCCACAACTTAAAAAAGCTTACGAGTGTCCATCCAAAATAAGTGTTACAAATAAATTGGATTTACAAGAATTATATAAGCAAAACTTGATACCCGAAATAAATTTGCCATGACTACTATAACAACATTTAGATATTCAATTGTTTTTATTTTTTTATATTATATTGTGACTTGGACATTTTATTTATACTGTACTATAATTTAATGTAAATAACTACTGTTATTTTATACTTATTCGACATTTAATATATTTTTCAGTGTACGAAAAACAGAGTATAATAGTATTGTAACTTAATAATTATAATATTTTTTCTCTTACAAAAAAACCCAACTCCATATTTATGAAAAAATAAATAAAAAGTTAAACAGACATAACTATTTTTAATTTTAGATCCAGTAACTATTTTAAATTAGTAGGAATATATTTTATAGAGTATATAAATTAGTGCTAATATCAACCGATTAGCGCTGTGTGTTGCCATATGACAACGGAAATAGATCTATTTTTTAATACTCATTATACATTAGAAATTTTAATTAGTGTGGTGGGATTAATGTTATTCAATAGACAACATCAAATACAAGAAAATTTTATTACGTTTATTTAGACTGGTATAGTTTTTTTGTAGTTTGACATTTTTCGTTTATATAGTTTTACATAAAATGGATTTATCTTTCGAGTAAGTACATTTTAACATATATACAATTTTTTTTACATATATATATATATAGTACACAATTAGTATAAATTCGTATAACTAAATTTGAAATTTGTACGTCACTCACTACTCAGAAAAACAAATTTTTCATGGGGGTCTGTGGAGTCGTCTCCCCATTCCCCCTCATCATTAAAAATCAACTTTTCTCATTTTCTTTTTATACATATTTTGTATGCAATTAGTATGAATTTGTACGTCCAAATTTGGTATTTGTATGCCATACGCTTACTGACAAAACCAATTTTTATGTAGAGGGGCATCTCCCCAGCACCAACCACCACTAAAAATTAACTTTTCTCAATTATTAATATGAATTTGTATGTCCGATCTTAAAATTTTCGTCAAATCTCTTACCCTTCAAAATCTCATTTTGGTATACAGTGTTTCCTTATCCTCTAACATGTGTAGTATATATAATTGCACTATCAAGACATATTTTATGTTCATCTCCCTTTTAATATGTATATACACATTCATTTATTTCTTACTAAACTCCGTCAAATCTATTTTGTTGAATAAATTATTTTAAATAAATAAAGTAGGTACTTACAAAAATAATGTTTTGTTAAAAATTTGTTTTCAATATTTTGCTTGGTAAATTAACTTTTGATTTTATCTATTTTAAATTTTATGCATAGAAACATGAATTTCAAATACAAATATGCTTATACATAATAGTTTAAAATTATTGTTTTTTTAAGAATTTATTATTATATATATTATTTATATTATTTAATATATAAGGGAACTTGATACGTTTTTATCACTTATAGTAATAAATTAATGATAACAAATTGACTGAGTGTCAAAAAAATGTCTTGGTTATGCAAATATATATAATATATACTACACACATTGACATACACGAGTATGGAAAGATACTATATACCAAAATTAGATTTTGAAGGGTAAGCGGTTTAACGAGAATTTTAAGATCAGATGTACAAATTCATTTTATTAATTGAGAAAAGTTAATTTTTAGTGGTAGTAGGTGCTAGGAAGACGGCTCTCTTCATAAAAAATTCGTTTTTCACTGTAAACGGATGACGTACAAATTCATACTTATTGCGTACTAAAAAATAACCTGAAAAAAATATTGAGAAAAGTTGATTTGTAGTGATGAGGGGGCTTGGGGACGCCCCTCTACATAAAAAATTCGTTTTTCCAGATAAGTGGGTGGTGTATAAATTTCAAATTTGGTTATAAAAATTTATACTAATTGCGTACTAAATATCTGTAAAAAAAAAAATTGGAAAAATTAAATGAGGAGGCCTGGGGAGACGACGTCATTTAATATTATATACGTATTAACAATTAACGTTGGAAATTTGGAATTTTTGGGAATATTTGTTATCTGGTATTAAATTATTACTCACTTTATTTATAATACATTTATTCCATTACAAATATCATATTTAAACGCTGTTTAATCATTGTGATTTACGACATTATATACATGTGAATTATTGAACTGTGTATTATTTAATCATTATATTTTCAACTATTATACACATTTGAAAAGTTTTGTTTAAATGATAAAACAATATATTACAATAGACCGGACATCACACTAATAGATAAACAAACAAAATTATATACTTGTTTGATATTGCAATACCAAACACGCATAATATTCACGAAACCTACACAAAGAAAATCCAAAATTACATAGATTTGGCACAAGAATTACAACGTCTATGGGAAATGAATGAAGTAATAATTGTGCCAATTATGCTTTCATCGGCAGGAGTAATACCACAAAAACTACATAATAGCCTAAAAATACTAAAAATTAATCAATATACATATGTTACACTGCAAAAAGCGACAATTATAAATACGGTTCATACAGTTAGAAAGTTTCTAAACATTGATATAATATAGAGGGAGACAACGTGAATGAATGTCGAATGGACAATTACGTCAAAACCTCTGTACTTGGTCTAAACCCGATACAGAGTATGAACACCGAGTCACTTTTAAATAATAATAATAATAATAATAGTAAATTGTATTGTAAAGTAATATAATGGTACGAGTATAAATAAAAATATTATTGTAATTTTATCTAGATATCTTTTATTAAAAATTAAGTAATTAGGTATTATTACAAAAAAAAAATTGTTTATATCATTATACTACTTATTAAAAGTAGTACCTATATAATACATTTATATTACTAGAATTGGAAATATGAATTAATTTGTAATTTTCATTAATTTTCACATTTAATATAATTATAAAATATTAAAATAGAAAATATTTTAGTTGTTTGTGGACATGATATACTAATATTTAAGTAAAATATATGTATTTATATGATGTATACCAAATATAAAAGTACATTTATGATACTGTAATAAATTAGTAACTACAAGTGCTTATTGTTGCCATATAGCAACAACAAATATTTCGGAAAAAAATGATTAAAAAATATTTTAGTAGATTTATGTAAGTCTATTATACGCGTTTTAAACGAAGAATTAGTAAAAATTTTAAAAAATTTCGGCTTTATTGTGTTAAGTAGAATAAAAAATTTTATTTATATTTTAGCCATTAGGATTTTTACCTGAATACTTGTTCAATTTGAGTTGAATGATGTGTGAATGAGTGTGTGATACGTACGGACGAAGACGGGACTGGATGACAAGCGGAGACAGCAACAAACGAACGTCAACAACGAAGCGCTAGGCGAACACACTGAACGTAGTACGTTGGGATTCTCGGCGCCCGACGTGTTGTCGGGTGGACGATAAGGGTCGGTTGGTGACCCGGCTCCCCCTCTACCACCACTTAGTACATTTGTGAAGTTAGCCCCACCAAATCATTCGATTCGCTTCAAACTAACGTTAAAGTTTAGCAAATTAATTGCAAATAATTGCAAATTGGTTTAAACAATTTGCAAATCAAATTCTATTTTTGGCGAACTTTTTAAAATTTTTTGGTCAGCCCCACCAATTTATCCGGCTAATTTTAAATCAACGTTGAAATTTAGCAAATTAATTGCAAATAATTATAATGTTATGGTTTTTCTGAAATTTATAAATTGTATTTGAAGAGATAATATATTTACTACAGGAACACGATTTTGTTTGTTTGAATATAGAATATAACATTTCTTAATTCTAGCATTTCTGTACTACTTTATAACACTATTATTGTATATAGTTTCCGTCTTCGTTGACGTATCTTAGGTCTGTGAATATGTTTCAGACTGCGTCATCCTTAACAGTGTTTCTTTCAGGCATTTCTTCGGGGAGGCTGAGCCCCCCCCCCAAGGCCTCCTCGGAAAAAATATGATGTATAGTAAAAAAAATATAAAATATTAGAAAAATGTAATTTTTATATCACGGTAAATGATCTACAATCGTCATATATAATTATACTATGTGTGTATGTTAAACTTGTGAAATGTTGTGTATTTAATTATATTTTTCACAATCATAATAACAGACAGAGGTTATTATTATCTAAAAATTTTTTAAATGTCCTCTCGGAGAAAATTGCCTGAAAGAAACACTGATCTTGAACCCAACAGATATTATAATTATTATTTACCAATTTTCAATTCGAATAAAAAAAATGACTTAAATTAAACATATTTTGGTAAGCCTAGTCGACATAATATGCACCACTCAGTGGTTGAATTGGGAGCGGGGACGCAAGGGGACTGAGTCCCCCTTTTAATTTTTCAAATATTTGAGTGTACTTCAGCTATATTTTTAAAGAGGAACGATAATAGCGGGGGACGGTATTTGCTTTCCATAGTCGACGAAATATAAAATATTATTGTTATATTGACGAGATAATATATTTAATTTTACCGCCAGTAACAATAATATGCCAACAGATGCCGATTATATCCTATGGGTTTTCTCACTATTTGTCAGACCACAAAACGCGACTATCGGCCTATGACCTATACTTGTATTTTATATTATTCTTTGAATTAAGATAAACTCCGCTTATTAGTTATTACTTATTACCTTATATTCCATGTTCGAATTATTAAAAAATGTGACAGACAGCAATGATGAACTTTTCGAGTACCTACACTATTTACAAAAATGTATTGAGGACGCAACTATTTTGTAAGACTTCAGAATACCATTACTAATTTTTTCCCAGTCAACCACTGTCACCACCGAACTTTATATTATAAAATTGTATATATTTATATTATAAAGTTCAGCGTTGTTAAACTAATGTCACCAAACCTAGGTACACATTTATTTGTTGCCTTCCCCCCTCTGACCTCCTTATATGCATGTAAAAAAAAATGCTCTACCAAGCGTTTTTCTGGGACATACACAACCCGTTCCCAATATTTTATGTAAAAGTAATAATAAATAAATTATATAAATCAATCACGTTAATATTAAGAAATTTTTATTTTTAATGTTTGCAATGTTTGACACAACTCTCGTGACAGTTCTTTTACAGATCTGAACGTGTTTGAAATAATCGTCGACAGTGGGATTAATCGACTGTCAGCTGTTTTGATGAATCAAAATAGTTGACAGTTATTTCGTTACAGTTTTATAGATTTTATCCAGTATATTATACTATAACGCATGTTCGAGAATATTCGCAAGTATTTGTGTTTGGGAATACTGAATCGTCACAACGTGCAAATGTTCTAGAACTACACAATTAATATATATTGGCCGATCGTTTTGTGTGTGATCGTTAGTGTGTGTCTAAATTGTTGGTGAATCGTGTTGTTTATTTTCTTGTGTTTTTAAAATGTAAACGTTTTATTGAAAGGTGCTAAGTGTAATATTTTAAAATTATTCTAACTGTCATGTCCACGAAAAGAGTGGAAATAGTCCATTATAGAGAAACGCAAAGACTAATATTGAACTATGAAAATAATCCATGTTTATGGAATCCGAACACCTAAAATATAAAGACAAACACCTTAGAGGTGATGCTATTCATCAGTTAGCTTTGTCTTTTAGCACTAATGAAGGCAAAATTCAAAAAAATAATTGCACGGTTTAAGAAATCAACATTCCCGAGAAATGAAAAATTTTTACAAATACAAAAAAAAACATTTAGAAGTACTGCATACTATTATAATAACAATACGATAATAGTAATAATGATAATAATAGTAATAATAATAATAATAGTGATAATATACACGACATGTTGGATACTTCTGAAATATTTTGCATGCACCGTGTGAAGTCATTATATTTCTGTCTGTACACAAATACGTTTGTGTCATGACAGCAATTATCATGATATTTATGTCACTAATGTGAATGTTTGTGACATATATTTCAGACAGTTGAAAATTGTTTCATGAAAAAACTCGTCGTGTGAACCCGGTTTTAAAGATACTTAAAATTTTTAATTCATTACTGTAGTATCCACAAATATTTATAGTTCTGAAAAATATTTTTTATTGTTCCTTTTTTATTATTATCCATATTAAATTATAATTGTATTTATAAATATACATATATTAAGACAATTAAACAAAAAAAAAAATTACAAATTACAAATTAAAATATGTTAATTCATAATATATATTAAAATAATTCTATTGTAATACTGTGTTATATTTGTGCACATATTAGCATATGAGGATTTAATGTAACACTTACATTTTTTACTATAGTAATGTTTTGAGCCAGATCGTTATGAAGCTCCCATATATTTTGAAGAACTCTGTAAGTGTATATTACATAATGATTAGATATAATCATAATTAAAAAAAATATTATAAAGATAATATTATAAATATTATAAATATAATGATAATGCCAGATACAAAATCAATGATAGCTACAAGTGTAAACCTGTA
Source organism: Schlechtendalia chinensis (assembly GCA_019022885.1). Taxonomy (NCBI): domain Eukaryota; kingdom Metazoa; phylum Arthropoda; class Insecta; order Hemiptera; family Aphididae; genus Schlechtendalia; species Schlechtendalia chinensis. Next base: position 3,149,882 of record JAFHKX010000014.1, read on the forward strand.
ATAAAAAACCCAATGTAGCATCTAAATAGCACGGTATATAAATAAAAATATTTATAAAATGTGTTTTAATTACTTCTTCATTAATGTCTTTGATATGTCATGAATTTTTATCGATGAAGCTAAAAATGTCTGATTCAATGAAAATATGTTTATTAAATTTTTTTGATGTTGTTATTTAATGTGTTTATTGTTATTTGTTTGAAGCATTGATTTTAATTCAATGGTTTGTAGTCATTTATTGGCAAAACTCGTTTAAATGTTCGTGTTTGGGTACACTAACCATGCAAATATAACACATATACGATGAATATAATATACACGAATGACAAAGCATAAATTAAAAATTTATACAAAATAATAAAATAACAAAATATAATAATATACTATCCATACAACATCAATGCCCAAGAGTTATATCATATTAACACAATTCTCTTTACGAGTCGTGACCACTAATCATTTTTTTATATTCGAAAAAACCCTGGATAATAATAAATATCCAAAGGCGTGAAGACGGCATCGTCGACGGTGGAACCAATTAATTCAGACATAGACACAGGTAAACGTTAATACACATAGGTTTTACATAACTTCCTCTAAAATTATAATATATTATTTCCAAAATATAACGTTGTATAGAAAAATTTATAAAAGTTACGTTCGTAATAAAAGAAAGGAAATGTTTTGAATTGTGCATATATCTATATAATATATGCACATATTTTTTTTAATTACAGAGTGCCAATTTGACTACATTTACCCAATTATTTTCAATATAATTTTTTATTAAATAAATTATTTAAAAATCATAGTAATAATAATAATACAATAATTCAATAATAAATATTTCATTAAACTGGAAGTCAGATTAAACTTTAAAAATACACATTTTCATTAAGAATACATAATGTTTTTAACATATATAACAATTTTGAAATTCTAGGACAAAGTGTATGAGGTGACGTGAAATTAGCCCACCATTTGGATTTTCGTTTTTACTCAGTAATAACTTACTCACAAATTCTCGCAAATTAAAAGCTTTTGTTTGATACAAATTGCGAAGTTCTTGGACAAAGTGGATGGGCCAATTTCACGGTTGGAAATGAGTTTGTTGAGTGAAGGGGTTATTCGCAAATTCTGAAAATGGACTCGCGAATTCTCGCAAATTAAAAGATTTCGTTTGATTCTAATTTTGAAATTTTAGGACAAAGTGGGTGGGCTACGTGAAGTTGGCCCACCCTTCGGTTTTTTGTTTTTTACTCGGTAATTACTGACTTGCAAATTCTCGCAAAAAACTCGCAAAATATTAGTGTAGGTTTGGAGTTTACACCTTGAAGTGGGTGGGCCAACTTCACACACGTTCATCTGTTGTGTTGTTTTTTTTTCTTAACCGTAATGTAGTATAATTTAGTAAATATTTCGGAGCTCCGTTTAATGTCAATAATCAACCGACTATGGCGGTAATTTGAATTTTAGAGATGCCTATAAAGTGAAAAATATATGTACAACACTTTTACGCATACGCGTATCCTGTACGTTTACAGACCAATACAAGAACGAACTGACATATTTATTAAGAAAAAAAAAATCTACACACACTTAAATAATATAACAATACATAATAATATTGACAGCCTTTTCTTAAACACTACGTTATAACATGAACAATTACATCGTAAACGTATATACGGCGCGTGTGATAATTCTGTACTCTATCCCAATATAATCTATCCTCCGTGGAAGTGATTTTATAATAATTACGCTATGGGTACTTATATCTTCGGTATATATTGATAAGTACATAAATTATGGGGTATGGGTACACAGAGCCTCTTGTTGTTCCATAATTCATTTTTTTTTATGTATTTGTAAACAATCAATTTCAACACACTATACACGCCTTCACGTTTAATGTTTCCTGAAAACGGGCTCGAGGTATTACTAAAGTCTGCCGACTATTACAATAACGAGCAGCACATTTTTTTAAACGTTTATCTATCGAGTAGATTTCATTTCAAAATGTGACCTAGGAACTTACCTAAGATACTTACTAACTGTAGCATAACGTATGGGGATTTAAACCAGATTTTTGAAAACATAACATTGTCGTTTCAATTGAATTCCTCCAAACCTACGTGTGTTGTAACTACAAAACGTACCTCGTGTACGATTCAACTTTATGTACGCGTGTATTATATTTCATCCCTTTAGGATTTATATAGGTCTCGAGGTTCACTAGTCACCTTTCAGAGCACGTAGTGTATAAATATAAGAGTGCAATTTTCCGCCATTCTTTTCATCGCGTTTGTATAGGTCTGATATGCGTTCGACAGTACACCGTGCGAACAGGTGCGTCTTGAAGAAAGAGAAAACAAACTGTTTGTGTAGTCCAGTGACCGGCGGGCGCGTTACAGACACACGTTCGTGCGGCGATGTATCATCATCGCATGTGTTTCACACGCTGGATTTTTTTGTTTTTGTAAAAAACACGTGTGTGTGTGTTAGGTTATATATATATATATATATAATATATGTTGAACTCGATACGTCACACATTCTAAGGCAATTACTCAAATGGACCTCCCCAACGTTCCGGCTACCGGATTTGTCTTGTACGATCCGTGTCGCCGGTGGCTAAAAGCTTCGACGCGAAACCAGCAAACGTGTGCCTCTATATTGTGTGCACACGTCCATACACGACGTACGTTGAATGCATTAAATAATATTATGTTTTCCAGTGAAAAGCCAAACGTACATTTTTGTGTACTTTAATTACTGACGATTTTTTTCTTCTCTTCTTGAATAGACAAATAAACACACGCGTGCACGCACCTCGTGGCGTAGGTATGCGACACAGTCTAGACCGGCAGCAGCTTCCCGTACAAGTATTACCTATATAATAAATATTATTATATATACATATAAACATATATATCACACACCCCGAGAAATGATATGAATATATATTTATAATATGTACATCTTTGCATATTTTTTTTTCAATTCCTTTGATATTGTAAAATATGTATATACACACAATTAAGGACGCGCATTTATATTATAACAAAACAGCTGTTATTTTGTTTTACATTTGAAACCGTTCAAGGTGATTAAAAAATATTACTTGAAGAGCAACGCAAGGATAACAAAATATTTGGCGTATGTTTAGCGTACACCCGACAGGCTTTCCTCTGCGGTGGTAAATGTTAATAAATATAAATATATATAATGAGTGTTATTGGTGTTTTCTGGTAAACACGTATCCATTGTTTTACCGCTTCGTAATAAGATGAATAATTTCAATTTGATATTTTGTAATCGATTTTAAATCAAATATTGAACTCGAGAAATTTAAACGATTTATAACTAACAACTAAAAATACGACATTTTTAAACTATTTGATTTATCGTTTTAGAATCCAACAATAAAATCGTGTTCGTAAAAATTGGATGGTACACTTAATTGCATATTGAAGATAAAAATATTTTAAACTGGTCCAAATACGACAGTAAATATACAACGTAAAATAATTGTCTTTCGGTTGCAACTGATTGGCATAAATAACAAAATAACGAGAACATATTTTTACATGTAAGTAAAGGTAAATACAACAAAATTAGAAATTTTAAAATTTTATAATAAATTAACACGTAATTATTAATCCTAAATTGTTCAGTGTACTAATTAAATTTGGTGCACAGATGATAACATAAAATTGTATTAAGCGTTACTAAATGATAAATTTACCAAATTCATTAAAAATTTTTTTTTTTATTTCAAGGCGTTTTATCTATATTACATATATACAGACACATAAAATGGGTCGGTGGTACCCGAGTGGCATGTTTTGTAAGTAGATATATACAATTTATCATCTCATCCACACAATGAACAAATCTTTTTAAGATCGTCGAAAAAAAATAATCTACGTAATTGGAAGAATGACAAGATGGAGCAAAAAAAAAAGAAAAAAAGGAAAACAAATGTGAGTGATTTGTCCAAATCGTAAAATTGCACCTTGCATAACTGTACACGCCTATTGAATTCCGACGACCTATTGTAAAAACCGATAGTTTTTCTCCTTATTTCTTACTCTCAATGATCCTGTCAATCGAACATCCATCCCTGGGACGTGCCTACCTATGTTTATGGCACGTGTTTTATACGTGTGTATACATATTATTTAATATTATATTATATTTTTTTTACACATTTTCAGTGTACATATTGTGCATACGAACGAGATATTTATTTCTTCGTCCACGCACGCGCGTGTATATACGTATTTCTAGAAATAAACAAGTCCGAACGGTAGTTGTGTGGAGAAATACACGTCCTCGTCTGGCCGAAATACGTATAAAGGAACACGTGTTTTTTTGTGTGTACAGGTGTTGTTTTATGTAGAATATTTTTACACACATACACACATATATATATATACATATATATATATGTGTGTATGTGTGTAAAATATATATGTGTATATATATGTGTATATATATATATATATATATGTATATAATAATAATAATTATTATTATTATTATTTTGTTATGAAATTTTTCGTCCAGGATCAGCATATTTTTCGAAACCGTTTCGAGGCGAGGTCCCCGGGTGACGATTGTTCTACTCCCTAGAACCAATAACAAGAGAGTCCGTGCATACTCTCCCGTGATACATACATATATTATATATAAATATATACGAGTATACTAAATACGACACTACGAACACGCGCGTCATGTTATTAAAGAGAGTGTTTATTTTTTATTTTAACGAAACGATAGCGCATTTCCGTACACAAATATATGTTAATACGCGTACACATACACACACACACGCTCCTCGAAGTCGGTATTGAGTTCCGACGGATGTTTATGTAGTTGAAAATTCAGATTTATCAATAATCACGGCTATGATGTATAATTGCGTGCGCTTTATAATGCGTAAAAACGTTCACCGATGTACACAATATCATCGTACCCAAGGCTGTAGCAGGAACAAATATTCGGAGGGGGGGGGGGTTTAAAACTGAATCATATTTTTTCAACTACTAAATTTAAAAACTAGATTATGTTGTGTAGGATAAAGTTGTGTCAAAATGCGAGTTAACATGTGGAATGTAAATAGTGTATCCACCATAAAAATTTAGAATAATAAATTCAATTTATTATAACTATTAAAAAGATTCGGGAGGGGATATTGGAATCCCCAAAACCCCCACTTTAATTACGGCCTTGATCGTACCTATATATATATATATGTATATATATACACCTATCCGATTATTAACTTATCACCACGAACCGTGTCATTGTAATCGCTCGTCAAATCGTAGACGAATTTTTGTTTTAATTTTTGTTTTAATTATTTATTTAAAATTACATTTTTGATCCTAAGGTTTTAATTTTTGTTTTACTTATTTATTTAAAATTACATTTTTGATCCTAAGGTATAAATGGTGAACGGAGAAAAAAACTTTTTTTGAAACGTATATTAATATCCGACTGGAATATTATCTGTTTATTCTCATTATATGTAAATGAATTACGAATTCTGTAACTTTTAATTAATTGTCTCTTAAAAAATTAAACAGAAAAAAATATATATTTACGATAAAATTTATTTGCACGAATTAAACAAGTGTATATTTTATAACTATAACGAATAGCTCAATAACAATTTGAAAATATACAAATTAAAGTAGTAGTAGATACTATCAGTGGTATAAACATAATTTAAATATAAATGAATAACGATTAATAAAACAAACATCGATATGTAAACCGTACACATTTTTTTAAATAAATGTTATTAAATAAATATTAAGCGAAAAAAAATTTCTATAACTATACATTATCCTTTACTCAGAAACCAATGTAAACTACATATTTCATCGAACTTATCCTTTCATTATATTTTTCGTTTGGTTTATTAAAATGATGTAAAAATTGACGGTAATACAACATCATAAAAATCTGAATATTTGATTCCAACAGCGTATGTAATTAGTGAGTGTCAATGATTTAATTAATGTTATCGCCAATAACATAGTAGGTATAACAACAATAGTAATACAAATATATACTTATACCCACTTTTACAATTGTTAAAACATGGCAAGGTGATAAATCTCGAATTAAATTACCTATTCACTAATAGAAAGAATTATTTTTGAATAATGCATAAACCAAAACCACTCGTGGGAGGTGGCAAGAGGGGCGATGCCCCCCCCCCGATATTTCATTTGATATTTATTTAAATTGGCGATATAATTTCTTTTAAATGACAAATAATTGTCAGCTTTTCTTTTTTACGTGTGATAAAATAATCGATTATTAGTTCTACTAATATCGCCCGAAACTGTCAGTGCTATAGATAACCATATCCGTGGAAACAACTTTATAGAACAGCTGTTGTAACATGTGATAATTAACAAAAAGAACACTCCGACTATGTGATCTGTGATTTACTATTTTTAGTTTTTATACTGAAAGTATATTAAAAAAAATTAAGGTGTACATTTTTTTATGTTCCCTCCCGAAATATTTTTCTGCGGACGGCCTTGGCATAAACATTATATTTTAATTGAATAAATAATGTTAAGCATCAAATATGTTGTAATAAAAAACGGATAAAACAAGTTAAGAACGTAAATCAAAATTTAATGATTAATTAATTCAAAAACAACGACGTTTCTTTACAAATAACACATTTGTATTAAAATATAAATTGTACGTACATATGGTATTCCATGATTTGTGAAGATTAAGATCTACTAAATTTATTGATACACGGTGGGATAATGGAATTTATATTATCCCGTCATTTAAATTAATAAACCTTCGTGGGCTATTTTATTTTATATATACTATGGTACTGTTTAAAAACGTTTTTATGTTTATTCTGTAAACGGGTACTTTAGAGTTAATAATAATACATTAAAATTGAAATTAACAAAGTGTGACGAGTGACTTATGTGAGATTATTGTTAAGTGTAAAATAAATAAATAAATAAATTTAGATTTTAAAGTATATTACAATCTTAATAAAAATAATTATTATTTTATATTTGCCAAAAACATGTTGTTAAAAACCGGAAATCCTTAATCTCTAACAAAGGACGTTGTCCGATTATTTTGGACATATGCGGCATAAATTTGCACATACATCCGCCCACAATTTTTTATTACAATGAATTCAATGTTTATATACATATTATGTGACATTCTGATATTATATAGAATAATTCGTTTTAACATCAACAAAAAAAAAAAACAAGAATTAACCCGGATGAAACGTGTAAATGAATTTTCTACTTTTTTTTAATAATAATACTGTAGTAATTAATTTTAGGTCAAAGTTTTTAGTAATTATATTTCTCATGACTCCTCTCAATTTTTCTCAGAATTCTCTAAGTTGTATTTAAAGTTATTATGAAGTTATATTTTTGAAACAAAAAGCAAATATCAAATTGTACAATTGTTTAATTTCTTTTAGTTTTTATATATTATTTTTAATTGACGGTATCACTTTTTTATTTCAATTTTTGAACAGAAAATTCATTTATGAATTTACTGAGCATAAATGTTGTTACTACCAACCAAATAATACGGTCGAAATAGTCGGCAATATTATTTTTTTAATTTATTCGCATTCTTGATTTAAACGCTGCTCGTCTAATATACGATCTTGAACTAAAATTTAAATTTTACGATCATTTTTGTAAAAATACGAAAGTAATATAAGATACAGTAAAAATATCATGGGTGTATATTTTTTTTTAACGACTCGTCATAAATAAGTCACTTCTCAATGCTTTCAAAATCCATTACGATAAAAAAATTTACTTACTATATACTATACATATAAATACATAAAAAAAAGTTGTACAACTAAAACCTCATAAGTGGTTTAAATGCATTAAAAAAAGTCGGTTTCCTTCCAAACGTTATTACTAAAATGAAAAATGTTCGGATCGAATTAATGTCTGTTCGAACAACACAAATTCTTTTAAATTAATACTAATATTTACACTAAGTATGCATATTGCTTGATCATCACTACCTTCGGTTCATTTTTGCCTGGTAGGTATATATACAGGGGCGCATTAAGGGAAGAGGCAAAGGGTGTACTTGCCCCAAACGGTAATTTTTAGGGGGCAACACACCGATCATGAACATTTGAAATTACGTTTTGTAAAATAATATAATATATAAATCAAATAGTAATTAGTATATCTGTACATAAATATATTTATATTCAAATGTTCAGCTCTGCTTGATTCTTATTTGTCATACACCGCTCGTCACAGCGAATATACCGGTTTTATATAATATGGCGAATTACTATCATTATCGGCTATTCTGAATGAACCAGTGCCGCAACAATTAAGTGTGCAAGATGTACGTTGCACACAGGCTCCCAGTTCTTAAGGGCCTCCAAATTGAGATTTATATTCTTTAGATTCCCAATAATAATTACAACTTATAAGTAAATAAATATTATACTATATTATTAAATAAATTATTGAAAACATTTATTATTATATTCTATTATCAGTTGTTGAAGAACGGTCCCCAAAGATTGTACAACTATTGAACTATAGTTATATTATTAGTGCTGAATTTATTTTTATGTGTGCGATTAGGTTTCCTAAATTAATCTATCCTCCCACTGCCTTCAAAGTGCGTTTGATAATATTAATAATTTTTAGATATTGTTCTTGTAAATTGTACATTTCTAAATTAAAATTTTTAAAATTTTTAAAATTGTGAACAATTCATAAATTAATTTTTACATATAAATTAAAATATGTCTTCATCAAGGCAGTATTTGAGCAGAACTGTGAAAATAAAAAGGAAAGTGAGCCGAGAAAATAATACAAAAACAATAGCTGGATCAATTAGACCAATTTTTAAAAAAAACAGCAGGTAAATAAATCTTAAATAAATAAATATATGGAGTTTTACAAAAATAAACAACAAAAAAAATAAATAAATAACAAATGCCGAGAGTACACAAAAGTTAGAATTTTAGATTTTGAGGGAAGCGAGGAACGTATTAAGTTAAATAATAATGGTTATATTTTATTTTAATAAATAAATAATTAAGTACCTATTATATTGTAATAATTATTTCAATATAGTAAAATATTGATTTATATTATACTTGAACAGGGTGATGGGGCGTGTTACACCCCCCTAACGTCGGTATAAATATACATTACAAACAAAATTAATATTGATTGTATTGTTTAGAAATAGTCATTAGAGAAACAAAGAAGGATTAATATTTGAAAAATATATTAAAGTTGGTTTTTTAACTTTTACGTATTGTTACTGTTACTTGATAATTTCATGTTAATTAACTGATTAAGTTGTTTGTTTTGTTTTTATATTTTGTTATTAGAATGACTCATATTTAATAAACTTGTTTCAAAATTATTGTTTAATTATTGAATATTATTAATAGTAGTATATTTAATATAACACACAAATATGTTGAGGTAGGCACTTATTTATTTTATTCATTGGACTATATCCTGATATAAATTCATGATTAAAACATAGCACATTAAAAAGGGAAATTATTTTTTAAATTAAAAAATCACAAAAAACTATGGTCATATTGTTTATAACAATGAATATATTTACCAAGCATATCTATAATTAAAGACATTTGATCAACTTGAAATAACTTTAGTTAAAAACATTGAAACACTACTGGTAAGGCCAATTAAACACCTTTTGGCAATTGTTGCGCCGTCACCGTGACGGCCGATTAGGTGAAGCCGTACGCGGCAATTATGCGTTTATTTTAATTGCGATTACGCAAAAGAACAACGAACGTATTTATGCGGACTCGTTTTCGCGAACGTTCTAGTCGGTTCGAGTCGAGTCCGCCGCCGTCCGTGTTTACGATAGTATGCCGCCCTTATAGTCGCACGATATATTTTGATATTTTTAATATTGTTTTCTATTGTGTGCGCGAATTGCCATAATTATATTGTATAGATCGTTTTTAATCAGTTTGTTGTGCAAAACAATTGTCGCGCGCGTGAGTAAATTTTGTATTATACGTTTAACCAAACTCATAAATAATTGGTTTTAATAATCGCAATATTGTTATTATTCATATGTATTTTATATTTCATTTATCTATGTAAAAGGGATTGCTCTAATAGCTGTTTTTGTTTATATAGAGTAGTGTTAATTCGACTCTAATAGTAGAAATTTGTGTATGTAAAAATTTATTGTTATAGCTTTAGGCAAAGGCGGCTGGCCAATTTGCGTTCTTGTTAAAGTACCGTGACTTATTTACATTTATTATATATTATTTATTCCTCGTTTGTTGCATTGTTGTTTGATAATCTTTATAGTTATTTGCTTATGAGTATACCTTTAATTATTTATGTATTGCGTTACATTTATTTTGTTGCCTAATAACACCCGACATTTGTTAAATTGTGTCCGGGTTCGCGTAATACTGTTTTACGCTCCCGATCCGAACAACTACTATATGGAACAATCAGTATTTATAAAATTATAATTTGTTAACATGTGTAGGGATAACAAATTTATTTTTAGATTTAAATTTGTATAGATTGTATACAATTTAAATTTATTGCTTAGTCCACCTCCTCATCGCTCTTTGAGTCGGCATTTTTTTAATATACACCCCCCCCCCCCCCAAATATTTATCTTAAAATGACCCCTGACCAGATGTCATCTGAAATTTAAAGTTTGGAAAATAAATATTTGTCCGCGTTAAAGAAGAGAAAAACAACAACCTACTGCATACATTGATTTATTAATATGTATTGAATAGCCACAGAAATAATTGAAATTGTTTACCAATTTTATTTTAAATTATAAAACCTATACGTAGGTTTCACGTACGTTTATATAGACGACGTCATTGTCTGGGTATTCCGACAACGTATACATGGTCGTTAATAATATAATTTATTTTAAATTGTTTTGTCAAGATCGTTTTTGTACGTGACTTTTATATTATATGAGTATCTACTACCAGAAAGTAAGTACTAAGAAGTAGTTAAATATAATTTTCAGTGCCCGGTAAAATAATATGTCCATGAGAAAAACGTGTTATCTACAGTCATAAAAAATACAAAGTTATTTATAACTATACTGTGCTACAAACCTACGTTTATATTTTATATTTCTTCTTTCCACAAATAAATGTTTATAAATAATAATTATTAATAAGAATAATATTGGTATTCAGTATAATCAATAGTTGTAGTGGTTTTCTAATTTGCTTGAAGAATTTAGATTCCTTAAGTCTAAGTCAGGATGCAATGAATATTGTTAATATTTATAGCCAAGATTTGAGTTTATCATTTGTCAAAGTTGTACATTTCCAAAAAAGATTAAAACGTTTCCCAATGATGAATTTTCTATAAGTGGTCTATTAAAATTTATCAAACTCTTCTTTAGAATTAATATTTCTTAATGTACTTGTAATTTTACGAATATTTGCTTGTATGTCATGTACTAATGCAAGTGGTCTTTTTCAGTGCTTCGGCGTCTTAAGAATTATTTAATGTATACCTTAACACAAGATAAATCATCATTATTATCATTACTATGTATTAAATCTGAATTAAAGAGACATTGATTGGTGGAATTAATACACAAATTTATATCAATTAAATTAGTTTCTTAAATTATATACTTATATGTTATAAAATTATATTACATTGTATTATATTTTATTATTAATAAACTATTGTTATGCATTTTTGTTATTGTTAAGAACACCCTCTACCGTCCCCCATAAAAAAATCACTAATAAGTTGTAATAAAACAATATTTCAAGGAAGTTTCCCCCGTAATTTTCATCTTTTGTGTGTGTCATTTAATGATATTTAAGGAATTTTAGTCTGTAATATAAATTTAGAGGCGACAAATTATATTTGCCTCCCCATACATTAAATTTTAATGCGTCCCTGTATATATATTCAAGTATATATATTTAAAAAAAAAATCTTATTAATTTTACTTTTAATTTATTTTTTTGTTGTATTTTATTTTTGTTTAAATTTGATGACTTTTTGTTGAGACCGGTAGAAATAAACACACATATACAACTTTTATATTTTCTTTTTCCTTTAATCAACGTAATACTCATTTACTTTTTTGTACATTTAAGTATATATATATATATATATATATATATATTATTTTATATTAATAAACTATACAAATTCTATTCAAAAACAATTGTGACGATAATACGTGACATTAAATTGAAAAGCCTCCATTTCACAGTAATTAAAAAGAATTTTTATACTAAACAAATGTCAGTAAAAACGGTTATGATCGTTTTGAACTTCTGATATATCATAATGAGGTTGGAGTGAGCATTTTCATTTTTCAGACGACCACCCACGACACAGTGATAAAAACTGTTCAACGGGCGATAAAACGCGTTGTTGTTTTATTATCTGCCACCTCCGTCGCCGTGCTTCATCTGTTGCCATCCACGCTATTGTGTCTGTACGCCGAACGACGAACGCCCTCGCACCACCACCAATCGCTCACGAGTCGGATCAATTATCATAGTGTATTTTTTGTATTTTTATTTCTTTTTTCCTTCGCCGACTTGCCGCCTGTCTCCGCCGACTGTACTCGCCGCTGCTCAGTATCCATTATGCATGCTCCTTTTTTATGCTGCTTCCCCTTATGTATATTTATCTTTACATTACCTTTCATATAATTTCACAAAACTGAATCAAATATACTTCCAAACCGTGTATATTATTCTATATATTTAATATAATTTTATTAAGTATAATTTCGTACAACTATGTGCTAAAATATAGTTATTTTATGCAGTAATTCTTGAGATCTTAAAACTACTGTCATATAAAAGTTAATATCCTGAAACACAGGGATTATTTGAACGTAATACTTACAACAAGCTCAAACATTGTAATCATAATTATAATTTAGAAAAAAATTAAAACTGTATCATATTTGTGCTTAAAATAATAGTTGCAATTATATAATATAAAGCTGATATAATATAAAGACGCAATCCTTCAAATATCCCATTGTAAATGGAAAACAACATCAATGCCAAGATGAAAAATTGTAGTTTGAAATTAATTAAAAGAACATATTGGAACTCTTTGTATATATAATAACACAAAAGTATGTATGACACAGACTATCCCACACAGAAACTTAGTATTAGTGTTCCAATAAGATTTTTATTTTAACTAGGTGATAACATTAAAAAAAATATATATTATTTTGTCAATATTAAAATTTCAATAATAATTTTAAAATATTTTGTAAATGTTACTATAATGTTAATTTATTATGTTTTTAATTAAACCTCAAATTTATGTTACTGTAACATTTTATATATAATATTGTTAAAATATATTTCAACTGTCATTATAATAACTTAAATTTAATAATAATATTACACAGTGCCGTATTTACAAGGTGAGGTCCAGGGGTACTGGACCCTCCTCAAAACAATAATAAAAATCAGATAATCGTTTTTGCAGAATAGTTAGTAATAATTATAAAAATTATAAATATGTATAATCGTGTCGTTCTGACGATGGTTTATAGAGAACTTGGAAATTGATGTAAGTGTAGTGATATATGAATTATTAAAAAAAAAAACCGAGATGTTTAGATTTTCTTTTATAAAATAAAGTAATCTTTTGTTATTTTGCGAAATATGTATAATATAATATAATAATATATGATATAAACATCAATATATATTTAATTACACCTCCTCCAAACAATTTCTAGGTATGTAACTATTATAAACTATAGTTTATAACAGTTACGCACAAACTATAAACCCCCCCCAGAAAATTTTGAAAATACGCCACGGGTAAATATATTTATACAATTATGTTATACATATATGTATAGATCGGTATTATAAATTATTATAAATTTACTATTTACTTATAACTTTCAACAATTAGCACACGTTTTGTCACGTGCTATAATAATATTATAATACAATACATAAATATATTATACATAAATAAAACATAATATTTTATGTATTTATATTTTAGAGGGTGTAACTGCAGTGAACAATTGTATTATAGTTTAATGCACTTTTTTTACGATAATTTTTTAATTAATGAAATTGTGACGAGAGATTTCTTTTTTAAGCAAACATTGACTTCACATTTTTAACAACAATATTACAAACTTTTGTTCAAAATATATTTGTACGCAAATAATATTATTTAACTGCGCAGTATACTATTATTCACGATTTACGATTCTCGAGTCTCAACATGGTCCTACAGTCACCCGTTACGATTAGGTTACCCATGTTACTTGTCAAGGCATTAAAAAAACTCATTAAAATTGTTATCGTCTTTTGTGGTAATACACTGTTGTCTAGACGTGCGTTAGCATATATATAATATATTTATGTATATTTTACCAGATGTCCAGTTTATAACTAACGGTTGAATATTCAAGAATTTTTTTTTAGAAAGTTGTCTCGTAAACAATATATATATAATATTTATGTATTTTTTTTTTTTTTTTTTTGATACATACCCAAGTAACAGAATATTCATAGTATTGTATATCAGTTTTCTACTTTGATTGGTTTATGAATAATATTATTTAATGTGATTTAATTATTCTTTGGGTGATTTTTTACAATTATTTGTATTTGTAATAATCTATAAATATTAATATAAAATTTAGAAGGAATATTCAGTGAAGAATATTCTATGTTCATTACCATAGAGCAGATAAAATGAATATGATATTTATGTTCCTCTAATAATAACATATTCTTATTTATTCTGTATTATTATGTTTTGATCATAAAGTGTAAAATCTTAAAAGCATATAATTTTATAACTGTTAAAAATTCCCGATATTTACGATTGCTGCGTAGCAATTTTTTATCATACAGCGCGCACTATATGCACATAATGGTTAATAGTCTAAATAAAATTAATGAACATATTCAATTTACACTAAAAACACAATTGAACAATAAGATTAATTTCTTAGGTAGATTATAGTTAGTTTAGTTAATTATAAACTTGAATTTAATATTTACAGAAAACCTACACGACCTGATTCTATTATTCCTTATGATTCCAATCATCCTTTTTCACAAAAAATTCACGCCAGTTAATTTCATTATATACACAATTTCTTTGCTTTTTGATATATTACTATTATTATATCATTAATTTTTTTCTTTTAACTCCATGTCTTTTTATTGTAATATTCATAATATTCTCTATGTAATTTATATTTAATTTCTCTATGGAATTTTTTCTAAATAATTTTACTTTTAATTTATTCCTCTGTTGTATTTTATTTGTATTTTGTTGAAATCGGTAATAATAAACACACATATACCAAAACTTCTATATTCCTTTTTCTTAAATCAACATAATATTCATTGGCTTTTTTGTATATTATATACATATTTATTTATTTATTTTGTTATATATATATATATATATATTTTATTTTTATTTTATATTTTAGTACGAAAATTGTATTTGCATATTATAGCTAAACGTTTGAGTTAATCAATAAGACATATAATGTCGAAAATGTTTAATTCCAAACCTATTCTACTTATGGCCATAAAAAAAGGGACAGTTTGCATCATTAGAATCATACTAAGTTGTTATTGGTAAAAATGATATTCAAATAAACATATTTATATACTTCATAATCAATAATTTATATTTTTTATGTATCTTGTATATGTATGAAATATTTCTGGTTTTATTTCAGATATTTCAAGAACTCATGTTAAAAATGAAATGATACCTGAAAGAGACATGTACAATGAAATAGGAATTTGGTTGGCACATGATCAATTTCGAATAAAACAAAATTGTTAAAAAATTTGGAATAAAGAATTATAGAATAGTTATTGATGTATTATTATTATAAATAAATAAAATATTATAAAATAAAAGTTTTTACAAATAAAATATTTGCTTATTCTATTTTATACATTCTCTATGTTATTATTTCTTATATTAAAATTAGTAAAAATAAAAAACAAATAAGAAAAAAATTTATTAAACTTAATAAAAAAAATATACAAATAAATATTTAAGACAATGAATATTTTAAAAAGCGAAATAAAAATATATTTAATTGTTAAAATTTGATTATTTACTATATGATTATTATGTTTTAGTAAAATTGCTATACCTAACATCAGTATTATAGCCGAAAATTGATTTTGGTGGCATAAGATTTTGTATCACTATTTTAGTTGTTCTAAAATACATCAACTCCTTGTATGTACATGTACTTGTATGTACTCCAAGTATATTTATATATATATATAATTTCAGGGGGTATGTTCCCCTGTTGCCACCATAGTTACGATACTACATAATGTTTGTAATATTGATTATAATGTTATCACCAGACTTGGATAGTAATCGGAATACTTGTTATAGCTCAAACATATTTTAAATAGTACCTACATGATATTTCATGTTTTTGTTAAATTCATATTAATTTTAATATCTGTTTGTTTTTGATGAAATGAACAATTTTAAAGTATATATTATGTTTGTTAATATATTATTAATATTTTATTATAATACATGTTATAATTAGTAGTTTGGGGTCATATATTATATTATAATATTACTAAATATTATAAAACAAAAATTATAATATAATAGACTATACGTCATTACATAATAGTACGAATATCAAAAATAGTAATTGTATTATTATTTAATGAAATTAACACAAGACAATACTTTCTTACATTGAAATAACATATTTGGGGATTTATTAAAATCAGTTAATTATTATTACTAAATAATTTGAATATTCAATCATCAAAAATATTGAAGTTATAGTATTAAATTAAATATAATGTAATTTAATAGATTCATGTTATTATTCATGTTTTAATGAATTTGTAATTAACAGGTTGCAGATTATTATATCATACTAAGAGTACAATTTCTTTTTGTAGGGTTTTTAAAATCTAAAGTATTCACTAATAAGCCACAAACACTATTAGAGTTAAAAGAAAACATTAGATGGGAAATTACAGCCAACGATGTGTATATCCTACAGAGAGTTATGAACCGTATGAAAAAACGGATAGCCAATTGTATACAAAATGAAGGCGGCCATTTAAGTGTTGTTATTATTAAAAGTTAGAATTTTTGTTAATAATAATTAAATATAATCTTTATGTTGAATAAAATAAAATTAGTTTCATTACTTTGTTTTTAATACTTAAATAATAAACTACAATTAAAATTCGTCAGAACCCACTGCCCCACTCTGTATAAATTAATACGAATTAACAAATAAATTACTAAAATACATACATTTTTATAACTTAAATATTTAATTTGTTTATGAAAAATGTTATATATATATATATATATATATATGTCAACTACCTTAACATAGTTCATACACTCCTATAAATATATTGAGGAAAATGTTCCATTTTTTTTAAAATTTTTTGATGAGTATCATAGATTTTTGTAAACTTTTGTTAATTTATAGTACTTTATAATGTTAACCATAAAAAATAATAATTAATTTTGTTTTAATATTACACTTGTATATTGTAGTAAAATTTAAATATAATTAAAGAGGTGTCAAGACGATATCGCTTTATTTTATTCCATTTATTTATTAACTCGGGGTGATTGGTTCGAAGATTCTACTGTAACAATATATATAAATGTTTATATTTAAAATCTCTTACCTCCGAAATATTCTTGGATGGTTTCCTTTTTTAATTAAATAATTATATTAAGTTAAACTTTTAAAATACTTAATTTACTTGAAAAATAAGACTACACTTTGATTTTTTTTATTACAATTTTAAATTATAAACATTAACATCGAGAGGCAACAGTATGTTGATTGTGAGTCTACGAAGCTTTTCGATGACGGATCGAGAGTGTGTGATCCATTGCTGATATTATTTTAATAACTCTTGTAAAAGGGCATATATAATATGATGATAGTCACTCTCTTATTTACAAAAGTAATTATATAATTTGATAATGAGTGGTTGTCATTTCAATATTTTTTATTTAAATTCAATGACTAACAATTTTTAAAATAGTTTAATTATTTTTAATAATATTACTGTATAATACAATTATTTCTGAAATGGAGAATGTTCTTAAGTCTTAGTTTAAATACTAAAAAATATTTGGAAAAGCAGCTAGCTAATATGGCTGCTAGCACTAAAAGTTATCAAAGACATTATTGTAAAAATAATAACTTATAAATGTGGATTAAGTGTTATTGTGAAATTATATTCCTTAAAATGTCATAGTTCATAATTTGAACATAAATAATTTCATTAATAATCTAATGTTGTAGTTTTTAACATAAATTAATAGTGTTGTTCCAATAAACTATAACAATTGTCTATTTCAATATATTTATATTTAATGTATAATTTATATCTTGTTTCAGTTAAAACAAATTTAGCTGTAAAGAATGTTTTGGTATATGGTTTGATGTATTTTACAGTCCTGAACTAATCTTCTACTCTAAAATTTATGAGAATAAAATACATTTGACAAACATTTATATTGAAATAACATTTCTTGCATTAAAAATTCAGATATTACAATAAGGAAGAAATTTATGTTTAGGCACCTTTCTAGGTGCAGTTTATAAGAGACTTTTTCTTTTTAAATGTTAAATGTAGAAATCTAAAATAAATTGTGGCATTTTTAATACTTCGAACGGTGCACAAGTTTCATTTAAGTGAGTATTCCTTTATTTTTATTTAGAACAATTTTTTAACATTTTTGTAAAAACATACAATTTTCATAAAAGGTTTTGATGTATAGGATAAAAAATATTGTCATAAAAATAAGTCATATATTATTTCAAATTTTAAGTGTTTCAAAATGAAAGGAAACAATAATAATAAAAATGTATAAAATATATATATATATATATATGACATTGAAATCGTTTAGGTATTTTTCTACACAAGTTAATTTAAGTTTTGTTGTATAAACTTATTTTTATTTGTAAATTTTGACCAGACATACACATAATTGTATTGATTTATATTATCTATCGTATTAGATTTATAATGATGTATTGAATTTTCGGGTTTAAAATGTATTTGAAAAATATTTTTATAAAAACTATAATATTGTTACTTAATAAACTATAAATTAAACAATTCTTAACAGTATTTTAAATATTATATCTATTGTTATATATATTAATGACATTTTTAATTATGAAATAGAAGACATGTATTTACAGCAAATAAATCAAGTTGAAAAATATGAAGTGATGTTTACATAGGACATATTCTTGCAATAATAACAAATAATAATTCATGCAATAATTCAACTATCCATATTTCGTTTTTATCAATTTAGGTGATACTTCATTATTACTATTTATTCGACAAGTATAGACTTTAAAAAATTGATATTAAAAACTTTTATTTTTTTTACATTTCTTCAAAAAAATAAAAAATTTTTTACTAAATTCATTTGTTCTATTAGTTGTAATTAATTTATAATTAAACTTTGATAATTGTATGTATATATATATATACATATAACATTTCTTTTTTTAATACAATTTTAAATTTAACAAATCAAAATATTTTGAGAGTATTACACTGTACACAAATATTGTTAAAAGAATTATTTATCTCTAACTAATTTACACAAATATAACGGTCCATAGTACAGCAGTAAAAATATTCATCACTAGTTGACCAAATTTCAATCCTTTTCCAAATGAACACAATGACTTCAAACAAGTAAACTGATTTTTCAGGTCTCTTAAAAGGGCAAAATAAATATATTAACAACAAGTTCGTATGATTTTTCTCATTGAGCAAAATAAACATAATTCATAACAATTTGATGATTTGTTTCTTCCATTGTATGTCTTATTTTAATATTGAATTTTAATATAAGGTTACCTACAAATACTTGCTTGAATTTCGGGCAATTGTAAACGTCCTTCAGCATGAGTTGGTTTGAACATATTATTTTCATTAACCATCAAACTAAGATAATCATTTGAACATGGGAACAACAACAATAAAAACATCAACTAATATCTATAGTAATAAAAATTTATTATTAATCTAACAACAAAAAAGAAAAAAAATACATACCATTAAATTATTTATATTTATTAAGTATCATATCAGTTTCTTATTTGTAATTCAAATTACTCCCCATACAAAAACTAAAATTTATTTAAAAAAAACTTTTTATATTCACAAATCAACGGGACTCAATTTCAGTTTAAGGTAACTTTATGATCATTTTTAAATTATAAAAGAACAGTAATAAACAAAAATGAATTAATAGCAAAGTAATTAAAGTAAATATATTTTTAAAGTGTCTAATATAAAAATTTAATTTTATAATTTGAACGCCACACCAAAATTTATTATCTCCTTCTTTCTAATGATCAATATAGCAAAATCACATTACATAAAACTTAAGTTTAGATTTTAAACACCAAATTTTATTACCAAATTTGAAAAGTATTTTAAAGATAATTAAGATAAACACCACAACTAATTGGTTTGGAACATTCTGATTTTGTTATGTCATCCGTTAGATGGACGGAGACAACAAATTTGGATATGGTGTTCTTTCAATGTTATAATGTTTCTGGTTCATCAATATTTCTTGCATATATTTACGTAAACACTAAGCGTAAGCATCAACTTAGATAATCAGAAATGTATTTAGACAGTACATTATGTATTTCTAATTTTGGATTCTTGTACATCACTACATACCAAAGACTCTAAAATTAAAACAATTCTCATTAAGTAATTTCACATTTTTCTCATTAAAAACAAACCATTTATAATGTGTCAGTTCAAAAAAAAAAACTATACCTGACAATAATGTATGCAGTGCTTGTAATGCTTTACCACTAGGAGCCAAACACATATCTAATACCCTGTTGCCAAATTTTAAATCCAGCACTAATCCAAGTAAAATTGAACCTCCATCCATTAAATAGTAATCTGGAACCAAACAAAACGCACATACACATCAATCACAATGCTTAATTTTCAAAACAATATAATTATTAATTATAAGTAAGTATAATATTGCAATACATAAAATACAAACAATTAATTATCTTACCGCTCATTGGCACCTCTAGTTTTAGGATGTGGAATTAGAGTAAAATCACCTTAATCGAACATATACACTTGTAAGTAAGATGGGATGTTAAGTGGACTTTCCTCATTTATTACATTGTTGAAAATCTAAATTCTCTTCGTAGTATTGGTAATGCTAGGATTCTGGAATCCATTCGGTTTTACCATGAATTTGGTAGCTGTTTATCTTTGATACAACCCTCCAATATTAGAATTCGCTTCACGGTCAATTCATAAAAAAAATAAAAATCTATTTTCATCGAATTCTGCTTCCAATAAACTCTCTTGGAGTGATGATTTTCCACATCCTTCTCACTATTAAATACAATATTTAATAGCTATAAAAAATTTTAAATAAAATAAAATAGTTTAATATATATGTTACAAAATCGATCAAAACGTGTTAGGTCCATGGTAGTCAGGCAAATTTATAGTGTCTTTATATTAAATATACTTTTAATAGACGCAAAAATACAAATTTGGTAAAATGGTCTTGAAAAACCATTATAAATTTAAAACTGCTATCTTTATTACTTTACATAACAAACAGATCTACATGCTCTCGTGGGAATATAAATGTTTTGAATAATGAAATAGGCTTTACAACCAGACCCTTTTTAGGATTAGAATTTTTTTTACTAAGTATTTCATATAAATAAAATAAAATTATGTCCCTGACAACATTTTTATAATTTTGTTTAATAATACACCATTTTATTACAATCGCCATGACCATAGTTTATATGAGCGGTGAGTAATATATTAAATGTTCCATTGTATTTTAAAAAACATAAATATAAATATTTAATAGTTAATATAATTAATTAATCCATAATCATAATTAATTCTTTTAGACTTCCTGATTGTGAGGATATCGAATCATTTTAGACACATGTATTCATTAGGGGTTTTCATTGAATCGGTTTTTACCTCTAACCGTTTCTTTTATGAGTTCTTCACATCTTTTTTCACTAATAAAAGAACTATGATCATTTTAATTTTTTTATTTGGTTTCAAACACACACTTTGTAAAGACATTACAAAATACCAAAATAAAATACTAAAATAGGTATACAGATTGTGACATACAAATTTTGTACGACATTAACAAAATTGTATTATAAGTCAATACAACAACTACTTTATTATATGGGTCTTAAACTGATTTAGATATCAAAAAATCATTTTATTTTTATGGGCTCATATCTTTCTTACCTATATAAATTTGCCCAAATTACTTGTCATAATTAGATATCCAGTTTTGCCTTAACACAAACATACTTTGTCATTTTGGTATTATTATTATTTTCACTGATTAAATACAGTTTTCTAATTTTGAATCCAATTCTTGTATATTTTTTGTTTTATCAGACGATTCCTTGTCAGTGTTCTGAACATATACGTATTTGTATCACGTGTTTACAACACGATGAATGTGACAAAACAGCAATCGCATTTTTTCTGAACATTATTGAACGTACACTAATTACGCGTTAAGAAATAAATAAGCACAACAAATTATTTTTAAAAAAAAATGTTTTGAAATAAAAATCTGGTTAAATTCTTTTTCACGTTATCGTTTTAGTGATAACACTATTATGAATTTAACGCAGTTTTTAGATATGTTTATGTTATGTTGTGATACTTATCACAAAAACAATTTATATGAAAGAAAAAACAGACAAACATTGAATGAATTTTGTCCAATTTTCATTGATTTATGAAAATGTGGTACATTAATACATTCACTGGTGTTGACGACCACGCGTCGCCATATGTTGTCGGGATTACCCAGCCGATGACAATATGTGGTAGTTTAAAACCCATAGGTTTTTTATTTTAAATATAATATTCGGCTTTTGGAAAACAATGACAGGCAATTACAGGCAATTGTATTTACAGCATAGAACTTCTATTTTTTGGAACTTCAAAAACCAATAGGGATGAACAGTGGCGTCGGAGAAGGGGGGGCAGAGGGGGCAGTTGACCCCCCAGATATAATTCTGAGGGGGCAAAGGTATACTTTTGCCCCCTCGGATAAAATTAACAGTCATCATTATAAACATGTAAACATGGGATTTTATGTAATTAATGAATTTTGATGAACATGAAATAGGAAAAAGTACTGAATAATTAAAATATAATATAATTTAATATTATAAATTTTATCTGCTGTGGCCTGTGGGGAGACATGTCATGATAGTGATTAGTGGCGGCTGATATTATAACAATAGCCGAACATACACGAACAATTCAAATATAAAATATATCTGTCAGAATATATTTAGCGATAACGTTTTGTTTTTTGTACATAGTATTTTTAATCCATATACGTACATTCTTACACGACCAATTTCATCGGTTAAGGAACAAAACCTACGTAAAACCCTGTCTTGTATGGCTTGCTAATTGGCTCGCGATCACTTGAATTACAAAAATCTAAAAATAGTTTGTATTTTTCAATTTTATAAAACAACTAGGTATAACAGCATAATATTAACAGTATCATAATAATAAAAAATGACAGTCATTTTTGTGACCTGTGTTTTTATTCAACTAAAGTTTAAAATAAGTTTTTATTGAGCGTTATTTGTTGAAGTTTTTCATAATGAATTCGAAAAAACAAAGATAGGGAGGCTGCCAATGAATGCGATAAAAAAAGAACCAAATTACAAATTGCAGCTCAATCATGTTACAGCATATCATATTTATTTAAAAATTCGGCCAATCAATCAAATAATGAAAATATGAATTTAAGAACGTGCCCAGTAAGTGGTTCTTTAAAAATCATTTTAAATAAATGAAAATAATTATCAATTAATCGTTTAACATTTTTTTTATACATTAACATAATTCCATCATTTTAATTTAGAAAAAGTATGTAAATCTCTTGAGGACAATAGTAATATGAAATTGCCAGAATCTAATATGTCGATATCACACTCATTGATCAAAAATCGAATAGACAATGAGAAGTTATTGATAATCTTGATCCTAAGGAAGTAAGTAAATTGATTTTTGTTAAAATTGTCAATACAATTATTGTAACCATTTACAGAAGATTTAAAATTAAATTAAATTAAAATTTTGTTTTAATGATAATTTACATATTTTAATTTTATATTTAATTTATTTTTATGCTATTTCCTAAAAAAAATATTGATTAATAAGAATAGTATTGTATAATACTTTATCAAATAAATAAGACTATTATATTAAAAAATTTAATTCATTAAAGTATTGAATAAATTTATACTTATTAATAATATTATGTTCCAAAGATCTATATACTGTCAACATTAATTATTCCTTGTACTGGTGTTAGTTATCAAATATGTGGTTATTTTTTTTATTAATTATTAACCTTATAAATATGTTATCATAACATACACGCACGCACGCACGCACGCACGCACGCACCCACCCACCCACACACACACACACACATACACACACATATTCTATAAAAGCCTATTAAGAAAAAACTATGAAGTATTATATTTTACATTTATATTTGTATATTTAACTGGTTCCATATTTTCTTAAATATTTTATATAATTATTTTATTTACATAAACATATTGGTGAGAGTCTTTATGTATAACACATTAAAAAAAATATATATTAATCTAAATTGTTTGCCCCTCCAAGTGAAAAATAGTTCCTGCGCCACTGGGGATGAAAGTGTAACAACAAAATATTATTGTCATCGATCTAGGGTGTTTGTGAGTAAGAGCAAAGGAATTAAAATTAATTAAAAGGAAAAAAAAATACAAAAGCACAGCATTAAAAACCACTTTATCTTGTAATATTGGTAGAAAGCTAAATAATTGGTTTATATAACCTAAAACATTATTTTATTTTATAATGATTTTTACATCAATGCTGTCCTTCTTTTTACTAAATATGGATCTTTCATCTGATCAATCGAGAATAAGTCGATCTCGTAGCTCTGTGTGAGTCAATAAAAGTAAAGTTTTAACTGATGATGAACTTCTTATATTTTATATAAACATTGTACAATATAATTTATATAATAATTAGTTATTAATAATTATTTATAATATACATTTATAATTAAAGTTGTTTGTAAGAATAAAATATAACTCTTATTTATTACTTTACTAAACTATCATATTTAATATAAATTGGTTAATGATAAAAGTTATTAAATGCACGAGGACTCCTGGTCATTATCGGCTATTTATAATGTAATTCATTCAAAATAGTCGATGACGACAGTTATTCGCCATATCGTGTAAAACCGGTATATTCGACGTTGTGAGCGATTAATGACAGATGAAACTCAAGCGGGCTAAACCAAGAACATAAACATTAATATTCTATATGATACCATCGTTTTTTATACGATTATATTTAGTGTCAGTAAACAAACATAATAACATTAATATTTCCTTCCTCCTATAATATTTAGCTTCCAATTAATCGGATGACTTTCTTCAGTCTAAAATACTGATAAAAAGAGAAAAAATCTTTCAATAAAAATAAAAACGTATATTATTTTAAATGGGGTTTATTTTTTTTTTTACAACAGTTACAAGATAATTGCCAGATTAATTTATATATATTTATCTAGACTATCATTTATTATGTAGTTTAATAATAAAATAATTGACATAAAATTAATGTTGCCTCTTAGGAATGGCAAATTTGCTATGCCTCTTACTCTCAATATTGAATCGAATGGGTTTTGACACCGTTTTAAATTTCGTTAAATCTGAATGTAGGTGTTCAGCTGTGAATTTTGTTAGACCTGATTTCATTAATTCTCATAATCTCTAAATATGTTGTGACTAAACATCGAAAATGGACACTGTACTAAAAATTTAATTAAATATAACAGATATTACCAATTATTTGTTTGAAATTTTTGATATTGAAAAATTATGTACGATTTTATATTTTCATCATATTACTATTACGGTAAAATCAATTCCATTGGTTTTATAAAAATACTTAATAGAAAAGATGCCACTAAATGATGTATACCAATAATTATTACATATTACTAACTGATTACTCGTATTTAAAATAAATACATTAATAAAAATTTAATTTTATCTACTAAACTACGATTTATTTTCTAACTTTTTTTTTAGTATAATACACAATCAATACCTGAGGCGCAATAAGTGTATTTGCTAAAAGATGATACATATTTACATGAATGATGGAAATGGGAAATCATCCATTAATGGCACTCATAATTTTCTAACTAAATTTATTTCTTTAAAACAATCACAGAAATGTTACCATTCGCTAATTTACATTCCCCCTTATTCTTTTATTCTTTATAGCTTTTAATATATTAAAAATCACTTATTCTTTCAAGATGTGTCATTTAGCTCTTTTCACCTTGTAATATTCGATATATGTAAGAAACACCTCTGTGCCCAACATGTGGTGAAACTCTTACAATCAAACACCTCCTCATCCACTGCCGAAAACATGCAGAATCCAGAAGTAGCCTTGAAATCCCAGACAGTCTCCATGAAGCCCTAGGCCTTAACGATGAAAACAGCAAACAAATCATCTTGTACCTCAAACGTATAAACATGTATAATAGAATCTAGTGTAAATAATGATTTTTTTTATATATATATCCACAAATTTAATATTGTATAAGCTAATAACCTAAGTTGTTGAAGCTAATAATAAAAAAAAAAAAAAAAAAAATATTCGATATATAATATACATGTAATGAACTATTTTTGTATTAAAAATAAAATACCACTAATGTTTACTTCTTATAGATTTTTTACTATATATATAAAAACCAAAATAAATTTGCATTGTTATATCAAAACACATCTTTCACATTTTGTTTTATATATTTAATGGGAATCTATAAGATAAATAAGAAATGAATAGGTTTTTGAAATGAATAAGTTTTTACCGTAGTCATTAATAAAAAAACGTGAAATTTAAGTGTATGAACACAACAAATTATATTAGGTAAAGAAACAATATAAAAATAATAATAATAATACAAATTCCAAATTTGTTCGTACAAATTCATACTAATTGCATACTAAATATCTGTAAAAAAAAAATTGTAAAAAATTTAATGAGGGGGCTGAGGAGACGTACTTCGACGTTTTGTTACGGGCTATGTGAACGCTCGTTTCGTCCGAAGTGAAGACAACAGAAACCACTTGATTCGCATCGTCCGTCCGGGCAGCACAGTATATAAGTTTGGCCGACTGGTACCGCCGCCGTTGCAGCTGTTCCGTGCGATACACTCGAAACGGGACAGTATCAACGACGACGACGACGACAGTTACACGTACCGACCATAGCGACTATCGATACGTGCTCACGACTTGCAACACCAGATACAGGTAATATAATAGCTGTAAAAGTCCAAAACCGACGACAACGTCCGTCTTACGATACGCGGATCGCTGTCATCTTACAGTCTTACCCAATCGCCTAAAGATCACGCTATACCGGATTTAGTTAGCACCGTCAATCAACCTAACGTATATTTCTACGGTGATTTAATGTGATAAATATTAAACTTGTCCACACGTCATTTACATTTGTTCTTCAAAGGGTTATAAATTAATTGTTTCGTATATAAACATTATGGTCCAAAAGAAAGCCAGTTTTCTCTTTCATATTTTATTAAATTGTGTAAAAATGTATATATGCTGGAACTGACTTGCATAAATATATTCGGAAAATCGTATTTTTAATATGTAAGACATTCAAATATTTAAAAGTTTCTATCAAATTCCTGTAAAATTAATTCCATGTAAAATTATAAATTGTAATCCTATTAAAAAAAAAATCATAAATTATGTAATATTTAAAACTAAAATAAATTATTTTTAACATCTTAAATTTTCAGTCAAAACTATTATTTAATAATAATAATTTATACCCATGTATCAACTTTCCATTACCCTGCTAGCTGTTATGCAATGCTTTGTGTAATACTATTGATTTGTTACTACACAATAAATATATAGGTATGTTTAACAATTAAAGATAACAATACGAATAGATACCTAGTTGAATAATTTTTTTTGTTTTGGCTGGATTTGTTATTATTATCGTATAATTAAACAAACTTATAACTAAGTTAATTCAGTAGTATTCTTTTATCAACTTAATTACTATATGCTAAATTAGTGGCAGAAATAGATTTCTGGAGGCCCGTGTAAACATTTTTCGTGAATACCCTATTGCTAGGACAGAATTAAAAAAAAAAAACTCAGAATTTTGTCTTCCTCGTGTTACATTTTTATTCTTTAATACATATATAATATAGGTTTTATCAGGGCCGGATTAATGAAATAATTTGCCTCAGGCTGACTCAATCTGGGAGCCCTAATTTTACAAAAATGTCTTATATGCATGTATAATATACATTGTACATGTATATTTACATTTAGTGGTTCAACAAAAAAACATTTAGGTAGAGGGCTTTAAATCAATTAAAAACACATTGAAATTTGTACTTGATATTATTATTATTTAAAAAAATATTTTCACGTCAGAAATGAAATATTTTATAATTATTAAATAATTTACTGATATTTTAAAATAAGATTATATCACAGTGCGCGGAGTAACGTTACGTGAATCGAACGAGCTTGCACGAAAAACTAAGTAGGTACATAGTTAATATAAAAGAATACGCTACAAAAGTACAAAAGAAAACGAAAAAATAAACGCATTCATAATGATGATAATATAATGGTAGTATACAATTAGTAAATTATCGTGATTTCTGGTTTATTTACTAATGACCAGTTTTATAATGCATGTATTCGTCAGATAGTGAAATTCTAAGTAAAAGTTCGAAAAGTGGGCTCCACAATAACAACTTATTCCAGGAACAGTGTTATACTGAGATGAATTTTATCTAGCCGAATATGTTTGAATTAAGTTTTATTCGCCGGAAAACCCACGAAATTTGTACAATTCGTTCGGGGAAGTTGTTCGTATACACATCACCACCGTTGCCATCATGTATTTCAAAACATTTTAAATATACGAAATACTGCTCGTTAATCGGGGTTTAATTATAATGCTTTTATATTTTATACTCCGAATAATGTGTGGTATAAGTTTAATCGTAGAATAACTATTCTCTGAATAATATTCGATATTTTGAAATATCACGAAAAATTATACAAAAATTTAAAAAAAAATGACAGTCCCAAAATTTTTTTGGGGCCTTTATTTTTCAGGGGGCCCCGGGCTATAGCCCTCTTAGCCCCCCCCCCCCCCTTAATCCGGCTCTGGGTTCTATCATATACTCTAAATATATTTATAAATAGATAAATATTAAAATTAAGTTGTAAATATTTTTTTTAGTTTGGTTTTGTGCAAAAGTATTGTATCAATACCGACATATTCAATTTTTTTGCATGTTCGTTTTCAATTGATATCATAACCAAATCTTTTAGACGTGTTTGAGACATTGTGTTTCTGAGGTAGTTTTTTATTAATTTCATCTTTGAAAATGATCTCTCAGTTTTGGTCACAGTTATTAGTAAAGTGAGAAGTAAATAAAAATGCTTTTAGTTATTCCGGAAAGATTATCTTAAGATTATTATTTTCAACGACTAACAATTTAGTTATATCAAAAAAACTGAAAATGATTCGAACTCAAAAGCAAATAATGTTTTGCAATGTTTTAAAGCAATGTTTTAAAAGATTCGATTTGATTGATTAGTTCTTCCTAATTAAAATCATCAAATTCGTTAGCTAATTTCTTCGCACTAATACTAATTTCATCCTTAGAAACTGATCTAAGGTTTAATATACAAATGAATAAATTCCTTTATTTCTTTCAAGCCCGTAAATCGTACTTGCAACTACGTGACAACTATGTGACAACAATATCAATGCACGGATATAAAACTTGAGTTTCAAAAT
Organism: Schlechtendalia chinensis; assembly: GCA_019022885.1. Taxonomy (NCBI): domain Eukaryota; kingdom Metazoa; phylum Arthropoda; class Insecta; order Hemiptera; family Aphididae; genus Schlechtendalia; species Schlechtendalia chinensis. The sequence continues at coordinate 3,179,982 of JAFHKX010000014.1, forward strand.
AGTGTTTTCCATTTGAAAGACGTTGATCCTGACAAAACTCATCATGATTTTTTTTTACTTTAATTGTTCTTTTATTCGAAAATTCTGGTGTTATACTTCCATTTTAATGCCATTAAATTAACTTCCTCTAATAATATATCGATGTGATAACGGATTACACTCATATCTTCTCATGTACTTTTTATTAAATTAACAGCCTTTCCAATATTTGCTCCAAGTAGGATATTTTATTCAATACGAATAAATGCATAATATCTACCTACCTTCATATTATACTTATTTAAGATCTAATAACTAATTGATCATGCTAGATTATTATTATTATGAACTTCCATGACTAATTATGCAATGACTTACCTACAGAAACATATGAAAAACTAAAAACTATAAGTAATAAAATATATATAAGAGAACTTGTGATTATTTTATACACAAAATGTTTGAAACCCAAATCACAAAAATTATACACAATAACCGCGTATACGTATTTCGACAACTACGTTGTCATCATCAGCGCAAGCTATTTTAACGGTTAGTAGCTTGCGCTGATGATGACAACGTAGTTGTCGAAATACGTATACGCGGTTATTGTGTATAATTTTTGTGATTTGGGTTTCAAACATTTTGTGTAACTATAAATAATCTTCTATGAAATTTTTAGTTAAATTTTTTAAATTGTAATACTCATCATTTTCTAAATTAAATCGTTGGAGCTCTCTCATATACCGAGTCCGGTGTGAAATCACCAGGGACGTACACAGAAAAAAGTTTTGGGGGGTGATTTTGAAAATCATTAATTGAAAGTTAGAACTTTTTATTTTAATAAGTATACGAATTTTTATATTGCTTTAGCCAGTGTTCCACAAACATAATGTAGTATTAAACCTGTCTAATAATATAACATAATCTGTATAATATAATATTAAAATTGAATAGCAAACATTGAAAAAAAAAAATTGAAACAAAATACATTTATATTATCTACAGGTATACCAATATCATCATCTGTCACTATTTACAAGTATTCTTCAGTAAATCTGTTGGGCTAAAGAATAGTTAATTGAAAACTTAATATATTGTTTTATTTTGTTAAAATAATTGTTTAATATAATCAATATGAATTTTTTCATAGTTTCTATCAATTTGATTTATTACCTTTAAAAAGTTTAAATTTCAACATATCCATAATCACATTTTGTTAAAATGTCTACAATTACCTACTTAAGAATTTAAATAAAAATAAATAATTTTTAACAGCTGTTTTCTTGTAAAATTGGCATAAGATTTTGCACATGTTCTTTTTATCACAAATTAAGCTATAAAATTGTATTAATACAATTATGTCTAAAAATAACCATATCTGTATTTTAATTAATTTATTTGACTTCTTTTTAAAATTACTTATTATAAATTGATCTATTAACTATTTCAGATAAGAAATTGTTTTTGAGTTCTTTAATAATAATCAAATCTCTCTTCTATTATTTTTTGTTGCTATGCCATAATTTTATTATTTATTATCAATTTAGTTAATAGCTGTTACTATGTTTAAATTAATATTTAATGTTGGTACATGTTTAAGATATTTTAGTATAGGATTTTTAAGATACAACTTTCTATTAAACAGCTTATTGTAAAAGAAAAGTAATTGCATTATAGATAATAGGTAGACAAGAGGATAAAATATGGCTCATTCAAAATTAAATTGATTTCAAACAGCTATAATACTTACATTAAATGTTTTTAATTTAAACTTAAGAACCTTAAGAGTACCTACTTGATACCTGCTTTTTACAAACTTCAATTAGATAATTATAAATATATTTTATACATTAAAAATACTTATTTATTTTAGATAAGTAATAATTTATGTATATAACTAATACATTATCAATTATTTAATATATTTTTGTGTATGAGCAAATATAGTAAATGGCATCCAGTAATAGTACAGAAATGAGATCCAAAACTATAGAAATTATCACTCAACGGGTACAAACTCAATCAAATCCAATATTTTTACAAACAACTGCTGCTCAAGTTATTGCTGGATTATTTGTTTGGACAGCAGTATTTGTTACTTGTCAACAGGTAAAATATATATATATTTTTTAAAAATCATATTTTATGTAAGTGTTAACAAAGAATAATTATTCACAAAACATTTTTCTTAAAAATATTAGATATTAATAAGGTATACTTATAATTAAAATTCAAATGTATAAATATGTTTGACTAGTAATCCATGAAAATGGAAAACATTGATTCTCTTGAATATGACCTTAAACAAAAATCGATTATTTCAAGTTATTTTGAATGTCATATATATATATTTATATGTATTTATATATATAAAAGAAAATTAATTAAGCGTAAAAATATATTACCATATTTTTGTTATAAAACATTTAATATTCTTGTTGTATTTCATGTAAGATTAAAATTTTCACACAATTTTACTCTGACATTTTATTAATTTGTTTTTTTTATTTCCTATTATGTTTAACTTTAATGGATTTGTTTGTAACCACTCAAAAAGTCAAAACTCTTAGTGACATATTTTCTATATATATACTTAAAGTTATATATACAAATTTATATAACATTATATTAAAATAACAATCGGCTGTGGTCGAGTGATTAGAAACTTTACGTTTCAGCGCACAAGGTCTGCGGTTCGATCCCCAGGGTAGAAACGAGATTTTTCATGCTGGTGACGTCAGGTCGCTGGTGCAAGCCGGCTAAAATTAACCCGTCCCGGTCCATATTTAGCTTGTCCAAGAACCATCTTTGACCCCTATAATATGTGAGGGGTACAATCTTTGAACATTTTAAGTGTTTGGGGAATAAGAGGATGTAAAACTGCTGATTTATTTATTTATATAAATAAAATGGTAAAAGAGATAATAATTAGTTATTCCCCACACGTAAAAATATATTGAATAAAAAATTCAAAAACCTCAAACACAGTTTAATTTTGCTTAAATACTTATTCATATTCATACAATATTATGTATCTGAACATTGTAAAAATATTTGATTTTTTATTTAAACTTAGAATAAGTAGAATACTTAGAATACTATATTTTTTATTTTTTTTATATTAATTTTAACTAAACAAAATACTATATAAATAAATTAATAAAATACAACTTCTGTTAAACGTCTAACCTAACTCTCCCAATAACAACCTAAAGTTGTATTAGTTAACGTAATTGCCAATTTAAGTTACATTTAGTATTGACTTCATTATTTCTAAACATATTGTCATGTTTATTAGTTGTCCGAATATTTTCATAATTGCATAGGAAAATAGCTTACAAGATAGGTAATTCAATGTATAATAAAGAATGGTGATGGATGAAAATGTGTTGTGGACAGTTTATACATAGTTAAAAAAGAATTTTTTCAATAATATCAATCACATCAGATAATATGTATAAACAGATTTAAATTACTAAAACTTTTTTTGTAACAACTATTTTATTCCTATGGAATATATTGGTTGATAAGCATTTTTGTGAAACTAGTGTAGACTACATAATATGTAAAAGTAAATATAATATAATAATGGTGTGTACAATCGTAATAATGACTCAAGGTTTTGGTAACAATTGTTGTGGTAAATTGTAACTTCAGATGAGTTTTCTTATCATCTCTATGGTATTCTTTACAAAATATTATTTTGTTTTTGGTAATAATAAAACCGCATCATATAATGTGTACATCCCTTGTCTGAATAATATCATTTTTATATTCACCTAAAGCAATATTGCAATATTTAATTGTCTTTCGTTTGTTATTTTCAATTGGGTTATGTTAGAAAATTCAAGAAACGAATTGGATTCATCAGAGAACAGTTATTTTATCTACTCAATACTGAGGTCATCCAATGATTAGTTCTGGGGAAAAAACAACAAATAATAGTTATTACTACAAGTTTTGTGACAAAAAAAATACACATTTAAAGGAAATAAATTAATTGAATCAATTGAAAAATTCAATTAAAGTCAATTGTTACCGTCATACAATTCAGTTATATTTATTGAATGTATCTAGATAATATCATAAGATTGATATAACAATGTTTTTTCAACATTTTTATAACTGCTTCTTCATTTAATATATTTATTATTTTTTATTTATATCTATTTTATTCATCTATAGGAGAAAATGCACTCTTAGTTAATGGTAACTTTCTGGTGTAAAATATTTTCTGAACATATTCTTGTGTATTTTATTTAAATACCAATATTACAATTTCAATAATACATTTAAAATATAGTTGTATTACAAAACTATATTTAAAAACATACTGTGTACACGTGTATAGATAGTTTGATTACATTTTATTTAACAATATTGTTTGTCAAATAATCCAATGGATAAAATAATATAAATATTTCACAAAAAAGTTCTATACAAGTAGTATTGTGTTAAAGAAATTACTATGCATGGTAAATATTTTATAAACACGAAAAAGTTAATAGAGCAGCGCACATTACTAAGACCAATGAACTTCGTACTAATCGACTGTTGTTACAAACCTGTGTGCCTGTACTTATGTATTACTGACCACAATGGTATAACGCCGCTGTCTCCTAAATTTATAAATAACCCTCATATTGCAAATTATTTTCTATAATAAAATACGTGGTATATACGTTCACACCGAAAACTAAACTACAACGGTGATTGTCATAGGTGCACGTAAACGGAAAAATAATGATTACTAAGAATGATAATTAGCAAACGAAAATAATGAAGGTCGCTGTGGTAGTTCTTCAAAGAGTTGCATTTTTTCAGCTTGACGTTTTTTTTTCTAATGTATTGGATTAATTTTCGAAATTACGTCTGTACGTTTCGTCTTCGAGAGTCAAAAAAAAGAAATGGTGGCCAACGCGTTTGTTAATCTGTTAATTAATCAATAAAAACATATGAGAACGTAGAACAGTGTTTGTGTACAGTGTACAATACGCGCACGTAGATTTTGTAACAAGAGGGGGGGGGGAAATCGTTTTTCTGGCTAAACGAGTGGCATACAAATTTCAAATATAGACATACAAATTCATACTAATTAGGTACTAACTAATTATATGTAAAATTTTCCCCTAATCTCTTTCCAACCTACGTAAACATCATCGTGTCGATCGAGTAACTAAATCGAAACGAATTGTTTATTACGGTTTCGCGCGTTATTTGTAGAGCACCAACTGTGTCGGGCGCGAATCCGTGCTTGGTGCCGTGCGCCCGTCGAGTTTTCGTTGTCCGGGCGGGTGTGCGACGGACGTTAAAATGATTAACGCATACGAGTCCGCGTTAAGTGAGACATTTTATGTCTTATGTGTGAAAATTTTTTTTCAAATTCAAATTTAAATATTTTCAAAACCGAAATAATGGTTGCCATGGAAACCAACCATAAGGGAGATTTAGGTTTTTTTTTCTGTAACGCTTGTCAGTGACAGTCCCCAGTGGGTATCTTAATTTAGGTAACGCTTTTCGTGGACACTTTTTGGTGGACACTTTTTCGTGACGGTTTTTTATTTTAATGTGCCAAAGTAAAGACATAAAATGTCAAAAAAGAATTGAGAAAAGTAGATGGGGTGGGGTTGGGGAAACTTACGTGTTGTATTATCCTCTCTCTTCCACCGCCGCCGTCGCCGAAAACTTAATTAAAAACGATCTGCGGCGTCATGTGTATTATTATTTATTTTTTATTTGTTATAATAATACGTGACGATTTACAAGTTTTAACCGCGTCGTCAATTCTGCACAATTTCTAACGATGTTTTTACCGCGATCCCGGATTTAGAATTTAATCTATGTTATAATAAAATTGTTAGTTGTGGATTTTCTTCGCCTTGTTTTCATGATCGGTGCACTGTTTTCACGATATTTTTAGTTTGTAAACACAATTCGATATTCTGTACTTGAACGGGTTTTCAAACAATATGTTTCTATTAAATATCGATGAATACTAATATAAAAATATATATTTAAAATAATATAACATTAATAAGCCAATGTTCAGTCCGTTTTCTTAGCACGTTATTGATTAGTACTAGTTATATTCTAACGTGTAACATGCTATTTTACTTTTACAAAACGCATTGTTCACAAAACGGTGATACAACCAAAACATTGTCAGTTGAAAATAATAATAATAATAATTCAAATTACGAGTTCCATTATATGTTCCGACATTCTTCCTAAACACTACTATCGTATTTATTTGGTTTTTCTTTTATTTTCCTTATTATATTATTTATTTCACTACTATATTAACTACTATCGTGTTATACTATTATAGTTTTGAAATCGAGTCTCATCCTACAGTGTGTCGAAACTCTCGTATAAGGACTTATGATCTTGCGGTAAAGGGGCATAAGATGTTGAAATAATTAAGCGTACGCCAATCACCAACTTTTGAAATAAATTCTAAAAAAATATAACAGTTTACGAAGATAAAAATAACGATACAGTTAACAATAAAAAAGCTACACGAGACTCAAAAAACACGGTAGATAAATACAATATTTTGATGATACATAAGTACAGATATTTAAACAAAAATAAATAATAATTATAATATTGCAACAATAATTATGTTCAGTACAACCTGAATGACTGTCGAAAAAAATTGCATAGTCCTCATTTTTTTTTCTTTCTCTACGTTTTAAGATATACTCCCACCACCGAAGGAACACGAACCCAGCAGAACAACGATGGATCATCCGAATATTGTTCATCGTGCCGATTTACGCACTTCACTCGTGGATCAGCTTGTTGTTTTTTAACAACGAACAATACTACGTGTATTTCATTACAATCCGCGACTGCTATGAAGGTATGTAAAACAATGATGGCGAAACGAACATACGAAACATGTCCTAATCGCGTTTTCTCCGAACAGCTTTCGTGATATACAATTTCATAAAATTGTGCTACGAATACTTGGGCGGCGAAGAGAACATAATGAGCAAAATCTGTGGGAAACCCATTCAGTAAGTGTTGCATTTAATACCTTTGAAAAACAACAAACAATAATTAATTAATAATAATATAATAGTGAAAATAAAAGAAAACAAATAAAGAGTAAAAAGGATATGCAAAAAAAAAAAAAATAAAGAAATAAAGAAATAAAAAAGAATAGAAAAAAAATAAAAATTATAAGTGAATACTCGTAAATAATATATATATATATATATATATATATATATATATCTAAATATATATATATATATAAATAAATAAATATACAAAAAGCCAATGAGTATTACGTTGATTAAAGAAAAAAGAAAGAAAATATAAAAGTTGTTGTATATGTGTGTTTATTACTACCGGTTTCAACAAAATGTCATCATCAGGTTAATAGAAATAAAATACAACAACTGAAGAATAAATTAAAAGTAAAGTCAATAAGAAAAAATTGCATAGAAAAATAAGACAGAATATACATAGAGGGAATATTACAATAAAAATATATAGAGTTAGATGAAAAGAAAAAAATAATTATATAATAAAAATATATCAAAAAGCAAAGAAATTGTATATAAATATATAATGAAAGCAAGTTTTTATATTATCTAATATATATTGATATAGAATGCTATTTTTAAAATCTGTTTGTATATTTAAGATATTTTGAAATTTATTGTGTTTAATTTCTATATAATTATGTAATTCTTTCAAAACGGATTGATATAAATATTATGTTGTATATTTAAAATTTCTAAATCATTATGTATATATAAAAGAAATGAAATGATTATTTTCTAAAACATGTTTTGTAAAATTTGAATTTGGATTATCTTTTTTAATCTTATTTCAGAGATGTGTTATTTATATCTTATATTAAAATATCTATTCGTTTTACCATTTAAACTTATTACAACTACATTTAAGTTTGTAAATACCAGGAAAATTTAATTTATTGAAATTATTATTTGAAAATTGTTTTGTTTTATAATTTATTTGTTTGATTAAATTATTATTGGTATTGAATGCGATTATAATATAATTTACATTATTATTTTAAATATTGGAAATTTTTCTGATAAACTTTGATATTTCATATTACAATAATTAACTACATTATTATTTTGTTTAGGCTTTTTTACGTTTTCATTATTTTTTTTATGTATTCTATTGATTGTATTTAAATTATATTTATTTTTAGGTGCAATATCATATATAATATTAAGTTCATGTTTATAATTATATTCATTTAAAGGTAAGCGCTAAAGTCTATAAAAATTGAGTTAATAAAGGCAATTTTTTGTGAAAATGGACGACTGGTTTCATAAGGAATAATAGAATCAGTTTGTGTTGATCTTCTGTAAATATTAAATTCAAATTTAAAATTAACTAAACTAACCGTAAGATCTAGGAAATTAATCTTATTGTTTAATTGTGTTTCTAGGGTAAATTGAATATGTTCATTAATTTTAATCAAACTAAATACCACTATTTCTGCGTATCGTATACATATCTGAAATAAACTTTAATAAATGGACTATATAACTAGTTGGAAAGTATATTATTTGTTTCATAATCTATCAAATATAATTCCGATAAAAGTGCATTTAAAGGACCACCCATTACTAGACCTTTTTGAATATATAATATATTATTGTATTGGAAATAGTTTTGGTTAATAATAACGTTAATTGATTGTATAATTTCACGAATTTCATTTGGATTAAAATCACTATTAAGAATAAGCTTATTTTTGAGTATATTTAATGCATCGAATTTAGGAATAGATATATATACATTTTTTACATCAAGGAAAATTATTCTACAGCTAGGTATAATATTAATATTATTTATTTTTTCAATAAAATCATAAGAATTTCGTATTGATGTTTCATTAGTAAATTTTAATTTTTGTTTTATTAGTTGATCCAAAAATTTAACTAAATTATATGAAGGAGCAGTTCTTAAATTAATTAATGGTCTGATTGGATGATTGTCTTTTTGTAATTTTAGAAAAGGATGTATTAGTGGAACGTTTCTATTATTTAATAAAAATCTTTTCTGGTTTTTAGGTATAATTGCGGTTGTTTTATTAATAAAATTATTAAATTGTTTTAAATAAATTGTAGAAAAGTCAGATGTTAAAATATTGATATTATTTTTATTTATGAAATCTAAAGTTTTGTTTCGAATTTTATTAGTTAATGCAATAATAGAATTTGATTTGGAATGATCTTAAATTTATTTTGTTTCAGTTTTTTTCTGTATTTTTAATAATATTATTTTGTTTCACAATTATTTTATTTTATATCATTATATTATGTAATTTTTTTTAATAATTTTTTTTTTTTAAGTTTTCTATCAAGTTAAATCTGGTTTGATTCTCATTACAGTATTGGATATAGCTTAAAACAGATTCACACTGTATTAATTGTTGTTTTAATAAATTATAATTTATAAATTGAAATTTCCTTTGTGTAATAAATTTGTTTCGGATTTGTTGAAAAATATTAATGTTAAATTTATAATATGTGGTTGAAAAGTATGATTATGCTGTATATTATATGAATTATGTGTTTCCTAACCAAAACATTAATTTTTTCATAAACCCTGTTCCATTTTTCATGTTCTTAAATTTAAATCTTTGTAATATATGGTTTTTTAAAGAAAAAAATTTAATATAAGAGTGATTAACTAAGTATTGATATCCTAATTATTTTATTTCATTATATACTAATTTTTTCTTACTATATAAAACTTTAATTTCAAAATTTAACCACAATTTTGTTGCTGCTTGCTTCATTTTCTTCGCTGTTATTGAATTATTCTTGATGTGGATGTTGATGTAGTATGGAACAATCCTCATTTTTTTGCATGTCTTTTTAAAGTAAATATTGATATTTACATTTATGAATTTTAAAGTTACCGTAATTCGTACCTATTAAACAAAAGAACATCAGCTTAGCTAGCCATAATAAATAATATAGTAGTGAAAAAACAAAATACAAAAATCATATAAAAGTAAAAAGGATATGAAAATAAAATTTTTAAAATTAAAAAAAGTTAATTAACTAACAATATACGTGTTCGAAATCAAAACAATTTTATATGCGCGTGTCTATTTGTTTTTACTAGATCTAGCTGGCAGTACGGAACTTGTTGTTTGACGGGCCGTAAGTACACAATTGGATTCCTGCGTTTTTGCAAACAAGCAATTCTACAGTTTTGCTTGGTGAAACCGACGATGGCTTTTGTTACTATATTCTTACAGTACGTCGGATATTACCATGATGGTGATTGGAGGTAACGTAGCAATTAAACGAGTTATTATTGTTATTGCCACATATCCTGAATTCTCAAACTTAAACGTTGTTGTTTTAGTATGAACGGCGGATACTTGTACGTTACAGCTATTTACTATTTGTCGCTCAGCTTGGCCTTTTATGGACAGTTCCTGTTCTATTTCGCTACTAAAGATCTCCTAATACCTTTTGAACCGGTATTGAAGTTTTGTACCATCAAGAGTGTGATTTTTCTTTCGTTCTGGCAAGGTAAAACATAAAAACAAAATTTCTTCAGTCATTGTACTTCCTATCACTACGTTAAATACTTTTATTTTTAAACTTGCGTATTTATAAAGGTGTATTGCTGGCAGTTTTGGAAAAAGCCAAATTTATTGATCCCGTCATCGATTCTAGTGGCCAGCCCACAAACGCCGGTACGGTGTCGGCTGGTTACCAAAACTTTTTAATCTGTATTGAAATGCTGTTTGCTTCGTTGGCTTTGAGAGCTGCCTTTCCGTATGAGATATACGCCACTAATTCACAAACAGAAACAAGAAATCATTCCAGTTCGCGCACTGATACGATGCAAAGTATTTCTGATAGTTTGGAAGTACGTTTAAGCTCGACTTCTTTTATTTGTCAGTAACAAATAAGATTTTTTTATTATTATATATTTATTTTTATCGTTTAGGAGACAATGAATCCAAAAAATATAATGACTAATGTCATACATAATTTCCAACCACATTATGAAGAGTTTACACATAGTAGCGGATCTAGAATAACTTTTTGGGGGGTACAACGATTATAATTAGTAGCCACACACATATATTATCCTTTTTTAGATTTTGAGTGGAGCGAGGAATGTATTTGTTTTACAATAATGTCTGTAAACAAAAGTTCTACCTTAGATTGCTCTAATCTTGCTTAATTATTAGTCGGTAGCAAATACCGTCTGGTTGGTTTCTTCAGAGAGCTCATTTTTCGATTTTTTAAAAACTACCAGAAAATTACAGAAAAACAGTAAAAATTCGATTATGACGTACTGTAAGGTTAATCATAACTTATGTTCTCCACTATACACACTCTATTATAAATAATACTACACCGAATCTCCGCTCAAAATTTATCGAATCCAATAATTTATCATTGTTTTCAAATTTATAATACCTAATATCAAAACGCAGTGTAACCACGTATGTGCGCACCACAATGCTTCTGATCCGCTTGTAAACAATAATCTCAATACTCGCGCTGTTATGTCACCACCCACTGTGCAACGCGATATCGCATTGATATCGTTGTGATGTTTTATTGGAACATGTAATATTACATTTCATATTACTGTAAATGCGATATGTGTGCAACTGCGAAAGCTTGTCGTTGTGATAACACATCCCTACAACAATATTATTACACATCGGCGCAATGTTACATAATTGACATTGCATTGTGATGTTCGTGCAACATTTAGTCAATGTTCCAATTTATTGCAGATACATAAAATTCGATACAAATATTTGTAAAATAATGCAAAAAAGACGCGTAAACCATGACCGTTATATACCTTTAGTTTTTGGGGACCTAACAAATGGATGCCTTACCTACCTAGCCTACACCTACAGATAGATCATACTAGAAAAACGAAGGTATATAAATATATAAATGAACACAAACTTATGTTAATTTAAAATCGATTTAAACCCTCTGAATATTTATATACAATTTTAATTACACAATAAATATAATTAATAAATAATAATTGTTATAATTTTATGTCAATGATTGTCATATAATAATAATAGCAATGATATGAAATTAACAATTTTTTTTATCTAAACTCTAAATCAATTTTCCATGAAAATCCATTAAAATAGATCAGTATTTGTTAGTAGAGCAATATTATAGTACAATTTTTTTTTGTTTTTTACTAATATAATAAAAATCAAAAACTTAACTTGCTTTCACTTGGCTAATTTTTACTTAGGTAATTTGAATACTTTAAAAAAAAAATTAATACTATACAAATTTTAATATTTATATCAACAAATTAATTTTTTTTTATAATATAGATTACTGTCATAAAAACTACATTAAAAAATATTGGTTTTCTGCTAAATACTTGGGGTATTAAGAGACGTATGGGATATTATATTGTAGAATACTTTTTTTAATAGGGGAGGGAGGAATTGTAATATTTTTATCTTAACCACACCTTGAAAACAATTTCTGTGTGCGTTTCTAGAAATTAGTATATTTAATATTAACATTTGTAATTACTTTTTTTAACGATGACATGATCAATGTTCTAATTGTGTCGCGAAGTCTGTTGTTTGTTCAACGTTCGGGATAAAAGTGACGTGTGATCGCAGTATTGATATTCAACAGTTGAACTTGTTTTTCAAATTTTGAGAAAAGTTATTACTTAGATTACGCGAATCAAAACGCGATATCCTGCTCTGGTCATCGGTTATGACAAGTGCGGCTTATCGCAGTCCACTGATATATTTAACGATTTCAAGTGAATTATTTTCACGTCTTTACGTTAATTCTTAGTAGAGTCGCAAGAAATAAGGAAAGGATTGGACGATTTACGTGGTATTATTACAAATACTAGGATCTATTTGAAAACTGGCACGTGTATACACGTGCCATCTTTTTGGTTCTTGTATAATTCCAGAAACAAAATAATTAAAATCTTTTATTTTTGTAATTTGTTTCAATATTTATTTCCTGCATATTTATTGCAACCATATAAACTAATAATACACATTGATGCACACTAAAATTCAACGTCCTGTTATGATCCACTGTTCGAGAATATTCTAATGCTAATTAAGCATTTTGGGACTGCCGTCGCACGACCGAATCGGACTGTGCATCGTCAGTCGTGTTTCGATGTGACAACATACATATTGTTAATTTCATTAGTAATTTAAGATAATCTGTTATGATATTATAATAACCGACTCAATAAATCAGTATACATATTCTCACTTCCGGAGTTACGCATTATTTCGCCAGAACCCAAAACACTACCAATTCCTCGTCCGAACGGCTCAACCGTCTAACAGACAGGATCAATCGACCTACCCGGCTCAACTGGATCGGTCATAGCAACGAGCAACAGGAATATTAACCCGGGCTCATAACAGTGCCTATATAATATATAAAAAAATTACATTATAATGTATGATAACATAACTATCATATTGAGGAAACTTAAAATATGACATTGCTGGTTTGTACATTTTGAAACTTTGTAGGGACAACTCTTAATGATAATGTTTCAACAATACGTTTCCACAACATCATATAAACATTACAGTGGGATGTTACATTTGCAATACAAATTATATGTTCCTGGGATGTCTTGTAACATAAATTGAACAGTGGGCATTTGCTATTTGTATTTCGAAAAAATAAAATATAACATTCTAAAATATTGAATGGATATTCTTGTAATTTTAAAATATTCCCATGAGTTTTTTTTACTGTGTATTGTTTTAGATTTTTAGTGAATATAAATGCGTATTTCTGAACTTTATAACTCATATTTTGCATATTTTACCAGATTTGAATACATTATTGCATTATTGTTTATTTATAAGTTTTTTTATAACATGGACTTGGGAGTCTTGGTAATAAGTAATAACTAATATTAGCTACACTTTCGTCACTCAAGAAATATATTTATGATGATTAAGTGGCATTCAAACGAGCGGGGGGATAAGGGGGATATATCTTCCTATGACTTTTTTGTTATTATGTATTAGTTTAAACTGTATGCCGTCTATAACCTATTTATCAAAAATAATAAACAAATTATATTAATGTAGATAATTTTTGTTTACAATAATCTGATAAAACTATACACAAAGTTTGGTATCAATTTTTTTTTTGTGATGATAGAAACAATTAACTGCCAATTTACAGCTGCAGCTGTTTCACAACTATGGTTTTTACTTAGTTATTATATTTCTATATTATCTAGCAAGGTATGAAGTTTAACTCTGTCAAAGTTAATATTTTTTTCATCCAAATCCTCCAATGATGAACATATATATATTCGTATACATCATAAAATAAATTGAGGGAATCCAAAAGCTCTACCCACAGTGTTTCACAGAATTTAAAAAGTCGTTTCTGATTTGCATTCACACATGATGATATTATATGGTTCTTTAAAATCTGACCTGCTTCAGATTTTGAAGGGTAAGAGGTTTTACGAAAATTTTAAGAACGGACGTAAAATTTATAATAGTAATTGAGAAAAGCTAATTTTTAGTGGTGGTGGGTGCTGAAGATGAGTGACCCTTTACTTAAAAAATTTCTTTTTGGGATAAACGGATGATGTACAAAATCTAAATTTGATTGTACAATTTCATACTAATTGCATACTAAGTATTTCTAAAAAAAAATTTTAAAAATTAAATGAAGGGTCTGAGGGAATGTATGTTAATCAATGTTCATTGTTCGTATTACTTTCATGTAAAGTAATTCAAAATTACGTACATATTTTATGTATCGTCCCAAATTTCGGAAGGGGAGTAATTTCCCCTCTCCCTGCGTTCGCACAGATAAAGTATTGGATGGATTCGCAAAAAAAATAGATTCAGTAAGTTATAATAATAAAATTTTAAAAAAATGATGTTATAAAAATTCTTAAATTATAACATGTTTTCAATGATCAAAGTTCATATTAAAAAATCAGCTTTATCCCTTCCCTATGACTAAATCATTTGACCGCCACTGTGATTAATATTAAATCATGATTATGGCAGAGAATTTGTAGCATTTGCATATTTGTTTTGCATAATCATAAAAATAGCAGAGTAAGAAACCTAACATGATATGTTTTATCCTGAAACAAAACTAGTTTTGAAATTTTATTTTGCATATAAATGCATATTTCGAGTTTTTTTGGTTTTAGGGCATATTTCTATCGTTCTTTACTTTTAGATACATATTTTAAATAATTTATAATTTTCTCAATATTTTTCCGTCGACGTTTTTATTTCATTTAACTATTTAATATTGTAGAACTGGATGGCCGATAATAATAAATTCGATTAATAGCAAATAAATGAAATATAAAAAACAATTTACTTCACTCATATATTTTATATTGTACATTACTAAAAACACTTCACGGGCGCGGCAAAGGTCCCACCACACAGTCGGCGGATCTTACCACACTGATTTCGTTGCGACCGCGAATATCACCGAAGGCTGTACTTATCATTATCGCAACGACACGATAATATTTATTGATTACGATCGTCACACAAGCACGCGTACACTACCTTAATAATGTTGAATTTAAAATTATTTTAAATTTTAATCATATAATATGGTTGTTAAACTGTTCCCTGACGCATGAATTTCCTAAAAACAATTCGAGGTTGCTGATTAGATTTATTTTCTGGTCATTAATCTTACTTATAGACAGATTATATTTTTCACGGCACAAAATAATATCGATACGCGGCTATACGGGCCACGGAGACGTCGGTCGATGTGTAAGTAATCGATGTGTTTCTGAACAGTTGACAATATACGCGTTATATTTACTATTTATTTTATATACAATATGCTTAGAGTGTCCTTATCTTCGATAATATATATATATTAATATATCGAAAAAAAAAATAGGAAATATCGATGCGTTAAAAAAACAAAGTAAGTTTATACTTTATTTAATATTATTAATAACTAATAAGGTTTCAATAATCTTAATCAATGGGTACGCAAATTAAATTCACAAAAATTTAATTAATTCCGCGAGATTATCAACTACAATATACAGTATTATAAATATAATTTTAATATACATAGGCGTGCGCAAAACATTTTTACTGAGTGTATAATCCTAAAACAATTTACCGCACACAACACTAATGTGTTTTATAATCACAAAAATTCAGACATTATAAATAACTGTAGACTGGTGAATTTTGTGTAAATCTTGAATATTACTAAAGAAATTAATTAAAGTTTGCTTTAAAAATTATTTAAAAGTATGTATATTTTGAAGAATGATAAAAAATGATAAAATTTAAAATAATGTTATAACTTAAGACTCGAGAAATACCATTTAACTCAGTACCTAAACTAAGCTAGACTCGCTGAGTGTGCATTTGCATATCCTCCACCCCCCGTGCATACGTATATAATAATATACCTATATATTTTTTTATTTTTTTATATATACCTATATTATTTTTGTATTATTTATTGTAATTAATGTGTTAATTTTTTATGTATAGATATATTATTTCAAATGATTTTGAAAGACCATACGTTTTCTAACAATAAAATGAAATCGTCTTTAGAAAAATTTTATTTTGAATCAATGGTACCTGGACTTATAGACTCCATAATATATCAAACCTGCCAGTTAAGAGACTAATAAAATATAATTCACAAAAGATAATAATTAATTAATATAAATATATGCATTATATTATTATATTATATTTAAAATTGAATTATAAAATAAAATATAAAAATGTTTTAAATTGTTTATTTGAAAATGATTGATGCCTATATTGTGTAGTAATACAAATTTATTTTATATTATATGAAGTGTAAACGACACATTTAAATTTAACACATAGAAAAATGACCTTTAAAAATAATTATACAGGCAGTAATAATAAATAAGTGTTGAATAACCATATTACTATCTAATTATATTTTGTGTTTGGCGACTAATTCAGATATATACCTATAACCCAATGGTTATCCTGCCTTAGATTATATAAATATACGTTGAGTATAGTGGAGCACAATAAAAAGTAAAAAAAAAACTCAAATTGTGTTAATTTACAATAATATATATATTTATATAATTCAAAATTATAATAGTACATATATATATGTACTATAAATACTTTTGCGCAACACGCGATATCGCCCACACGACAATGAATACACTACTTGAACGTAAATTATATAAACCAAAAAACAATAACAAAAGAAAATTACATTTTTGTCGTCAACCCATCGACTATAAGTCTATAGACGGACTCATTCACCGACTCGACTATTTTCATTATTTGTGTCTGTGTACGTTTTATCGGATGAAAAGTGATGAAGAATTTTTCAGAAGAAATTATATAAAAATATGTCATTTCATTAAACACATAATTTTAGACTTTTTCCCAATTAATTCCTAAGTATAAGGAAAAACTATTAACAAACTATGAAAATTCAATATCCAAACAGTTTTTAATTTGTATATTTTAAATGTATTTTTTAATTTCACATACATAAAGTATAGTCGAGTGAATTGTAAGTATGTACTATGTATATAGTAAAAATGTAAAATCGTGTTGCCGTTTATATTCGAAATTTGGGTACAATTGAATTTTTTTATTATAATGGCAACAGAATATTATTATTAATAAAAGTAAAACAATATTATTATTACAATAAAAAGGTGGAAATGTATAATGTTGTAATCTCTTCGCGATTAGATGGTTTCTAAGAATAATAATTATGAAATGACGATATTAAGTATAGATTAAACTCACACACACTTATGTTCATTTACTTTCAACACACAGACAAATTATCAAATAGTATCATGAAAAATATTGTGTTAATTTGCCTATACTCAACTCCTTAGAACACGACCGGTTGCTATCCTCTTAAAAAAAAAAAATACGAATTGCGAGGATCGTTTCCCAAACACTCCATTACTTTAAGTAATATAAAAAGTGTTGAACTAAAAATACATCTTACTTTTAAATGATTAAATTACACATAATTTAATATAATTACTTATCGATTTTGTATTAAAAAAAAAAAATTAAGGTAATATTTTGAATTGGTACATAACATAATACACAAAGGTTAAAAACTAAAAACTAAAAACTACTTAGTAATTGTTTTTAAATACAGATCACAGAATTACAAATAAATGTCTTACGCGTAATTAATGGAAAATTAAAATAAAAAATTAAATTTTAACAAGTTTTTGTTAATTGATTACAAAACAAGACAATGTGCTTACTAATTTGAAAAATAATTGACTAGTTGATTTTAAATAATTGATTTGACTATAATTGAAAGTTGTTGACTAGTAAGAAGGCTGAGAAATTAGAAAGCAATTTATCGAGAAAATACATTGTCATTATTTCTACATGGTTAAAAAAATGACATTAACAAGAAAAATATTTTGAAGTATTTGATAATAAATGAAATGAATACTTAATAAAAATGATTACTTAAATATCAATAATGTATGCATAAGGGACCGCCACACCAAAAGTAAAACGTATTCAACGCTCCAGAGATAGTGTTACTCTCCGTAACTCGGCGGTGGCAGTTCGTAAGTCAGTAGTTTTTCAATTTTGTGAAATCATATATCCGTACTTCCTTCAATATGCCTCTTGGAATAATTTTGGTGAGAATAATTCGGAATAAAAATCAAAGAGGAGATGTTAAATTATGCATTGGTTGGATGATTTTACGAAATATCCAGTGGCGGCGCTAGAGGGTGGCAAGGTAGGGTGAGCGCCCTATCCAAATTTGGTTTTGCCCCACCTTTGCCCTACCTGTTGAAGAACAAACGAAAATTTAAATTTCATGTATTTACGTATTTGCTGTGATTCATATGTTTCGCTGTGTAACTCGTCGTATTTTTTTTTATGTGCATTCATTTAGATAATACACCACAGAATACACCACCATTTAATTTGATTTCGAAATTGATTATATTTTATCTGGAAACGCTAATAATAAAGTATTTTCCATGTATTTCGATAATTTATATTACACCCGTATAGACGGGTTATCACTAAATTCCATGATCAATTTGCCATGATCTTGCCCCCCCTAGAAAAAATGTCTGGTGCCGCCACTGGAAATATCTGTAAATAATATGTAAAATATCTGTAATATCTATATGTTATAGCTGTTGAAAAATGTGTAAAACCAAGAACTTAAATAATTAATATTTTTCAATCAGTATTTCAGGAAATCATCCGGTAGATTCAAAGTAGATACATTAACAAAGTCATTTATGTTTCAAACATTAAAATCGTACTTCATTAACATCTTTAAAACATGGTAGTGCGGATGGTTTATAATACATACATAACGTAAATATGAGTGTTACGGCTCCTTAACAAAATCTTATTGCAACAACCAAATAAGAGAAAATCAAGCAGCACTAAAACTTTTTTTAAGTACACTATAAACATAAAAACTTTATAGAAAAATGAGTGTACATAATGTATATTTATAGAAAAAATAAAACATAAAATATAAAAATAATAATAACTATTATAAATTATTTTAAAAAATAAAAAGGTTTTTTTTTTTAATAATTAAAAATCACAAAGAGGATAATACAACTAATAAACACCTGCCCATGCTTATAATGTTTCGTAAGGTTGAGAGGAACCAACGTCTGTAAATAAAAATATAAATGGATTTTGTAAGTTATATAGTATATAATAATAACACTTCAGAGATGTTTTATTTTTCGTAAAAGAACGTTTGACACGAGTTTTAATCTTATACTCATCTTGTATTTTATGTGATATGGATAAACTGTTAGATACATTTAATTCCTCTAAAATTCCCAAAAGCAAAGATTACAATCGACCATAAAAAAATACTGAAAAGCAAATTACTCACTTACACAAAATGGCTGACATTTTTTGAAATATAAAGATTATTTATAAATATGAAGGTTCTGATGAAAGTAATCGTATAAACTTTATTAATGGTTGGTTAATCTCTATATCTGGGTTACAAATGTTATGGTCATCCTTAAACACATCTTATAAACAAAATTATTTTTCTTGAAATTAAAAAAATTAATAGACTATTTTTGTATTTTGTATAGACAACAACTTAAAGATCTTTATAAAAAATTTTAAATAAAAATTTTACCATAATGACTTACAATAATATGAAGAAATAGTATAGAGTATTAACTAATTACTTACTAAAATTAGTCAGAGAATTATAGTAATCGTATTTGATACGTAAGATAAACTGTCTGACAACAAACATACCACTGACCATCTAAACGTATGAAAATTTTAATGTAAATACGTTTAGTAAATTAAAATTGTAAATTTTATTGTCATTGATCAAATCCAATAGTGAAAAAACAATATGCAAACAGTAAATCGAAAATAACAATTTACGCATGCACATACAAGTAACGTGTTATACCTGAACTATACTGTGAATACAAGGATGGTTCTAAAGGAGGATGCTTGGCTGCTATAGTGTTATTGTGCTATAGTACCCCTCTTAAGCCGTGTTAATCTTTATTTTATTTTATTTTTTTGTGAGAAATAATGTAATTTACCATTATTTTTGTCTGAAAATAATAAATAAAAGTAATAATAATAACAATTGGGATTTATTCACAGAGTTGTAAACAACTAGTTGTAGTTTGAGTGCATCATGATTAGGGCAGAGTACTTGTAGCTCTTAATAGTCACCAAATATGCACTTAAATACACAAAATATGCGTTAAAATATAATGAAAATATAAATATATTTATAATTAATTAATATATTAATATATTTATAATAAATTTAAATATTTTTTGTTAATTAAAAAATAAGAATTTTTTCTGTATTATTTTAATGAATATATTTTATTTTATTTTTAATACAACGTACAACTTACAATAAGTATTGAATTATTTTAATTTATGCGTTTTTAGATACTTCTTCAATTTAATGTTTTAACTTCTTCAAATTATAAAACATAAATGACAAAATATTTTAGTTTCAAATTGTTAAGATTAATACACATTATTACCTTGGAAATTGCATTGAACAATAAGGTAACTTATTACTTTAGCCTATTACCCTATTTATTTACATTTTTCATTTCCACACTTCTTGTTGTCTATGTCATTATTCTTTTAATCCTGTGTAATTTGTATAAGTTATATATTACACTGAAGATAACTAAGTAGGTTTTTAGAAAATAAAACACAATATTACAATTTGAAACTATTAACAAAAAATTTAAGTTCAATGTATTTGTAATATAATTATTGTTAGAATATTGTATATCACTACATATATGTATTTATTTATTTATTTTGTCAACAACAAGTTGTATAATTTAAAGTTAATAAAAATTATTACTATTAAGTTCATATGTATTTCATATTTTCATTCATTATAATAACTAAATAAATAAAATGGCGGAAAAACGTTTGAAAATTGAAAAACTTATTTAGAAATATCGAATATGTGTGAACAATCGATTATACGTAAACAATCGATTATACGTAAACTATTGATATTTGTTGCAAAAGAGATCCACTTACTGCGCTAGTAGTTGCGCTGGTATCAAAAAATTGGTGGAGTCGGCGTTCTATTTTTCTGTTTTCTATGGCTAATAGTGCCCTGCAAACTTATACCCAGGTATTCTTTTCTATGCCTATACCACAGATTAGATTCATCTAATCTGTGCCTATACTGCTGTAGACTCGTTTACATCGATTTTCTAGATATTTGATTTTTTTTTTTAACGGTACCGCGGAGAGTTGAAGGAGTTTTACCGATTTTTAACGTACACGTATATTGTCCGTATTGTGAACGGACTTGGGGGGGGAATCAGCAACACACATTATTTCGAGTTCGTAAACAGTCGTCACTCATAATTCTCGAAATACCCAAAATTCGACATCAACAATGCTTCAAAAACTGTTGTATATTAGTATTTATAAGTGATTTATTGTCTGTCAAGATACTATCTATTTGATATTAATAAATGATAGCAAATTAGTTGGCAGTTGTGTTCCAACCGTCTCGGTGTGTTGATTACCTACGATCTATATGATACATGGCGCAGTCGGGACAGATTGACATTTTGCATGCAGTTTGAACAGTGTTAATTTTGAATTTATGTAAATATTTATTTTTATATTTTTTTGAACCATGGAATACATTAAATCAGATACATTGGTTTTTACATGAAATTTGGCGGAAAATTGGCGTGTTTTTCGGGAAGCATTTGAAATTTATTTGGAGGCACCTGGTTTCTCAACAGCGGCAAATAGGCGTCAAGTGGCAATTTCATTAAACCTCGTGGGTAAAGATGGTCTGGATAGGCACAATACTTTTACATTTGATAATCTTGATAACAATAAAAAAATCGATCTCGTATGACATCAGTATTGAATCCCCACTCTTGTTGATGTGTGTGGCTAAGCATTTTAGGTTTACACTAGATGCTTCGCATCGTCGCCCAAAAGTCGATCTGCTGCGAAACTCGGTGAAAGCTTACGGTCTTTTCTTCAGCATCAGTCTCGTATTCAGTTGTGTTTTTTTTTTAATTTTTTCATTCGTTTTTCATGTATGGGGGGGGGTTATTTCGCGCCTTCGGCGCTATATAGAGAAAGTCTAGCGGTCGGTCTCGTTTCAAATAATACTCGGTAAAAGCGTACGGACATTTTTGTTGTATTTAGTTATGTTTTTTTTTAATTTTTTCATTTCGTGTATGAGGGGGGGGGGGTTTATTTCGCACCTTCGGCGCTATATAGAGACACTCTAGAGGTCGGTCTCGAAAAAATCGTTCGCAGGATGTCGGGATCCGTTCGTCGCTAAAAAATTCGTATATACGTATTGAATTTCGGAAGGGCTAAATGAACCCGGTGTCCCCCCCCCCCTCACTGACTACAGCACCGGTTCACTCCTTCACCACTAAATCGTTTGCCGGCCGTTAACATTATATATATGTATATATTTTGCCAATAACAATTTTAAAACAATTATAATAACGGTAAAAAAAATTTATAATAAAAATCTTATATATGAAAAAAACAATAGCCGGTTTTTATCTACTTCCGATATAGCATACATTTATAGTAGTGTTTCTAAGACTTATAGAAGAGTCACAAAAAACGTATATATAAGTTTATGCAAAGGGCAAACGATATGAATTGCATCAACGCTAAAAATTTAAAACCGATACGACATACGTAATCGGTAAAAAAAAAAACAAATATTTAAATTTATGAAACGAAAAACGGTTTTTTGAAATATATAATACAATTCGTTACATGAATACACAACCGTCCTACCGTTGTTTAAAGTATGACACACACATACACATGTACGTATGTGACGTATATCATATGTACAATGATACTTATGACTTATTAAAAATAAAAGAAAAATGCCCGACAGTCGCTTTTGCGGAAACAGGTGCGCACAGTAAAGGAACGACATATAAATATACACAGCTACTATATATATATATATATATATATATTTATGTGTATCACGTTTCACAACAAAAATGAAAACGGGTTACTGTAACACTATCGGTATCGTTTAACGACCGACCTCCAGGGTAACGGTAGCCGTATTAGTGATCGGGGTAGAAGTTTACGCTTTCGTTGTAGAGCGTTCGTCCGAGAACGGCAGCCACCGACCACGGTCGTTTGAAAACCTCCCGACTCGATAGACTTCAGCAAGTGCACACGTCCGACCGGGGCGAGCTCAGACCAGGTCGTATCGTCCGTTCCTCGACCGGCCGAACACGAATCATCAATACGTTTGTAACGACCGTCAGCAATCCTGTCCCGAACATATAATCGTTATCGTTAAATGAGTCGACCGTGACGTTTTTAGCCGATTTAGAAGAGTCGATGTACTCACGATATTCCGCGGATCGTCCGAACGAAAACCATAACTCTCTTGTTCCCCGACGTCGGCCGTTCGATACCGATCCGCCACACGAACATTTCCGACCGGCGACATACCGTTTCTCCGCAACGGTTTGTTCCACGTAATCCTTCCGGTGGTCGACGAACGCCCGTCTGAAATCGAAATAAAAATTTACGACGACACGTTGGCGTCAGCGTTTCGTTGTCGTATACGTACCTGGTCGGCTGGTGCGAGAAACTCCGTCACCGTGTGATTGAACGACAATATAAAATAATATATGCTTCGCATCGTCGCCCAAAAGTAGCTGTGAGCGTGCAGTCTTACCATCCTTTATGGTTTTTATAATTTTTTATTTTTTATATGTTTTTTTTTATTTTTTATTTCGCGCCTCCGGCGCTATATAGAGATGGTCTAGCGGACGGTCTCGTAAAAATCGTTCGCAAGTCGTCGGGATTCGGTCGTCGCTAAAAAATTCGTCTGACGGGCTTTGAAAAACCATTGGTCGGGTCGCTGGGACGTACGGATGTCTCGGTGAACTCGGTGAAGGCGTATGGTCTTCTCTTTGTAGTTAGTTATGTTTTTTATAATTTTTTGTAATGTATGATGGGATAATTTCGCGACTTCGGCGCTAAATAGAGACGGTCTGCTGGGTGCTATCAATGGATATCTTCCCAACCATATTACTCGCCGTTAAATTTATATTCTCTTCTTTTTTTTATCAAATCTAATTATTGTACAAATAAAATGTATAGATTGTAGATGTTCTTTTCCAATAAAAAAAAAAAAAAAAAAAAAGAGACGGTCTAGTGGTCGGTCACGTAAAAATCGTTCGCAGGACGTCGGGATCCGGTCTTCGCTAAAAAATTCGTATATGTGTATAAAATTTCGGCCAGGGTGTGGTGGGGGGTACGGGGGCACGTGAACTCGGTGTTCCTCCCCGCCGTGGCTAAATCACCGGATCACTCGGTCTCTTTTACATCGTTTGAAAGACGTTGACATTTTTCATATATATATATATATATTTTGCGAATGACAAAATAATAATAAAAGTAATATTAACAATAATAACAGTAACAGCAAATAACAGTAAAAATATATAATAATAAAAATCTTATACGTGAAAAGGCGAAGGACAAATTTAAAGGATATGAATTCCGACAATAATAACAATTTTAAACGAAAATAGCATATATTATTTGTAAAATAAATAAAAATAAAAAATAATTAATTTAATCTATTATAAAAGTAAAACAATTTATTAAAACAACATCTAATATTTGAACGTGTTTGTACGATATAATTGAACAATAGCAAAACTATTTAATGAATAGTAAGGAAAACATTTTTTTAAAACCAACAATATCAGAAATAAATAATACTCTAAGACACATAATGTACATATATGTGTGTGTGTGTGTGTGTGTGTGTGTATCGTTCTAATACATATACAAAAGTCACAAAAAAAAAAAATTAATATAACATATATATATATAATGAATAAGTTTAGTCATTTTTCTTAAATAAATATAATAATCAAAACAATAAATGGGTAACAAAAAAGCTTTAAAACATATCCCTTTAATAATACTAATATTACTGATAATCAAAGGCATATATACTTGACATCAAATATAGATATATAGATTGAATTGGAAAAAAAAATAAGGATAGATTGCCCATGCATCCACCATCAAATAAACTACTAAACATATATATATATATATATATATTGCATAATATGGTTTACGCCAGTACATTTATAGTGTTTTAAAACTTATAGAAAAGTCCCAAAAAATTCATTTATAAGTTTAGGCAAGGGACAAACATAACGAATATGAATTGCATCAATGCTAACAATATACAACTGATTCGACATACATAATAAGTGAAAAAAAAAATATTTAAATTTACTACACAAAAAATACTTTTTTGAAATATTTAATACAATTCATGGCATCATATATATGAGTGTTTTACATAAGGTGTATAATGATATATATGATAAAACTTTAATGTTACATCCTGCTACTGTTTAAAGTATGACACACACATACACATGTATGTATGTGACGTATATCATACATACGATGATACTTATAACTTATTAAAAATAACAAAAAGAAAAATACCCGACAGTCACTATTGCAGAAACCGGTGCGAATAGTAAAGGAACAGCACATAAATATACACCGAACCTATACATATTTATGTAAGCTGTGTTCACCGCTTTCTTTGTTGAGAAAAAAATAAATGTATATATATAGATATATGTTATAAAATATAGTTTATATATATACACACATTTATAAAAAGTTTCTAAGATTTATAGAAAAGTCATAAAAAATTTAAAATGGAAACAGCATATATTAGAAAGAAAAAAAATACTAATAATAATAATAATAATAATAATAATCGAAGACATATATTGTGTGTATATATAAATATATATATATCTGTAAAAGTTTTGACATAGAAAAGTAACAAAAAAATAAAATAATTAAAACTATATATAGGTAACAAAAAAAAAAACCAATTATTTATCTATCATAAGTCGTAATCACCCCTTTCCTTGATGAATAAAAACTTTAATGTGTTAGGTAAAAACACGAAAAAGAAGCTTTGTCCTCGTGTCTTCATTCTCAAATCAACCACTATAAGTATTGTAATAATACAAAAAAAAAAGAGAAAGGAAAAGAAAATTTAAATGGAATTAAGAAAGGTGTGTGTTGGAATTAAGGGTGTCGCTCAGGGGAAATCGCGGGGTGTCGCTTAGGGGAAATCGCGGGGTGTGAGTCCGAGAATCGTTTAGGTTCGGCCAGAATAAAAAATATGTTATCTTCAAAGAAACCGTGAGAAAATATAAGACGAAAACTGTGAGGCAAAACACTGCGGAACAACTGTCAAATATAAAAATTCCTTACCTTGTGCTGGCGCTCGACGTCTGACTAATTTCTGCAGAGACGGACGATGACACAAAGGAGTTATAATAATAAAAAGGGGAAATACAAAATAAGAAAATCAGGAGGATAAAATATAAAGAAAAGGTTGGATCGGTGACTTCGCTTCCAGAGCGAATTCACCGACGATATCAAACAAGCCAAAACTCGATCAAGTCGTCTCGGAAAACCAACTTCGTTCCCCGGAACACAGATTTGGTCAGGAGAGCTGGCTCGTGGTTGGAGTGTGCGCACACACTGTGACGAGAGGACGTGATCATCGAGGGTTCTAGGGTGTGAATTTTGGTGTTTTATGATTTCTTTAATATGCCGACTGCGTGACGGTCCGGTCAACTACCAATCGAAATTTATTATTTAATCGCTACAATATGCGTGTTGGACACATTGCGGCCTTTCGTCTCGGGTCAGTTCTCAAGTACATATGTTTTACCCTATCTAAACTACGCATGATTTTTTTGTTCTTTTAATGTGTGTGAAATTCGTTTCCATAAAGTGTTTATGTTAGTATTTTAGAAAGCTATGTGCGTTTGTCGGGTACCGATATTTTTCTCTTTTTCGTTTAATTTATGTTTCCGACCCTAGTGATCATCATCCCTCGTCCGTGAAGGTTATTCTTTAAGCTTAAGTATGTGTTTTCTTTTTTTTGTTATTATTTGTAAATACCATCTGTGTCCCGAGCGGATCGAATGTTAGTATGTCTTTATTTTGAAGGAAAAATGTCAAATAGTTACATATGGTGTTTAACATAAAGAATTCAATATTATAACACAAGTAATTAAGTACTTGTGTGAGCTGTGGTTACAATTATGATATGTATGCATATCATTACATCCACCCCAGTCTTTTTTTGGGTTGTGCCCTCACAACCATCGTCGATGTGGACGGTGTAGAAATTTTTTTGAATTTGGAAAATGAAAGTTGAAAGTTGTCGAAAGTTTTTCAAAAGTTCACTTGGTAGAAGTTCAACTTTGGTTAGGCAGTTGAATTTTCAAAGTTAGGGTAGATGTAATGAGTATTAACAATGTATTAATGTTACAATATGACAGTAAAACGTGCTATCTTGACATTTGTTATATTTTTAGGGTACATATAAAAGTTAAGTTTGTAAATTGTTACAATTCGTGAAAATTATAAGTTCTTGGAATATGATTTCTTTTATAGAACAATCCAAGAATTACATTTCAAATGTATATAATGAGAACGGTATATAATTATGAATGCGAGTTTTATATAAAAGTTGACATTTTATGCAATAATACATAATTTTATTAGTACATATATATCTAAAATAAATTGGTGTAACTATTTGTTGAAAATGTGAAAATGGTTATACATTGAGTTTCGTAATCTGAGAAAAGGGTGATGAAATATTATATAAAGTTAATATGTTTTACATTTAGTGTAGAATTAATTACTATTAAACTATAGAAATTATGATTATTAAATACAATTTTTTTATAAGTTCTTAATCTTACTATTTCGTGGTATATAATTTCTTTCATAGAACAAACCAAGAATTATAACTTAAAATTATAAATAAGTTGTAAATTATTATCAATTTAATATATATCTTAATTAAGAGTTACAGCATATATAGGATTTTTTAATATAATAAAAAAAATTTTTTTTTTGATTTTACTGTGTTTGTTAACTTTTATAACACAATAGTAAACATGGGTAAAGTAATTAATCATAAGCTTTGATCATACAATATTTCTTAAGGTTTTAAATCTTATATAATATGTTAAATGAATATAATAATTGTGACCTTTTGACAAAATAATGATAATTAATATAAAAGTTATAAATAGGTTCTTTCTACCATAAAGTTTTAAATCTAATTTATTCTTGGTGTATATTTTCTTTTATAGAACAGACCAAGAATTATATTTATATTATTAAATAAATTGTGAATTAAAATGAATTAAACATAATTTTTTTTTTTTTTTTTTTTTATTCCTTATGTGTTTAAAGTTTATCTATAAGTATTTTAACCTTCTTGTTTAATTAAAAATTATTATTATTATTATTCTTACTTTATATTATTCTTGTTATTATTTAATATAAGTTGCTATAGTACTTTTTTTTTTTTTTATTACATTATTTGTTACAAAGTTCATATGTTCATTAGAAATTTAGCAATTTAAATTCTCCTTATCTTCCTGTGTGTTTCTCGAGAAGTAAGGTTTTAAGCGTCTGACATGAAAAGTATCTACTGTTTCATGATTATTTAATGTTAGTTTTATTTTGTAGTTAAGTTCATTAATTTTTTCTAGTATTTTAAAAGGACCTCTGTATTTGGGGGCTAATTTAGGAGACATTCCTGTCTCTAAAAAGGGAAATTTTATCATAACCAAATCACCCTCATTGTATGTAATTAATTTATGATTTTGATCATGATATTTCTTTTGTGTAATTTGTGCTTTTTCTATTATATTTGGAATAGTGTTTCTAATGTTTTGGAGTTGTTCTATGGCTTTTATCATATCGTATGGTAGGTTTTCAGGAATTATTTTATTATCAATAGGAAAGTGTGGTTCAAATCCATGCATTAAATAGAAAGGACTGAATTTGGTAGTAGTTTGGGGAGTTGCGTTATAGCTTAACGTTATATATGGTAAATAGTATGACCATCGTGATTGATTATTTTCTACATAATTTTTTAATGAGCTACATATTGTTCCGTTAACTTTTTCCACTAATCCTTGAGTTTGAGGTGAGTAACTGGTTGATAAAATTTGTTTTATTCCAAGTGAGATGCAAATATCATTTACTAATTTGTTCCGAAAGTGAGTACCTCTGTCGGAAGAAAAATTTTGAAAACATCCCCATTGTGATATAATTTCTAAAATAAATTTTACTGTTAATTCAGCAGTGGCAGATTGGGTTGCTTTTGTGAATAAATATTTTGTGGTATTACAAATTGCAACTAATACATATTTTTTATTGTTACTTGTTGGTAGTGGTCCTAAGTAGTCAAACGTTAGTTTTTGCAATGGTTTCCCTGTTAGTATAGGTATAGGTTTTAATGAACCGATTGGTTTTCCCTCTAATTTTTTATTTTTTTGACATTGTGGGCAAGATTTAATATATTCTGAAGTATCTTTAATTATTGTTGTCCAATAATATTTTGCTTGAATTTTATGTATAGTTCTGGATATTCCAGTATGTCCCCCTGTGGGCGATTCGTGATATGCAGTTAATATTTTATTTATTAGTACTCGTGGAATTACTAAAATTAGTTTGATGTTTCCCGGTTGTGTAAAGCGTTTATAGTACAGTATGTTGTCGTGCATTATGAATTGTCTCGATTTTCTTTTTATACTATTATGGGTCTCTTCGTTATTTAGTGCTTTAATTATTTCTGAGCAAAATTTGTCATTATGTTGTTGGGTTTCTAAGCCGTTTATATTTATATCTAAATCGTATTCGTTTTCGTTTAAATTTGATATTTTGTTAATATTGTTAATGGCATTTCTCGATAATGCATCTGCCACTTTGTTTTCTTTGCCTTTTTTATAAATAATATCAAAGTCAAAATCTAATAATTTTAATGTTAGTCTGGCAATTCTTGCTGAAGGAATTTTTAAATTTTTATAGTATTGAAGATTGATATTATCACAGAAAACAGTGAATTTACGTCCCCAAAGATATTCTCGAAAGTAAGTGATACCAAAACAAAGGCCTAATAATTCTAGGGTGGTGGATGAATATGTTCTTTCCGAAGTCAAGAGCTTTCTTGAAGCATAACCAATAGGGTGTAATATGTCGTTATGAGATTGTTCGATGCAAGCTCCCAAACCTAGCAGGGATGCGTCAATTGTTAAGAAAACGTGTTTGTCATTATCAAAGTGCTTAAGTAAAGGTTCTGAAATGAGACATTTTTTTAGTTTATTAAATGAATTCTCATGTTCATCAAGCCAAGTAATTTTGTTTGTACTTTTTTTGATTATTTCTGTAAGCGGGTGTGCTATTTTAGCAAAGTCTTTTACATGTTTCCTATAATATGAGCACATACCCACAAATGACCTTACGTCTTTTATTGTTTTTGGCGTTTTAAATTCTGTTATTGCTTTAGTATTTTTGTTTAGGGGTGTTATTCCGTCTGTTGAAATTTGGTGTCCTAGCAGTTCTATCTTGTCATAGAAAAAATGACATTTCTTTGTTTTAAGAGAAAATTTCATGGTATCTATAATTTCAAAAGCTCTACGTAAGTTGGTTAGGGCTTGTTCAAAATTTTTGCCATATGAGGCTAAGTCATCAATATAAATTACTAAGGATTTATATAATATTGGTGAGAATGCTTTGTTTAGCTCCCTTTGGAAAATAGCACTACTATTTTTATAACCTTGAGGTAATCTAGTGAAAGTCATTAACCCAAGTACAGATGTAAATGCTAACTTGTATTGGTCGTTTTCGTCTACCGGAATTTGAAAGAACCCACTATTTAAGTCTAAAGAGGTAAAATACTTTGAGCCTTCTAAAGCTCTTAATAAGTCATTAATTCGTGGAATTGGATATTGATCACATTCTACTCTGTCGTTTAGTTCTTTATATGATACAACTAGGCGATATGATCCTACGTCTTTCTTTTTTACTAAGAAGGCGGGGGCTGTAAATTTTGAAATTGTAGGTATTACTATTCCGGCTTTTAAAAGTTTGTCAATTTGACTTTGTAATTCCTGTCTCTGTTGTGGTGATACTCTATGAGGAGCATTAAATTTTGGGTCGGTGTAGTTTGGTTTCATGATAATTTTACACGGAGTTATGTTAGCTGCATTTATGTTAGATGTGTCTGTCGTAAATATGTGTTTGAACTCCGTTAATAGTTTGATTGTTTGGTTGTGTTGATAAGTATTTAAGTTGGGAGATATGGAAAAAGGTGTTCCTTCAGAGTCTGTTATAATTTGTTTATCATTAGAATTGGTATCGATATTTGTAATTATTTTTCCAATTTTAAAGTGCGTGGACAATTTTTCTTTGTGTAGAACATTGTCTTCGACATTTGATAAATCGTGTTTTATTTGTTGTTTATTTAGTATTATGTCGTGTTCATTGTCATAAATGTTGTTATTGGGTTTGGGGTTAATTTTATTTTGATATTTAATTAAATCATTATTGTGTTGTGATATATTATTAGTGTCTACTACCTTAATATTATTTTTTATTCCATGTTTGTCATTTGTTTCAAAAATTGTTTGTTCATGTGTCCTCAAATAATTTTTGTGTTCATGTATGGTTTCGTTTTCATTTTCATTTTCATTCTTATGTCTATATTCACTTTTACTCTTAATTTTATTATCGTTTTCAGTTTTGTATTTGGTTTCACTTTCAATTTCTTTTCCACCCTCATATTTTATATTTTCACTTTTGTTTACATTTTCAATGGAACTGAAATCTGTTATATTTTTTGTTGTGTCTAGTTTAGTTATTTCGTGTTCATAATTTAGGTGGTTATTAATATTTTCGGAATTTTTTGAGGCTTGAAAATTATTCATTATTACTATATTATTAGATAAATTTTTATTATTTATTTCTAATATATGTGTATTTTTGATTTCGTCTGGGTTAACATATTTTAATTGTTCAATGTTATTTAACATATTAGAATGTAACGTATTTTTGTGATTCTCTATGTCAATACATGTTGGGTTTTCGATGGAATTTGTGTTTTTATATGTTGTAAGTATTTTTTTATTAGTATTAATTAAGTTTATGTGTTCTGGTTTTTTTATGTTTTTATTTATGTTTAATTTATTTCTAATAGATATTATAGAGGGTATGTTTTTTATATGGATAACATTGTTAGGGATTTTGTTAGATCTTTTATTTGTAAAGGTTCCTGGTATCCAGTGGGTATTTTTGTTTACATTATATAATACAATATGGGGTCTATTGCCATTCCCATGAACTATACCCGTATTGTCATTATCATTATAAATGTATGTATCAAAATTATAGTAATCTGCAATCGACGCTAGTTCTTCGTCTGACCACCAATAATTCGGCAATTCATCTAGGCCAATTAATTCCAGAATTTCCATAATTGAGGTTATTTTATTGTTTTTGTTATCGTTTAAAGCATTACATATAGCGTATATACCACAATTTCCGTCACTGAGAACGTTTTCACCCGGTTTATATTTAGCAAATATGGTTTTAGCATTAAAATAATTGTCAGAAGTTTGATTATTTTCGTTTGTTGTATTGTTACTTTCATTTAGGTAATGGTTATATATATTTTGTATTAGATTGTTATGTTCCTTGGTCTTCCAATTTTGGGTAATATTATTTTTGTTAAGATGATATATGTGGATATCAAAATTGGTATTCAAAAATTCTGAATAAATTATTTGTTTTATTATTGGCCATTCCCGGCCGTCTAAACCTGATGCTAGGGTGGGAAATGCTATTTCTAGTATATTGAGCTTAAAGGCTTCTAATTTTAAATTATGAATCGCTGTTTGTATGTCATTGTACGATGGTTTGTTGAAAAATAATTTTTTTGTAACTAAGTGGAAAACGATTTTATGATCATGTTGTGTATGAATGACATCTCCAACATATGGTATAATTGTGGGTAATTTATTTCGGACGTCGTATCTTTGACAGATTTCTCTAGCTAAACCTTTGTTCATTTTGAAATCAGACGATACAGAGTGGGCTATTGCGAAATTTGGAGGAGAATCAAAAATATTTCCTTCTATTTCTGTAATGTTGCATTTGTTGATTAATTCATTGTTTTTGTGTTTTATTGTATCTGTATTAAAGGCGTTTAGCTTGATTTCCGTTGTATTGTTTAAAATAATTGTTTTAGAATTAAAATTAATTATGGCATTATTTTCTAAAAGAAAGTCATTCCCAAGTATCATATTACTTGATAAATTTTTTATAACATAGGCTTTTATTTTAAATTTATTATTGTTAATTTTTATATATAGATTAGCAATGCCTAATGTATCTAATGGTTGATTGTCTGGACCTGAAAGTTTAATTCTTGTTGGAATCATTTGTTGATTTGAGTTTAATAGTTGTTGTTTAATACAGCATACATTCGCACCTGTATCAACTGTTATAGGTATCGACTCGTTATTAAATTCAATGTTAATGCATAATGCATTGGAAGTGCTTTGTATTTTATTTATTGTTTGTGAATTTTGTGCTGCAATAAAAGGTGAAATATTATCAGCTAGTTTTGACCTCAAATCTAGTTTTTTTGGTTGTTAGTTAATAAATTACAATGAGTAGCTGAATGTCCACTCTCATTACATAATTGACAAGTGATGGAATTTCTATTTTTTATAAAACATTGTTCCTCTGTGTGGTTGGTCCTTAGACAAAAAGTGCATTGTTTCCTTAAATTATTCTGTGATATGTTATTGTAACTTGTGTCATGTGTTTGATAGTTATTTCGATTGTTATTTTGTTGCACGATAATATTATCGTTGTTACCATTACGAAGAGTGCCACTATTGTTAGTACTGTTCCCATCACGATTGCCACTATTATTGTTATTGTTCATTGTAAATGCAGATGTGTTATATGGGAAGGGACGTCCATACCAGTGTGATGCAACATTTTGTGTTTGGTTTGGGCCTATGGGTTTATTATAGTTATCATAATGATTTATTTGTCGATTATTATTGGGTAACTTGTCGTATTTATTGTTGTATTTTCCATATCGATTATTATTATTAAAATTGTAATCATTACCATTATTATTTGTTTGCGCTTCCATCAACTGTTTTTTTAAATCATCTATTTCCGCGCGTAAGTTATTATAATTGTTACTTTCATCATTATAGTTGCTACACTTATTATATTGATTGACATTTCCTAACTTGTGGTTATTGTTATTGAATTTTACATTTTTAAATTGTTCTCTTAAGTTATTAATTTCGTCTTGTAATCTATTATATTTTAAATCGGTACAATTTTCATTATTATTTATCTGCTGAATTTTATTTTGAAAAATAGAGTTCTCTATGTCAAATGGAGATTTTTCTGATTCCCCAGTTACCATAAATTCTATTAAGTCATATTTTCTGATATTATTTTTTAGTTCGTCTAATGTTTTATTTTCCATAATTCCAATGTAACGTGCTATTGAGGGTTTTAACCCTTTCATGATGTTGTGTACTAATTCCCCCTGAGGCATATTTTTGTTAATGCGTCTACATAGGGATTCTGCTTCATTAATATATGAAATTGTCTGTTCATCCGGTAATTGTTTTCGTTTTTCAAGCATAATACGTAGCATGTCAGATTGCGCGATTGGTTCGAATTCTTGTCTAAGTCGAACTTCTAATTCTTCCCATTCAATAAAATCAACTGAATAATGAATATTTTCATAGAAAGTAAGTGCTGCCCCTTCTAGATATACAGCAATATATTGGGATTTTTCGGAATTAGTCCACCCATTAATTATAGCAGCTCTTTCAAAACGTTTTAGAAACTGATCGATATTCTCCGATATATTTCCCGAAAATTTTCCCGGTTTGAAATAAGGTTTTTTAGTATCTGCCATATTGTTTTTTTCTAATGATTGATCTACGCGTATGGCTGGATTTGGTAAAAAAGGTGTCTTTTCTACTGGAATTTCAAAATCGTCCTGGGAGGATTCAGCCCTTAAATATTTTAATAATCTGTCTCTTAATTCTGTTACTATTCCCGTAGTTTTTAAGTTTCGTCTAGATAGTTCGTTTATCAGGTTTTGTTTATTTAATCGATACACCCAAGAAGTTGATACATTAGAGAGGTCTAAGTCTTCAAAAAGTGATTGATTATTTTCAGAATTGGACATATAGATTTTTGTACTCCAAAAAAAATTCTTATTAAAAAAAAAACTTTTTTTTTTTTTTTTTTTTTAAACTAAGTTAAATTCAGAACTTGAAATTGGAACACTACTTTGGAATTAAAAGTAAATAAGTATATTTATATTATTATTTAAAATTTTTATTTTTTGTAATTTTCCGATTTCGGAACAAAATTATAATTAAATAACTCAGTATAATACCACTTTGGGATTTAAAGTAAAAATTGTTTTATATAAATTTCTTTAAGTTTATTAATTTTATAATTCTCCACTCTCGGAACAAAATTATAATTTAATAACTTGACGCAATACCACTCTGGGGTTTTAAAAATGAAAATATCTTTGTTTATTTATTTATTTATTTATTTTTATATTTTAAGTTTATTAATTTTTATAATTCTCCACTCTCGGAACAAAATTATAATTTAATAACTTAATGCAATACCACTCTGGGGTTTAAAATAAAAATTAATCTTTTATATCTTTTTTTTTTTTTTTTTTTTTTTTTTTTTTTTTTTAAATTTAAATTTTATTTATTTATTTATTTATTTATTTTTTTAAGATTATTAATTTTATAATTTCCCACTCTCGGAACAAAATTATAATTTAATAACTCATTGTAATACCACTCTGGGTTTTAAAATACAAATTGATCTTATATATCTTTTTTATTAAGATTATTAATTTTATAATTTCCCACTCTCGGAACAAAATTATAATTTAATAACTCAATGTAATACCACTCTGGGTTTTAAAATAAAAATTATTCTTATATGTCTTTTTTATTAAGATTATTAATTTTATAATTTCCCACTCTCGGAGCAAAATTATAATTTAATAACTTATTGCAATATTAAATGTATTGAAATGCATGCAAATAAAATATAATTAATTGAACGTAATATTTTGCCAAACAGAATTATGAAAAAAAAAATTATTTATTTAAAATGACCTAAACAATTCTCAGATACTTTCGTTAAATAAAATTAACTGGTACTGATCCTGTGTTGGGCGCCACTTTGTAATAATACAAAAAAAAAAGAGAAAAAAAGAGAAAATTGAAATTGAATTAATAAAGGTGTGTGTTGGAATTAAAGGTGTCGCTCAGGGGAAATCGCGGGGTGTCGCTTAGGGGAAATCGCGGGGTGTGAGTCCGAGAATCGTTTAGGTTCGGCCAGAATAAAAAATATGTTATCTTCAAAGAAACCGTGAGAAAATATAAGACGAAAACTGTGAGGCAAAACACTGCGGAACAACTGTCAAATATAAAAATTCCTTACCTTGTGCTGGCGCTCGACGTCTGACTAATTTCTGCAGAGACGGACGATGACACAAAGGAGTTATAATAATAAAAAGGGGAAATACAAAATAAGAAAATCAGGAGGATAAAATATAAAGAAAAGGTTGGATCGGTGACTTCGCTTCCAGAGCGAATTCACCGACGATATCAAACAAGCCAAAACTCGATCAAGTCGTCTCGGAAAACCAACTTCGTTCCCCGGAACACAGATTTGGTCAGGAGAGCTGGCTCGTGGTTGGAGTGTGCGCACACACTGTGACGAGAGGACGTGATCATCGAGGGTTCTAGGGTGTGAATTTTGGTGTTTTATGATTTCTTTAATATGCCGACTGCGTGACGGTCCGGTCAACTACCAATCGAAATTTATTATTTAATCGCTACAATATGCGTGTTGGACACATTGCGGCCTTTCGTCTCGGGTCAGTTCTCAAGTACATATGTTTTACCCTACCTAAACTACGCATGATTTTTTTGTTCTTTTAATGTGTGTGAAATTCGTTTCCATAAAGTGTTTATGTTAGTATTTTAGAAAGCTATGTGCGTTTGTCGGGTACCGATATTTTTCTCTTTTTCGTTTAATTTATGTTTCCGACCCTAGTGATCATCATCCCTCGTCCGTGAAGGTTATTCTTTAAGCTTAAGTATGTGTTTTCTTTTTTTTGTTATTATTTGTAAATACCATCTGTGTCCCGAGCGGATCGAATGTTAGTATGTCTTTATTTTGAAGGAAAAATGTCAAATAGTTACATATGGTGTTTAACATAAAGAATTCAATATTATAACACAAGTAATTAAGTACTTGTGTGAGCTGTGGTTACAATTATGATATGTATGCATATCATTACAGTATAAATTGTGCTTCTAAGACATATATATATGTATATATATATACAATATATATGTGTGTGTGTCTGTCCAAAAAGACTAAGTAACAAAAAAAAAATAATAATAATAATATTAATAAATATTTTAACCTATTTCATAAGTAAAACAATTTTTAAAACGTCTTATATCTGTATGTTTTTGTACAATATATAGTAGAACAAAGTCATCCTATTTCATGTTTTAAATAAAAAAAAAAAATTATAATTTAATAATCACAGAAATAAATAATAAACCGAGACATATATTGTACATATGTGTCTGTGTGTGTGTGTGTGTCTTTAAACATAAAAATATAACAAAAAAATAAAATAATTAAAACAATATATAGTTTATATAGTATAGTTAAAAAAACTTTAAAAACATATCCTTCAACTAATACTAATAATAATGATAATGCATGACAACATATATACATATATATATATATATAGTGATTGGATTGAGAACAAATTAAGGACAGATTTCTTCCCCCTGCGACCACCACCAAATAAACTACTGTATATAAATGTATATATATATTGATATATGTTATAAAATATGGTTTATATATGTACATACATTAATAAAGAGTTTCTAAGATTTATAGAAAAGTCATAAAAAAAAACCAATTATTTATCTATCATAATAAGTCGTGTTCACCGCTTTCCTTGATGAATAAAAACTGTAATGTGTTATGTAAAAAAACGAAAAAGAAGCTTTGTCCCCGTGTCTTCATCCTCAAATCAACCACTATACGTATAAAATGTGCTTCTAAAACATATATATATGTATATATATATATATATATATATATATATATATACAATATATATGTGTGTGTCTGTCCAAAAAGAATAAAAAAAAAAATAATAATAATAATAATAAATACTTTAACCTATTACAAAAATAAAACAATTTTTAAAACGTCTTATATCTGTATGTTTTTGTACAATATAATAGAAAAAAGTCACCCTCTTTCATGTTTTAAATACAAAAAAAAATTATAATTTAATAATCACTAAAATAAATAATAATCCGAGACATATATTGTACATATATAAGTTTGTGTGTGTGTGTCTTTAAACATAAAAAAGTAACAAAAAAATAAAATAATTAAAACAATATATAGTTTATATAGTATAGTTAAAAAAACTTTAAAACATATCCCTCAACTAATACTAATAATTAAGGCCTGGATTTTTATGCAAAAATTATTGTTAAATATGCACACATTTATGCACTCAAAAATTCAAAAATATGCAAAAAAAATGTATTGTGTGTTAAAAACCAAATATTTAAAAAAAATTAAAACATATTGTATTAAGTGAAAAAAAAAATTATTGTGTGTTAAAAACCAAACATTTAAAAAAAATTAAAAAATATTGTATAAAGCGAAAAAAAAAACAATTTAAATATATGTATTTAAAATGTGTTTAGGTCTAGCATAAAAATGTGTATTAATTATTGAATGAGTACCAACATGATGTAACAAAATGTACTTTTAAATTATCAAATTGAAAACTTCTACGATTGTCACGTAGCATCACCTTGTATTTCGAAAAACTTCTTTCCACGTCTGCTGACACAATGAGTGCGTATTTGAAACAAGAAATATCTTCTGGTGACAACTCTGCAAGGTCTTCATCATCGTTTCTTATTTTTCCGCTTATAATTCCAGAAATTTTTTTTATTTGTGATAATCCGGGATTTTTTGATAATACTTCCGATAGTTTAACTTTAGCAAATTCAATACCTCGTCCTCCTTCACTCAATTTATTTTCAACATTTTGAACCAATTTTAGACATTTTCCAAGATTAACACCCGATTTTTCTAAGCACGTGATAGTGTCTATTATGCATTGGAAAATTGATAAAATTACCGAAAGTTCATTTTTGATCGAGTTATCATTAAATAATTGTTGTGCATTTTGAAAAGACTTTGCATCATTTGGGTTAAATGTATCGACCATTTCTTTGACTTAGTCGACATTTTTACCATAATAAAAGGCAGCATCTAGCCACGTTCCCCATCGGGTAATAATAGGTTGTGGTGGTAAACTTAAGTTTGGACATTTTTCTTTAATAGTACCTACCCGAGTAGTTGCTTTTAAAAAAAAATTTTTTGTATTAGATATCAACAAATCAACATTTGAGAATTTATCCCTAATAGCTTCTGATAATCTATGAAGCCCATGAGCCATACAAGTAATATGAATAAGTTTAGGATAAAATACCTTAAGCGCATGTCCAGATTTTACCAAATAAGGAGCGGCGTCTGTGACATACAATAACACTTTGTTATGCAATACTTTTTCAGGCCATAATATACTCATTGAATCATTGAATAATTTCGAAATTGTTTGAAAATTTGTCTTTTCTAAATTTTCAACAGTTAAAACTATCGGTTTTGTTGAATTTTCGGAAGATAGAGAACCAATTACTACACTTGCGATATATCGTCCTTGGACATCAATAGTTTCGTCTATTGATACCCAAATAGAACTATTCCCTATTTCCTTCCTGATCTTACATAACACATCTTCGTAACATAATGGAACATAGTTTTTCCGCATAGTCGATTCATCGGGTAATTTTAGCTTAATATACTTTTCAAAAAAATTGTTAAATTCTACGTTTTTTAATTTCCATAAAGGAATATCATTTGCTACCATAAACGTTGTTAAATCATTGTTAAACTCATTTAAATTTTGGTTATTTGTTCTAGCTTGAGTAAACGATTTTTGAATAAATTGTTGATTGACCTGTTCTTAATTTGATTTCAATTTATAGTTACCGATATGTTTTGAAGTTTCTAAATGTTGTATTACCTGTGATTTTCTATTACATGACACGTTGATACCGCAACAAATACAAAATAATACACCTCCAACTGTTTTAAAGATGCCTGGATATTCGGTTATATAATGATGTGCTTTATTTGCCTTTGGCATTTTTTTAAATATTGATATTACTAAAAGAAAACCGTGGACACCCTACACCGACGAATAACAGCCAGTAACTAATATAAAAATGATTACTATAATATTATGATGGCTTAGTCTCATGTCCCAAAAATCAGATTATGATATATATATATATTTATCTATAAGATAACGTCTATACACCTATACGTCTGTCACGGAATTTCCTATAGTAAAATATTTTGTTTTATTCGGTCAAATTATATTTGTCAAGAATGTCGGCAATCGGCATGTAGGTATATCAAACTTTGAGTAAAATTTAAAATATTTTATTAAGTATTTATAAAATATGCACATTTTATGTAATTATCCAGAAATGTGCAACTTTTATGCATTTTGATGAAAATATGCAAAAATATGCAATTAAAGAAATTAATAGCAGAATCTACGAAATTACGTATTACAAAACGTCAAGATATTTAATCAGAATTGTTATAAGTCAAATGTAGAAGAATATGCATTTGCATAAAAATCCGGACACTACTAATAATAATGATAATGCATGACAA
This sequence comes from Schlechtendalia chinensis, assembly GCA_019022885.1. Lineage (NCBI taxonomy): Eukaryota > Metazoa > Arthropoda > Insecta > Hemiptera > Aphididae > Schlechtendalia > Schlechtendalia chinensis. The sequence continues at coordinate 3,221,335 of JAFHKX010000014.1, forward strand.
CATATATACATATATATATATATATATATATATATATAATGATTGGATTGAGAAAAAATGAAGGACAGATTCCTTCCCCTTTGCGACCACCACCAAATTAACTACAGTATATAAATATATATATATATATAAAAAAATATTAAAACACATCCTTGAAATAATACTAATAACATTAATAATGCATAACATATATATACATATATATGTTATAAAATATGGTTTGGATATAAGGATATATAATTATAAAGCGTTTCTAAAACTTATAGAAGTCACAAAAAAATTAAAAACTCAATTTTAATTTCAAAAATGTAAAAATTTTTGTAAACAGAAACAGCATATAATATATAATTACTATAAAAAAAAAAATAAAAATATAATAATAAATACTAATAATTATAATAATAATCCAAGGGATATCTATATATATATATATATATTGTGTGTGTGTATCTTTCTAAGACATAGAAGTCACAAAAAAAAAAAAAAGTATAATATAATATATGAATAAGTTAAGGCATTTTATATAAATATGTACTAATCAAAAGAATTTTTAGGTAAAAAAAAAACTTTAAACACATCCCTGGAATAATACTTATTACAATAATACCTGACAACATATATATATATATATATAATGATTGGATTGAGAAAAAATGAAGGACAGATTCCTTCCCCTTTGCGACCACCACCAAATTAATTACAGTATACACATTTATATACTTAGAAAGCATTTCTAAGACTTATAGAAGTCACAAAAAAATTTAAATTTAATAAATTTAAACGACTTTAAACGTAAACAGCATATACTATTAGTAAAAAAAAATATAATAATAATAAGAAATACTTTAACCTATTATAAAAGTAAAACAATTTTTAAAACATCTTATATCCGAATGTTTTTGTACAATACAATTGAACAACAGTCATCCTATTTCATGTTTTAAGTAAAAAAAAAAATCTTACACCAACGATCTCAGAAATAAACATTAATCCAAGTCATATATCGTATGTATAAATATGTGTGTGTGTATCTTTAAAGATATAAAAAAGTAACAAAAAAATAAAATAATTTAAACAATATATAGGTAAAAAATAGTTTAAAACACATCACCGAATAAAATACTAATGATAATGCATGACATAAAAAATAAAAAATAAATATATTATAATAATAACATATAGGTAATTCGATAATAATAAAAAAAAATAACACCCGACTGTCTATTTAGCCGAAACAGGTAGCGAACGGTACACTCGTATACGTATGACTGATCCAAGCGTAACGTGTCTTTTGACGACTGATTGCCGACGTAATCGAAAGTCTACGCTTTCGGTTCGGACGGTTCGACCGGGAAAGTTGGCCACAGACTTCCGACTTCTCGACATCCCGACGCGCTCACGCCCGACCCGGGCGAGCTTAGACCGCGCTGTATTGTCCGTTCTTCGACCGCCGAGCACAAAACAATCCTACCGAACACACAATCGTTATAATCGTATGAGTCTTATCGTTTTCGTACAATACACAAAGTCGTTAAAGTTTTGTTAGCCAATATATAAAAGAAATCGTCATACTCACGTTATCGCGTGCATCGTCCGAACGATAAGGACGCCGCGTAGAAGTTCGACGACGAAACAGCATCCGTCCATCAAGCGTAGAACCGAAAAACATATTCCTGACGGTTCGTTCCGCGTAAAATCCGTCGAGTCGTCCGTTCGGAACGGCCGTCCTGAAAATCCTGAAAACAAAAAATAAGAATTACGACGACACGTAGACGTCGGCGTCGTATTATACGTACTCGGCGGTCGGTGCGCGAAACTCCTTCACTGCGGACCTGAACCGGAACGATACGAACTAATACGGAAACGGTCGGATGAAAACGCCACTGCCACACGCATTATTCACTCGGTATTTTTTTTTTAATATATAGACGTTGTCGGAGATGAATACGCGTACACGATATCGTACGTGACGGCGGTTCGAAAAACTTATATTATCGTTATCATCGTCGGGAACGATAACCGCGGTGGCGGGAAAAAACCGCCGCCGCCGACGCCGCCGACGGAATATTTTGCGGGTGTTCATAACGTTCTGTAACCGAATCGTAGACTTAAATAGGTCGACACTAATCGACCGAATCAAAAATAATAATAAGACGCGAAACGATAATAAAAAAACGATATTTAAAAACAAAACACTTACGTTTGGGTCGACGCCGTCGAGTACTCTTACGCACGAAAACACGTAAACCACCGAGTTTCGTCCGTAACGGCTCGAGGTTTGGTTTTACAAAAAGAAGAAAAAAAAACCGGTAAATCGCGAAAGACAATCGCGCAAGCGACGGGAAAAAAAGACGTGAACAAAAACGACAAACACGTATAATAAAACTACGTAACGACGTGTCCGAGACGTATATAAAACACGACATAATAATATATATTCAGTTCGGTCTCTACCTTCGTTGTGTACAGTCGTGCGATTATATTTAGTTTCTAGTATTTTCGCGTTATCTGTGTTAACTCCGAGCTTATATTTCGTTTACGCATTATATGTCGTCCACCTCGGGTGGACCGGGCCAAAAGCCCAACAAGTCAAATCATAAAATTAATGTAAATCTCCAAAGAAACAATTCTTTAACAGAATGGACGGTGGTACCAAAAAAAAGCAAACAGTCGAAAAATCCTTCTTCGTCTCCAATTTCTCCCAGTTTACAACATATTATAGAAAATCAACCTCGATTATTACCTCAAGGTACGGAATTTCAGTTTAATAACTTATTCGCAGGAGTAGGAAATAACTCCGATAATAATGCAAATGATTCTACTGCTGATATGGAATTAGACAATTTATCGCACCAAGCTGGTGATAATACTTCTATGGCTTCAATTAACGACCATCGTAATAAGGTTCATACTTTAATGAATAATAATGATAAATCTTTGTCTAATGTCTCGCAGTCGCAACATACAAAATTATTTCAAGATCCTAACTTATCAATGTTTTCGGATGAATTCAAAGGCGTGCCAATTATTATTGTAGAATCAAGTTTAAGTGAAAATAATTTTGGTAAACTGCACCCGATGAAAGTGGGTAAACTCTTTTTTAACAAATTCAAAGGTGTGTTGCGTATCGACCCAATTGGCATAAAAGTTAAAGTTACGTTTGACTCGGTTCACTCTGCTAACCTTTGTCTTTCTTCAACAGATCTTCTTGCGTTAGGTTTACGTGCATATATACCGTCAACATTGATATACTCTTACGGCATTATTAATCTGGACACCTCGTTTCCTGAGGATGATTTTTGGGAAGGCTTAGAATCGTCAGTAAAAGTTATTAATTTTCGTCGTGTTTCAACCAGCCAAAATGGTTGTCCACCCACACCAACCAAGATGGTAGAATTAAAATTTCTCTCTCCAACCCTTCCGGAAAGAATTTCTGTTTACAAAGTATTGTTCAGAATATCTCCCAGCATACGCTCTCCTGTTATTTGTCAAAATTGCTTGCGCTATGGTCACACTGCCAAATTCTGCAGAAGTAAACCCAACTGTCAACATTGTGGAGCATCCGAACATTCTATTGGTATTTGCCCCACAAAGGATACGACCGTGCCCTCCTGCTTTCACTGTAAAGGACCGCACCTTGCCACCGATCGATCGTGCCCAGAATGGACTCACCAGAAAAAAATAAAAAAAATTATGGCTACTGATAACGTATCCTTTAAGGATGCGATATTTATTCTTAATAATAATATTGTTAATAAATCTGTTTCTTTTTCTGATACTGTTTCTAAGTCCAAACCTAATATTGTAAAAGAACTCAGCAGTTCATCTATCAATGTATCGAATGAAATATTTCCTAAATTATCCCTGCCACAAACATATTTTAAAAGAAAAGATAACTCTAAATATTCTCATAAGAAAAATACTATCATTCCCTCTAATCGTAACGTTGGTCCAATCCCTGAAAACACGGAATATTCCCTTCCCAATGGCTCTTTTTTAAAGTATATGTCAAATAATTCTTATGCTAAACAAGATGAAATGTCCTGGGTTGCTCCCCTGGCTGATCAGCTCTCTTTCAAACTTATTAATAGTCCTTCATCTCTTTTATCTCATTCATCCCTTAACAAGTTAATTGAGTCTTATGTCATTAATTTTTTCTCATCAATCAGTAATGGTACTCAGGAATAATAATATTAAAAACAGTAATAATCTCTCAATTCTCCAATGGAATTGTCGCAGTATCAGAGCTCGTTCCAATGAGCTTTCTTTCCTATTAGGAGAAAATCTCTGCCAATTTGCTCTTCTCTCCGAAACGTGGCTCCTTCCAACCTCATTTTTTTCTATACCTCAATTTCATATTATCCGGCAAGACAGAATAGATGGTTATGGTGGAGTTGCTATAATTTCTCAACATTCGGTAACTATTAGACGTATTGAACTAAACGAATACATTATTCAATTGTTAGATTTCTATTCTATTGACCTAGTAGGTATCAAAGCTGTCATTAATGGCAGGAAATTCGAATTATGGTCTATTTATATTCCTCCTTCGTCTAATCCATCCTTGGAAATTTTGGATAGTATCTTTGCTCTTATGTCTCGTTCTTCTATAATAGGGGGTGACTTCAATGGCCATCATCCCGCCTGGGGATCCCTCTCTTCTGACTTTCGAGGTAATCTTGTGTATTCTTCGCTCTCCACGCATGGTCTCTGTCTACTCAACACCGGTGTTCCAACAAGAATCAATCGTCCTCCATATCCTGATACTTGTATCGATCTCTCAATATCCTCTCCCAACATTATGCTATCTGGTACCTGGTCAGTCTTATCTGATCCATATGGTAGTGATCATTATCCTATCCTTATAAAAATGTCACTAGGTCATTCCCTCTCACGTTCTCCTTCTAATAATATAAATAATCCTCTTAGCTTCAACTTTAATGCAGCTGACTGGACTTTATTTTCGCATCATGTCTCGGTTCTGATCGATTCATTTGAACTATCCCCTTCACCGTTAGACGATTTTAATCGTTTTGTCAAATTGTTACTAATGGCTGCAGACAAATCAATTCCATCAAAAAGAAGGAACAATGGTAAATATCCTAAAAGCCCTCTCTGGTGGAACCACCTATGTACTATAGCTGTAAGAACACGTTCATTTTACTTTCAAAAATTTAGAGCTTCTCGTTCCTATGACGATTTTTATATTTATCAAAAATCACGTGCGGATACAACCAAAGTCCTCAACAAAGCTAAAAAAGACTCTTGGAAAAAACTTTGCTCTAACCTAGATCCTTCCACTTCGCTCAACGAATTCTGGAATACTGCTAAAAAATTCAAAAATTGTCTAAATCATACTCCCTTGGCTATTAATGATGAATGGTTTGAGAGTTTTTGTAACAAAATTTCACCCCCTTATGTTCCTTCCGAGTCTGAAGTGTCTTTGGAATTACTACCTAATAATATAGATTCACAAAATAATAATTCTGTTCATTTCTCTGCTCCTTTTAGTAAACAAGAATTATCACTCGCAATTACGTCTCGTAAGTCCTCCACTGCAGGATTGGATAACATCTCTCCTCTTTTGTTACAACACCTTCCGGATAAAGCTTTCGATATCCTTCTTGCTGTCTTAAATAATTTGTGGATAAATAATGTAATACCTGATTCATGGAGGCACTTTAAAGTAATCCCTATTCCAAAACCTTCAGTAAAAAATCCTGCTTATCGCCCGATAGCATTATCTTCGTCATTTTGCAAATTAACAGAATTTATTCTTAAAAACCGTTTAGATTGGTACCTTGAATCTAACTCTCTACTTCCTAACAATCTATTTGGTTTCCGGCGCGGACTTGGCACAATGGAATGTCTGTCTAGTTTCATTGGTCCTATATATCAAAGTTTCTGTGACCGTGCATTTCTTCCGGCCACATTCGTTGATGTTCAAGGCGCTTACGATGCTGTACATATCCCCACACTTATATCACGTCTTCAAGCTCTTAATGTCCCTTCCCTCTTTTGTTCTTATATTTTCTCTTTATTTCACGTTCGGTATTTATCCTTCATTTCTCCTTCAGGACTGGTATGTTATCGCTCTACATACAGGGGACTCCCTCAAGGGAGCTGCCTCAGCCCTATCCTTTTTAACGTTTATATGATAGCCGTAAGTAATGAACTCACATCTCAAGGATACTCTTGTTTGTTTTACGCAGATGATATTGTAGTATATTCAATAAATAAATATTTGCCTAATGCAATTCATCAATTAAATGCAGCACTCCATTCTTTAAGTAACGTTCTCTTGTTCTCATTTCTCACAATAGCCCCTGATAAAAGTCAATCCATAATTTTTACTAGGAAGCGATATTTAGACTTCCCCCCCATACGTCTGTATCGTAAGAATATCATCCCGTCAGAGTCAATCACATATCTTGGGCTTAAATTAGATTCAAAACTTAGGTGGGTTCCCCATATTAATTATTTAAAATCAGTGATTTCTAAATGGTCCAATTTGCTTAGAGCATTAACAGGATCTTGGTGGGGTGCTCACCCTTCTTCCTTATTATTACTCTTTAAGTCAATTATACGCTCTAAAGTAGATTACGGATCCTTTTTCTTTGTGTCTGCTTCTCGCACACACCGGAACAATTTGAATGCCTTACTTACTTCCTGCCTTCGCACTGCTATCGGTGCGTTACAATCCATGCCAAATGTATGTTTGGAAGTAGAATGTGTGTGCCCCCCTATAGAAATTCGATCTAGGCAACTCGCGGGAAAATTCTTGTTAAAACATATGTCCAATTCTCATAACTCTATTTTCACTTCGTTTCTTTCTCTCTCTACCCATTGGCGATATGTCTCCAAAACGCTTCCTATTCTAGCATCTATTGCCTCTACAATCACTCCCTTCTCGTCTTCAATTCTCGTATCTCATAACCGGCTAACTTCTTATGATGTTCCTTATGATGCTCTAACATTTCTTCCTCAAGTTCACATTGTACCTTTGTTTCAAGATCTAATAATCAAAAACTCTAAAGTTAACATGCCTTATTTAACTATAAATCATATTTTTGTTGATTATGTAGAATCCAATTTTCCAAATTGCTGTTTGGTGTTTACTGATGGGTCAGTTTCGCCTAACTCCGCTGGTTTTTCTTTTTATATTCCTGAGCTGAATGTAAAGTTCTCGGAGTCCCTTCCCCGTCATTCTTGTTCATTTACCACAGAGTGCTATGCGATTCTAATGGCTCTTGACTACATCCAGCATTTTATCCTTAAAAATGTCTTAATTGTTTCAGACTCTCAATCTGCTCTGCTGTCGATTAACTCCATTTCTTTTTTTGCAGATACTTCTCCTCTAGTTCTTCGTATAAAATCTAAACTCTTTCATCTATGTACCCTCGGCTTTACTGTTAAGTTTTTATGGATTCCAGGTCATGCAGGCATTGTAGGCAATGAGATGGCCGATTTTCTCGCTTCATCAACAAATCTCAGTATGAGAACTCCTACTCTCAAAATTCCTTCTTCCGATTTTCTTACTATTCTTAAAAAAAAATACTATAACATGTGGCAAAACAAATGGACATCATTAAATAGAGATTTCGCTTCCTGGTTTAGGAAGATTTCACCAATTATTCCAGCTCATCCTTGGTTTTTCAATCTTCCTCTTTCCAGGGCTCAAATAATATCATTTTCGAGGCTCAGATCGGGTCATAATTTGCTTCCAGCGCATGCATTCCGTCTTTCCCTTAATAATTCCCCTTTCTGCACTCGCCATGAAGGTGAAATCATATGCGACTTCACTCATATTATCATGGAATGCCCTTCTCTCAATACCTCACGCTTCCCATTTTTTCAGTTTCTCCATAATATTAACTCTCCAACAATAAATCCGTTAAGTATACTTAATAGCAAATCCCCTCATGTAATTATCGAAACACTTAAATTTATTAACACTGCTGAATTTTTAATATAAATTATCTTACTGCTACTGTATACATTTTATGAAACTTTTATTTATTTATTTATGTATTTTTTTTTCTTTGTTTATCTATCCTGAATGTCTTATTTGTAATTGTTGAGCTATTATAATTAAAATATTTGTAGCTATATAAAAAAAAAAAAAAAAAAATATATATATAACGATTGAAACAATAACAACGACAGACTTCTTTACTCCGCGTTTAAAAGCACTTTTAAGACTTATAGAAAAGTCATAAAAAATTTAAACGCTAACAGCGTAAACTATAATTACAAAGAAAAAAAAATTAATAATAAGAAATACTATAACATCCGTATGTTTTTGTCCAATCCTATACTATATATCTTATTTCGTGTTTTGAGTAAACAAAAAAAATTCTCAAGACATGTTATTATTAAACGTATAGAAAAGTCTTACAATAATAAAATAATTAAAACAATATATATATATAGATTTAAAACATATCGTTGAAATAACATATATAAAAAATAAATAAATAAAATGAAAAAAACACAAAGTCGGATCACGGAAATTATTAATATTAATATAATATAAGAAATATTTTGAATGTCCTGGTGTATTAGAGTACCGTAACTCATTAATTTCAAATACATATCTTACTAATTTCTTACTAATCTATTTTAATTCCTTATTACTTGTATTTTGATGATTTTGAAATAAATAATCCTCTTAGATCACATTCAACAACTGTGTTAGGTGTATACTATTCATTTCCTACAGCTCCAGATTTTTTAAAGTATAATTTAAAATCAATATTTATTGCTGCATTTTTTAATTCAAGTGATGTTAAAAACATTTGTAATGATAGGTGTTTTACATTGACATTATAAATGAATTAGAAACTATTGGAGTTGATGGTTAGTTGTTGGTGATAATCTTGACATTAACTCGGTACTAGGATTCTCAAAATCAATTTCATCTAATTTTTTTTGCCGGTTTTATGTAATAAAATTATGTATGAAGAAAATTTAAATCAAAAAGACTGTAAGTTAACTGGCAAAAACAAAGTATTCAATTAATTTTGCTGATTTTATATTCAATTTTAAAGTTACTAAGTGGTTTCATTTAGGTTCTGAATCTTCTGTACTTTTATTAGAGAATTATCAAAAAATCCTAACTTTATTTATTTCTCAAAATATGACATAACTTAATAATTATACTAGTTATAGATCTATTTCTTATTGTGGCAAAGTTTATAAAATAAATCATATAATTACGGTTTTAGCAGAAAACCTGTATGGAGTTTTAGTTTATTAACTTAATGGAATTTTATGTTTAAATAATATTTTGTTCTTATGCCAAGACATAGAAATAATGTCATAAAAAACACTTACACGGCTATATAGTTAATAGTTATCCCTCAAATAATTATGTTTTGAAAAATATAAATAAATTGGTGGGACCTCCTATACATTCGTATTTATTACCCTCAAATGAAACTGTTATCAAAATAAAACATTACTTTTAGTACATGGACAATTGTTTCTATGTATATTAATTGTATATAATATTAACTAATGTATTAATTAACTATGTATATTAAGATGTATTTTTGTCATTATTTTTTTAAGTATAGCTTCAAAAATTGTGCATTTGTTTGTAAATATAAATAAATATTTTAATTTTTTTTTGTGTTAACGGTTTATTTTCTTAAATCAAGAAAAAATGCATTTAATTAATGTAAATTAGTTTTATTTTTAGTACTAGTTAATTTAATTTGATAATGAATATATAGAAACGCCATTAAATAAAATATGTCCTATATTGATAATAATAAAAATAATATCATAATATTAATGAAGAAAATGATTAAATTTAATGGTAACAACTTCCTTGTTTTGATGAAAAATTCTAATGGAATCATGGAAACTTTGACATAAAATCAACAATGCAGTGGCATTATATTGAAGAAACACTACTTTCAATTAAAGAATTGTGTTTTATAGTTTAGGCTTCATGGGGATTGTATTTAGGACATTATTATGTTCATTCAAGTAAATTATTAATCAAACCAATGATATTAGTCATTAAAATAATGAAATAAAATGGCATTAAATTTAAGAACACAAAGTATTTATTTTAATGACTAGATTTCATTGGCTCGAAATCATTCCCGACTCAAAATTAAGGAACTCTTTACTGGGTGTAAAAACCAGAAAAGATATTTATTAAATAATATGTTACGAACCAATGATTAAGATAGTAATAGTTTATGTGTAGTACATTATACTATTTTATGTTATATAACAGTGGAGGCTGGTGGGTGTTGTGAGTAGTGAGGCAAACCTTTTATATATATTAAGTAGTTGAAACAAATTTCATTGTTACATCCGGATAAATAAATATGAAGCAACCTGCCTAATAACAGTATTAATATAGTATTTCTTAATAAACATTGTACACACTTAAATAATTAAGTCATTGATAGGTGTCCATAATATAATATTAGAAAATTAAACAAAACATATTAAATTAATTATAACAAAACATAAATGAAAACGTAAAAATTATTTTTTTTTTAAATTATTTTAGTATTTATAGTAGTTTTAAGTTTAATAAAATGATAAAAAGTTCGATTTTCCAACACGGAGATACCGGCACCTATATTGCGTCCGTGTATTTTCATAAACGTGGATTATAATAAGAGTTTAATTGTGATAAATGACTATTATAATCACCTTGATTATAATATTATATAATATTAGCATAGACATATAATATATAATATATAACTATATAATATATTATATGTCTATGAATATTAGCATAGCTCCGAGCATAGAACACAATTTTAATGTGATATTTTGTCGTTTGGAATTAAAAATTATATGGGACATAATGGTGTGCACCTAAGAGGAAATTTCTTATCTGCCTTAGTCTACCAAATAAAGTTTCGAGCTCCCCACCACTTGATATTAATATTTTTATAGAGCAACTGAACCTAAATATTTTTTGCCTCTCGGGCATTCTTAAGGGTTCTCGGGCTTCTTCGCTGTTGCAATTACAATAATCGTCATCATACCCCACGGTTCCCCACCTCAACAATAGTCTTTGCTCATGTTATTATTTATTATACTACGGTGCAGCTGAATATTTTTTGCCTCTCTTACGCCTAGTTTGATTACCGGCGCAGCGGTCAGCGGCCGATTTGATACATACATACGATTGTGCATATTCCATCCGGGCATAGAGTAATATAGAAGCGACACTCTCCGAATTTCCTTTGTTCGGTCAATTTATTTTTCGTTGACCTCGAAATCAGCTGATTATCTTATCACTACGGTGTATTTATGATATCCATAGACATATAAAGATATGGACTGCGCTTAGAGAGAGAAAACCAATATCAACATTTAGTGAGTGAGACAGACTACAACTACACTTCACATGGAATAAACGACACAAATAGTTACTTATTCCATAGTTTAGTATAGTGATAACGTAATCTATTAACTATGACACCTTGCAACTCATTTCTCAAGTCACACTATTATCACAGATTATCTGAGAATCTGTGCTATTATCACAGATTAGATGAATATTCATTATTTATTCATCTAATTATATTCATCTAATCTGTGCTATTATGATGAGCAGTGCGTAAGTATCACAGATATAAAATACTAGATAGCTAACTTGTTGTATACCAAAATACTGAAATGGAAGTCATTCGTGGGTTAAAGCAGTTTGTCGAAAAGGATTTGTACCTAATAAAAATAGTCGATTATGTAACCAACATTTCAAATCTTACAATTTTTACGAGAATCCTGGTGGCAGATATAAACTGTCATTGAAAAGTGATGCTATTCCATCAGTGTTTCAATTTTCCGTTCATTCAACATTAATTCCTACAGAATTGTTTTGTAATAAATCACAAATAAAACGAAAAAACACTGATGATTCTTCAATAGCATCAAGTTTCTTAATTAATAAAATAAGTAAGTTACCTACCTAGTATTCATAAGTCAACTATGAACCAGTATATGTTACTTTTATAGTATTACCAGTTGAAGATTTAGTTGAAGAAGTTCTGGATGATTCTTTTGAAGAAATAAAACCATTGTTAATACCATCTACTGATTCATGTTCTTATATTATCATATTTATAAGTTAACTAAATATTAAAGTATGTGTTAATTTTATAGTATTACTAGTTGAAGATTAAGTTGTTAAAGAAGTTTTAGATGATTCTTTTAAACAAACAAAACCGTTACAATGTAACAAACAAAAACATAGTATCTAAACCAAAAGGTCGGCGCTATAGCACAGATATTAAAGAATTTGCACTTACCCTTTACTATTATTCGCCAAAAGCTTATGTATTTTGTCAGTTAGTTACATGATGCCTTGTTAACACTGCTTATTTTAGAAAAGTATTTGTATTAATAGTATTGGTTTTTCTAGTTCCATCCTACGGTTGCCTCATGTGTTAACCATAAGAAATTGGACCAGCTCAATAAATGGAAACCCTGGATGTTTACCAGAAGTTTTATCATGTCTCAAGAATTTACTAAGAATTGACAAAGATTGAAATTTAGTGATTGATGCAATGGTAATAAAAAATCAAATTTTATGGGATAAAAGTAAATAAATTTATTGGTTTTGAATGTGTTGAAACTTTCATGGATTTTTAATTGTCTGGCAATGTTTTCAGATATATCTATGTGTGTAGTTTTGGGCTGACATTTCGGACTCATTTCAGAGTCCATCCTCAGAGCGTAGTTAATGGTCAAGTGTTGTAACTATACTGTTTATTATTACTATTATTTATAAAAAATTTATAAAAACCGCTTTGACAGTTATGCATAATGCAAGTCTTAAAGTTTGGGGTATAACATGTGATGGTGCATTTGTTAAACTATCAACCATGAAAATTTTAGGCTGCGAGTTTGAAAATATGGATTCCTATGATAATATAAAAAGTTGGTTTAATCATCCTGTTTCAAATGAAAAAATTTTTTTTTGTTCTGATGCATGTCACATGTTAAAGTTAGCCAGAAACACTTAAGGTAATGCAAAATTATTGTTATCGACTGAAGGAGCTATTAAATGGAATTATTTTGAACAATTGTATGAAGTTCAAACAAATCTTACCCTAAAATTAGCAAATAAAATAAATAAAAATCATATTATGTGGTATCAGAATAAAATGAAGGTGAAATTGGCAGCTCAAATTTTAAGCAATTCTACAGCAGATGCATTACTTTTTTTAAAAGATATTGGAATAGAAGGGTTTCAAATTGTAGATGCAACTGTTAATTTTTGTCGTACTATTTACTATTTATTTGATTTTCTAAATTCCAGAAATCCCTTTGGTAAAGGAAGTAAATCCCCCATTCACTCTTCAAAAATTTCATATTTAGAGTCTATTATTATACCATTAGTCAATTATTTATTTACTTTAAAAGTAAAAAATAAAAATACGACTATTAGTTTTATACACAAAACTGTTAAAAAGTCATTTGTAATTGGTTTTGCAATAGCCAAATTAATATTTATACAAAATCCACTTTATAAATATATTCTTTCTTACAAATTTTCCCAAGATCATATTGAAATATTGTTTGCTCGATTTAAACAAAGATTTGGTGCCAACAACAATCCGAATGTACAATTTAAAGTTGCTCTTAAACAAATACTATTAAAAAATGCCATAAAGTGTAAAACAAATGGTAATTGTATCAACTTTGCTGATGATGTTTTTGGGGCACTGCTTGAGTTTAAATGGAATAAAAAAAAGATAATACCAGTGAATTATATTTCGATAAAATTAATGAAATTTATTAAGAAACTATGAATAGAAGTATCCTACCCTACTTAACTGTACTAATTCACCCATGAGCAAGGCCAAATTAAACATCCTTTATTATATAACAGGTTATGTAATTCGTCAAATTTCAAAACATATTGATTATATTAGTTGCATCTAATCACTTATTTTAAGTCAAACTTATATAGAGCAAAATTATTCTATGCCACAGTTTTATACTAAATTAATTTCTAAGAAAAATCTTAGTGATTTAATTTTATCTTCGGACAGTTCATTTAAAATCATTTTATCAGCCGAAAGGTACTATCTATATTTGACTAATAACTTAAAACAAATTAATGTACCCAATTTAGAAAAAAAGATTATATTTTATGTTCTTAATAAATTAGTATTAGATCCAAACATTTTTAATAATTTAAATTGTTTAAATGTGGGTTTATTAGAGAGACCACATAAAATATTTTTGATTACCCATCTAGTAAAAAGATTTTTAAGTGTTAGATTACAATCTTATGGAAAATAATTTTCATGCAATATTTTAAATAACGTTAGCCAAAGACAAAAATTAACAAAAACCATATTATTTTATAACCAGTAGAATATAAAATAAAACCGGTGCCTATATATTATGCGGGATTTTAATATTGTAATTATGTATTTAATTTAGTTTTTTGTTCATTATGTTTTTTTTAATTTGTTATATATTTTGTATGCATTTAATTTTGTTTAAATGAGCAAATAAAATGGCTGTTTTATGTTTATTTTGTGTATTACTATTAATAATAATTTATATAGTCAAGTTAACATATTGTTTTACATTTTATTAACATATAACTGACAATATTGAACTGAAAAATCAAAAATATGAGTTATCAAAAAAATTTGAGTAAAATGGATAAATGTATATGACTTTTCATTAATGTGGGGATGCTCATCCAAAGTCGACAACTATAATTTTGTATTGTCATATTATTAAATTTTCTAGATGCTCAGTGATCTTGAACGTCAATGCTCCATGAAAACTACAAAAAACACAGATAGCTTTATTTAAATTAATAATTACAATGAAAAACTTTAAATTAGTTTAATTAAAAAAATAATATTCTTTTTGATCATGGTTTTAATAATATCCAATACCATATAATCACATATTATCATGCCATATTGATAAGAAAATTATGTAAACATTGCCAACCATACATATTATGACTGGCTTCAAATGAAAACGTCAGTTAGCTATTTAGTATTTTACTAGATGCTTCGCATCGTCGCCCAAAAAGTAGCTGAAAGCGTGCAGTCTTCCCATTCTTTATGGTATTCATAATTTTTATTTTTTATTTTTTATTTCGCGCTTCCGGCGCTATATAAAGACAGTCCAGTGGTTCGTCACGTAAAAATCGTACGCAGGTCGTCGCTAAAAAATTCGTCTGACGGGTTCTTAAAAAACGTTCGTCGGGTCGCCGGGACGAACGGATGAGATTTCGATCTGCTGTGAAACTCGGTAAAAGCGTACGGTTTTCTCTTTGTATTTAGTTATGTTTTTTATAATTTTTTTAATGTATAAGGTGTTTATTTCGCGACTTCGGCTCTATATAGAGACGGTCTAGTGGTCGGTCACATAAAAATCGTTCGCAGGATGTCGGGATTCGGTCTTCGCTAAAAAATTCGTATATGTGTATAAAATTTCGGCCGTGGTGTAGTGGGTGGTATGGGGGCACGTGAACTCAGTGTCCCAACCCGCTGTGACTAAATCACCATAAGACATAGAAAAGTCATAAAAGAATTAATAAAAATCTATAATGTAATATCTGAATAGGTTTCGGCATTTTTCTTAAATATGTACTAATCAAAACAATTAACATGTAAAACAAAGTTTTAAATCATATCCCTTACATAATACCAATAATAATGATAATCCAACACATCACATATATCTAGATATAGCGATTGGATTATACAAAAATAATAATAATATAATATGTTATAAATTATGTATATACATGCATTTATAAAGCGTTACTAAGACTTTTAGAAAAATCACAAAAAAATAAAAAACTTAATTTAAGTTAAAATTACAAATTTCAAAAATTTAAACAATTCTAAATGGAAACAGCATATATTATTAGTAAAAAAATAATAACAATAATTAATACATTAACCTATTACAAATGTAAATCAATTTTTAAACCATATTATATCTGCACGTTTTTGTACAATATAATAGAACAATAGTCATCCTATTTCATGTTTTAAATGAAAAAAAAAATCATAATGTAATAATCACAGAAATAAATAATAATCCGAGACATATATTGTACATATATAAGTGTGTGTGTGTGTGTGTGTGTCTTTAAACATAAAAAAGTAACAAAAAAATAAAATAATTAAAACAATATATAGTTTATATAGTATAGTTATAAAAACTTTAAAACATAACCCTCAACTAATACTAATAATAATGATAATGCATGACAACATATATACATAGATTTCTTCCCCCTGCGTCCACCACCATATAAACTACTGTATATAAATAAATATATATAGATATATGTTATAAAATATGGTTTATATATATACACACATTTATAAAGAGTTTCTAAGATTTATAGAAAAGTAACAAAAAATAAAATAATTCAAACAATATATAGGTAACAAAAAAAAAAACCAATTATTTATCTATCATAAGTCGTAATCACCACTTTCCTTGATGAATAAAAACTGTAATGTGTTATGTAAAAAAACGAAAAAGCTTTGTCCCCGTGTCTTCATCCTCAAATCAACCACTATACATATAAAGTGTGCTTCTAAAACATATATATATGTATATATGTATACAATATATATATGTGTGTGTCTGTCCAAAAAGATTAAGTAACAAAAAAAATAATAATAATAATAATAATAAATACTTTAACCTATTACAAAAATAAAACAATTTTTAAAACGTCTTATATCTGTATGTTTTTGTACAATATAATAGAAAAAAGTCACCCTCTTTCATGTTTTAAATATAAAAAAAAATTATAATTTAATAATCACAGAAATAAATAATAATCCAAAACATATATTATACATATATAAGTTTGTGTGTGTGTGTCTTTAAACATAAAAAAGTAACAAAAAAGTAAAATAATTAAAACAATATATAGGTAAAAAATAGTTTAAAACACATCACTGAATAAAATACTATAATAATAATTATAATTTTATAATGATAATGCATGACTTAAAAAATAAAAAATAAATATATTATAATAATAACATGCAAGTAATTCGATAATAATAAAAAAAAAAAACACCTGACCATCTATTTAGCCGAAACAGGTAGCGAACGGTACACTCGTATACGTATGACTGATCAAAGCGTAACGTGTCTTTTGACGACCGATCGCCGACGTAATCGAAAATCTACGCTTTCAGTTCGGACGGTTCGACCGGGAAAGTTGGCCACAGACTTCCGACTTCTCGACATCCCAACGTGCTCACGTCCGACCCGGGCGAGCTTAGACCGCGCCGTATCGTCCGTTCTTCGACCGCCGAGCACGAAACAATCCTACCGAACACAATCGTTATAATCGTATGAGTCTTATCGTTTTCGTACAATACACAAAGTCGTTAAAGTGTTGTTAGCCAATATAAAAGAAATCGTCATACTCACGTTATCGCGTGCATTGTCCGAACTTTAAGGACGCCGTGTAGAAGTTCAACGAGGAAACAGCATCCGTCCATCAAGCGTAGAACCTAAAAACATATTCCTGACGGTTCGTTCCGAGTAAAATCTGTTGAGTTGTCCGTTCAGAACGACCGTCCTGAAAATCCTGAAAACAAAATATAAGAATTACGACGACACGTAGACGTCGGCGTCTTATTTATACGTACTCGGCGGTCGGTGCGCGAAACTCCTTCACCGCGGACCGGAACCTGAACGATACGAATTAACACGGAAACGGTCGGATGAAAACGGCACTGCCACACGCATTATTCACTCGGTATTTTTTTTTTTAATATATAGACGATGTCGGAGACGAATACGCGTACACGATATCGTACGTGACGGCGGTTCGAAAAACTTATATTATCGTTATCATCGTCGGGAACGATAACGGGGGCGGCGGCGGGAAAAAACCGCCGCCGACGGAATATTTTGCGGGTGTTCATACTGTTTTGTAACCGAATCGTAGACTTAAATAGGTCAACACTAATCAACCGTATCAAAAATAATAATAAGACGCAAAACGATAATAAAAAAAACGATATTTTAAAACAAAACACTTACGTCTGGGTCGACGCCGTCGAGTACTCTTAGGCACGAAAACACGTTAACCACCGAGTTTCGTCCGTAACGGCTCGCGGTATGGTTTTACAAAAAGAAAAAAAAAACCGGTAAATCGCGAAATACAATCGCGCAGGCGACGGGAAAAGAAGACGTGAACAAAAACTACAAACACGTATAATAAAACTACGTAACGACGTGTCCGAGACGTATATAATACACGACATAATAATAATATATATAATGATTGAAAAAAAAAAATTTAATAATAAGTAATACTATAACATCCGTATGTTTTTGTACAATCCTATACTATACTATATATCTTATTTCGTGTTTTGAGTAAACAAAAAAAATTCTCAAGACGTATTATTAAACGTATAGAAAAGTATATATTACAATAATAAAATAATTAAAACAATATATATAGATTTAAAACATATCGTTGAAATACAAATAACGAAATAATAACATATAAAAAATAAATAAATAAAATGAAAAAAACACAAAGTCGTAGATCACGGAAGGGCGGCGGCGGCCACCGATGAAACCGACGAAACCGAAACGGACGGAGAAAAACCGCTAAAATGATAAATGACAAATTTTAAGTATCATTTTATTATATTACATAATTATTAATAAAACAAAATGTGAATGTTATAGATGTATACAGTATATATACTATAGTCATAATAATAATTAATAGGTCGTTATTATTTTGCATTTGATGATGTATCATAATAAACATGATTAAAATCAGTATGTATAATTTGGCTAGATTGCCTTTCATTATTCATTTGATTCATTTGATTTTTGCATCTGTTGGTTTTGATAATCTGTTATTAGATGTTTGTTGTCTTTTTTTTTGTAGAGTGAAACCGTTGTTGATCAATATTTTTATGGCTGGGCAAGTCAGGTAATTTGAAAAAAGTGGCCCAGAACTTGTTGAATGAATTTGACCCTGTTGTAAGATCTGCATGAGATCTTCAAGCTTTTTAATTCCTCGTAACTTTGCTTCATCAGTTGCAGTGCTGGCAATTCCTACTGTTGCATTAAGTAGAGCTGTAAAGCGAGTCGATATTGAAACAGATTCTTTTGGATGAACAGACTTTATATGAGATCCTAGGACAATATAATTATTGTGTTTTTCAAAAGCTGACGTTGCTCTATCTTCATCAATAGAAGTATATATATATTTTTTATTTGATACTCTTATACAGGCATGCACATGTTTACAAAAGTTTCCTTTAATCTTGTAATCTACACAAGTACATGTAAATTGATGGACACAGACATGACAATTAGGACACGCCAAAGGACATCCTATACAATTATCCGAAATATTGATTGAAACAGGATATGGATCTTTACCAAATATTACTGATTGTACGAACCATGTGTTAATGTCAATATTTTTTACTTTACTGTCATTAATATCTATACTTCGACGGTGACTGTGTGCAATTTGTTCCATTCGAAATGTAGGTTTATTCTTCATCATTCGTATGGTCCTTTCAAACAACATATCCCTTACAAAACGCATTAACATACTGATGCACTTGTCGAATCTTCTATTTTGTTTGTCTTGCATATAACAATATTTTAATTTCTTATGCATTGCTTCCAAATACATATTTGTGTTCAAAGATAGATCAAGTCGGTAACAGAATGCCCATGCTTTAGGTCGGCGAGAGTAATAATTTTCAAAGTAAATACTAAAATCTTTTGTTTCATCATCATCTTTACACATTGCTAAAAAGCACTCTAAGCAATTCTCAAACTGATCAATATCCATAATTTCCATCAATGTACGACAAGCTTTATACACTTCTGACTGCTTGGCGAGAGATTTAATCTTATTGAGATTCTTTCTCCAGCTTCTGTTTACATGCCAGTTGCAAAGTAAGTGATGTTGTGGTTCTGACATTATATTAAACCAGGCATTAATGTATGTTGAGGTATCATTAGACATTAATACTTTGGTTGAAATTAAACCCACTTTTTCTTTTACAGACAAAAAAAATCTTAACATTGCTACTGAATCAATTCTATTGCTTAAACAGAATGCAACTGGGCAACCAGTTCCAAATTCATCAACAGTGAGTAATGTCGTTAGCTGAAAGTCATGATTGGTTGTTCCATGGGTGCTGTCAATGCAAATTTTATCGGTTGCAGATTTTGCCAAAACGTCTTTTTGATATGGTGTCATTATTACAATCATAAAATCTTCCTTCAATAGTGGACCCTCTTTCTCATATTTTTGCATTTTAAAATATGTTACTGGTGACTTTTCTTCGAGTAACATCTGTTCTTGTACCCACATTTCTGTACTAAAAGCGTCATTTCTATGTACAATATCCCTGTTCAAGTCATAATCTCTTATTATATTATGCAAGTCCCATTTGTCCACAGCATGGAAACGATTGATACTTTCTGCTATAGTTATTGATTCTCGAATGTCATCCAAAATCCGATCAAAAGACACACCTGATTTAATTATTCCAGCTAGTTCATTTCTTTCTTCATTTGACAAATGTAAAAATTTCATGTTTAATGTATGGCGAACATGCGTTCTAAGAAATTCTACAATTATGTGACCATTAACATTTGTCATCTTCATTCCAGCAGGACAAAGTTTACCAGTTTTATAAGTTTGTGACCATTTCATCCTCTTTCCTGTGCTTGCTGTTCGAGAATATCTTGACCTGTGACAATCGTAGTAAGTTTTGTTTCCAACCACCCTTTGGACAACAAAGAAAGACAGGTCTTTTTTTTCAACAGTTATTTTCCATGTTTTAAATTCTAAAAAAATGTATTATTTGTTTATAATTTTGTCATACAATACCTATATATAATATTATTATCTTACAAAATAAAGTACCATGAAGAGAGCCAAAAACCTTTGTTTCTTTTTTTAATTGTACATTATGTTTTTGGGAGATGTGTTCACATACATTTGAAAGTGTTTTAAAATTATTTTCACACAATGGACATTTCATCAAACGAATACTATTTCTATTATCCACACCATGAATTTTTTGTAGATGTTTGTTCATATTTAATTTATTACTAAACATGCAATCACAGAAAGTGCATATCTCTTTTTTTTTAATATTATTGTTTTCATTTTTATCATGTATACCTCGAATATGTTTGTATAATGATTTTTGATCAGAAAAATTTTCATCACAACTTCAAAATTAAACAAATAAAGTATAAATTGACTTGATTAGTTGAATCAAATTAAAATAAAATTTCAGACATGATCAGTTTGTATATTAAGTAATGAAAAATACTAGTATTTCAGCGTTAAAAATGTATTCTTTAAAGTATTTGAATAACATATAAATTTTCTTAAAAACTTTTGATCAGTTTTATTCAAATACTATTTGGAATACAAAATAAAAGTATTCATTATAAGACTACTTTATTAGAAATAATAAAATATGCCTTGTTCTAAGATAATATGAGAGAATAGACTTAAATGGTTTGGTCATGTTTTAAGAAGGGAAAATTCGGAAGCTGTAAGAAAGGTTATAGAAATGAACGTTGAAGGAAGAAAAGGAAAAGGAAGACCGAAGAAGAAGAAGAATAAAAACGCCTTATGCATAAGTTAATTTAATATATTATATACTTTGAGCAAGTTTTTTCATCTTTTTTTTCTAAACTATGAACATTTTTGGAGTGTCTGTTTAGAGTTCCTGTTTTAGAAAATGTACTACTACATTAGCATTTTATTTTGTTTTCTTCAGACATTTCAATTTAACATTTTTAAATTTTCAGTTTAGACAAAGTGAAGTCGATTGTAATGTTGAATCACTCGTTATCAATTATCATTTAAAATATCTTATCTTTGTGTGCAAGGTATGCACACAGAACTGTGGTATGTACGGTATGTACTATATAAGGTGGGTGCATGCGCGTGCGTAATGAGGAGCCGTGGAATTAGCTGCTTTGATCCGTTCGTGTTATAAGTCATTAGGTCTTATAACCTCATATTTATTTTATTTTATATCATATTATTATTTTAGATTCCGGTGAAAATATCTCAAGAAGTCATCATAGTGAATTTGAAAATTGTAAGTAATAAGTTCTACTACTTTAAAACATTTTTTAATTATTGTTTTTAACATATACATATGTTTCACCTTAATATTTCACACTCTTTAACAAGTTGACTGCCATGAGTACCGTAATTGGTACTCACATGGTTTGTATTTTAGGCCTTAATGTTTTAATCATATTTGTTCTACACGCTTTAAGTGCTAATTCTGGCCTTTTCATTTATCATGTTCTGTGTTATAATCCGTGTAAAAATACAACAGTGAATGTGACAAAACCAGTGAGTACATATTCTGCTGTATAAAAACAGCCCTTTAAATACTGTGGCAGTCAACTTGTTAATGTTAATTTGTTGAAGATACGTAATTATTAATTACATTCATAAACATAATTTATTTTTCAGCTTTGTCTTGTAAAGTTTCTTCAATAAGAGGTAAAACAATTTAAATAGAATATATTCTAACTGAAGTTAATGATACTCCAATTATTTTGGAGTAAGTTTAAACCATACATTAAATGTTAATTACTCATATTACTCATATAATGACTAAATGGTCAATAAATTATGTAAAAACTATAACTTGTAAAATATATTAATTATATATAAATATAAATATATTATATTTTAGGAAATTCAGTTTATCCAATGATTGTTATAATTTAGCTACTAAACAATTAATACATATTGATTATTCTGTTACAATGGTAAATAACAAATCCCATTTTAAGTAAGTAAACATTATTGATAAATAAGATTTAATGAAAAAAATAATTAAATAGATTAAAATGTATTTAAGATGATCAATAATATGATTTATCAAATCTATTTTATTATTAAATTAGCAAATATGAATAGTTGATTTGTTTATGTAGGTCTTCATCACATTCAACAAAAGAATGTAAAAATGTAAAATTGAATAATAAAAAAAAAAATCCATCTAAAAAAGATGAGTTTATAAAAAACGATAACTGTTACAATCAACCGTCAAAAATACCAATAACATCTAATTTAAAATCAAAGCTTTCATTTTTAAGTTCTTTATCATGTAAGTACTTATTTGTTATGTAGACATTTAGTTTCAATTTATAAATATTAACAAAATAATATAATAAGAATAGCAAAAAAAAAAAAATGTGAAATGAACTGAATTTGTGCACATTTTGTATGAAATGTAACTTATTTTAATGATGTACAAAATAAATTTTTAATCTATAAATAGAAATCTGAAAGAAAAAAGGACTGGAGTAATATAGGATACATACATAAAATTAGTTTTATTAAATTGAACAAATATATGTATTGATACAAATTTACATACCTAATATTTCAGGTTTTACTGGCTCAATGAATTGTGATCCTGCAGCTGAAAAATACATAACAAAGTTTAAAAAAAATAAAGATGATTTAGTAGCAATATTATTTAAATTATTTAATGAAAAAGTATTTGATAATAAGGTAAATCTAAAAATTAATTTTGTTATTACAAACTTATTTGTTTCTGCTAAGTTTAAAGTTTATATTAAATGAAAAAACAGACTAATATGTTACTAAATGTTACCTTATCTTAGTACTAGTAATGTTTTGTATATTTTAACAAATAGCATTTCCTTTTATATATTTTCTTTTCATTTTTAATCAGTTTTTACATATTTTGAGTTTACTATTTAATTGAATTATAAAAAATTGAAATAAAGCAAAATCTTTTTTAAAACTTCAGAAGTCTACATACTTGTATTATTGAAAAATAAATAAAATTGATTGTTTGTTTATTATAAAAATGTATTTTGTTATTTTGTATTAGCTTCCACCTAATATGAATTTCAAGTGGAATGCACGGTTAAGATTGACTGCAGGTAAATGTTCCAATAAATGTTCCGTCAAGATAAATGAAAATTTAGATTATGAAAGAATTTCCCGCATTGAGCTTTCTACTAAAGTATATTTTCAATATAATATAACATTTTATAATTAATAGTTTGTTTTCATATTTTCTACTTAAAATTATAACTATTTTTTTATTTTTTAGATTATTGATAGAGCTGAAAGATTAAGGGACACGTTAATTCATGAACTTTGCCATGCTGCTTGCTGGATATTTAATGGTGTTTCTAAAGGACATGGATTATTATGGAAAAGCTGGGCAAATAAAGCTATGCAAACATTTCCAGAACTTCCAGTTATAAAAAGATATCATAGTTATGATATACAAACCAAATTTACATACCAATGTATAAAATGTGGTTACAGGTGATTAATGTACTAAAAACTTGTTTCTATAACTTCTGTGATGATATTTTTTAGTTTTCTTGTGACTGGGTAATTTATCAAACTACATAAGAATTTATTTGTTTCAGTATCGGACGTCATTCAAAATCCTTAAACTTGGAGAGAAACAGATGTGGTTTTTGCTATGGAGAATTTGAATTAATCGTAAACAAAATAAATAACAACCCAACAGCAGATAATCATCTACCAATCGTTTACACAGATCCGTTGAAAGGAATTTATAATTTAAATGGTGTACAAAAAAAGCCTAACACTCTCAGGAAACCATCAAAATTTGCATTGTTTGTTAAAGAAAATTATGGCCGAGAGAAACAAAAAAATCCTGTATTAAAACATGGTGAAATAATGAAATTACTCGGATCTCAGTTTGCAACAACAAAAATCTTGACTCCTGGATAAATTGTTGATAACTTATTTGCAAGTAAACCATTGTAAAAAATGTATATATTAAGTAAAGACTTATATTTTATTAGAATAGCACACCTGTGTATATATTTACTTTTAAAGGACATAAATATAAATAGTTTTAAATTATGAGAACTGGATGCTACTTAAAGTATAATTTGGACAAAATTGATGTCTTATTAACATATTCATTAAATTAATATTTTTTAATGTACTCACTCACTAGAATATTAAAATTTAATTTAATTAGTTTATTATAAGATAAATGTTTATATATAATTAAAATTAAGTAAATGTTTTGACCACAATTAAATTAATACGTGTTTAGTTAATATAACTGTCAATTTTTGTATACCTACTGAGATATACTGTTTAATTAATTTTATGAAATAATAAAATTGTGGATATACAAAATATGACAACTATGGTAAAATAAGAATACAATTAAAACAAATTTTGAAAGTGAACATGGTAAAAATATCAAAAATACAATTTTCGAAAATCCTTCATTTATTGATAGTTATACATCAATTTCAACATTAAAAAAAAATGACTTATTTTAAATTATAAAAAAATTATATAAACTTATAATAAATCAATATCTGACAATTGTATATTTTGCTGTTCGTTTCACGCCAAAAAATATGCATCATCTATACCAACTGGTGTTGGAACAAATAGGGGCACATTGTTTAGAAGATTATCCTAGTTCATATTTAAAAATAATTCTACAAAAGATTAAATCTGAACCAGTCTTTCATTTTGATCTATTACCATCAATCCATCAATTTCTTCCATTGCTTCTTTAGACAAGATGGCCATTCTAAATCTGTACAATGCAATGTTACAGTCACGTTTATATGTTCTATGTAAATCTAAAAATTTAACATATCTAAGAATATCTTTAAATATTTGTTGAACAGTATCACCTTCATATGATACAACTCTAGTCATAAATCACAAACACCCAACACCCACCAATATACACTAGATCCTATATTGCAAATTTATTTAGTAAATAGATAACTAATAGGTGAATAATATGATTTCCACAATAATTACCATGTTCCATCCCCTGAATCAATTCAGGAGCCAAGTAGTAAGGTTTACTTAATATTCTACCATCACTAGCTCTTTTTCCTTTCCACAGTGATTTAGGGGTCCGATATGGAGTTAATTTTTACAGACATGGAGTTCCTACTGGGCTCATTATTAATAAATCTTGTATTAAAAATACATACATATTAATAATATAATTTTATATTAATGTTTGTTATTCATATTATTAATCAAATGAAAGCCTTTTGAAGAAGACAGAGATTGTGTTGTAGATGTAGGAAAACAAAAACTAGTAGTTTTCAATGTTGTTTTTGGAGTATCTCCATATGAACGTTTACAAGAACATTGTATTGAAGTTTATATAGCGAAATGGTCACTATTCAATTTTTCTTCAGTTCTAAACAACATTTGACATTTTTTATTTCCGTTATTTTTAACGCAAGTCCCTAATGATAACTTACTCAACGAAAATGAACTTACATTATGTCATTATCAACATACAAGGTAGTTGGGTAAGTCCACATGATCGCAGCATAAATTTATTACTAGGTTTGGGATAGGGTCAGTTCTCCCCATTTTTGATGAGAGAAATAATTTCAATTTTTTTTTTTTGAGATTACATAACACCATATAAATATAAGACATTTTACAAAATAAAAATTTAGTGCTGATAAATTTACAACCACAGAATAAATGAAAACAACGAACACTTTTAATTTTTAGTGAAAATGAGCTAAAAGTGCACCAGTACCACCTAGCCAATAAAAATTTTTATTTCCCGTTTTAAATTATAATCATTCATACTGTTCAACAAAATTTAATGGTTTGTATTTGAACATAATTGCACGGAGTGGACACTTTGTTGATAATATCATTGATTTTATAATATACAGATAAGCCATGATATAGGGATATTTGGCAACTAAAATTTTATTTATACGGATGGTCGATAGATGTCGTTGTTATAGTGTACAAACAATATATTTCTTAAAATGACAATCGCCGAGTAAACATCTTATTCATTTGTGTGGGGAAATACATTTGTGGTACTTCCCTGCATACTCCCTATCATCACAACCAATCCAATATTTCGTAATTGTTATATACACCACATAACAATTCAAATTTCAGTAATCATTTTACTTTAGCTGGTGAGCTTCACACACGATGGTTTAAAAATATTAAAGTTTATAAATATAAAAAAAACATATTTAAAGTTAATAAGAAACTTAATAATTAATAATGAATAAAATAATTTTAAAGTCGTTGATAATTTAGATATTAATTGGTTATATTTTTAAATATATTATTCTCCTATTTTTTTAATAAATATAAATACTTGACATAATAACCATTATAATTTATATTATAATACATGTCAATAATTTTTTTTATATTTGTCGGGTGGTCCATGTGTTTTTATGCTTCGTAAAACGTGCTGCCGCTGAATTATATCTATTATATCTATTATATCTTCTTTATATCTATATTACTAAAACGGTAAAGTTCGTTGACCCCGTCATGGAGCGGACATTTTTTTTCCTCCACGGGTTTACTCCTTTTACGCACTCGCAGCGAAATACGCACGCGGCGTACGCGTCTGTCGTTACGCGTGTACGTCGATCGTACCGTTTAAATGACCGGACTTTATCACGATCAATCGATACTGTGTCCCGTAGGTCGTTAGGTAGGTTTAGGATAGGTAGGATCCCCGGTTCGATCCGGCCGGCCGGCGGCGGCGGTTTTTAGCGGTGATTCTCCGGCCGTTTCTCCGTCGGTTCCGTCGGTCTCATCGGTCGCCGCCGGCTCTCCGTGATCCCTCTTTTTTTTTTTTCGTTTTATTTATTTATTTATTTTTTACATATATGTTATTTTAATTATTTTATTATCGTAATTCTTTTCTATACGTTTAATAATTATTTTATTATTGTAATACTTTTTTATACGTTTAATAATAACACCCGCAAAATATTCCGTCGGCGGCGGTTTTTTCCCGCCGCCGCCGCCGCCGTTATCGTTCCCGACGATGATAACGATAATATAAGTTTTTCGAACCGCCGTCACGTACGATATCGTGTACGCGAATTCGTCTCCGACAACGTCTATATATTAATAAAAAAATACCGAGTGAACAATGCGTGTGGCAGTGGCGTTTTCATCCGACCGTTTCCGTATTGGTTCGTATCGTTCCGGTTCCGGTCCGCGGTGAAGGATTTTCGCGCACCGACCGCCGAGTACGTATAATACGACGCCGACGTCTACGTGTCGTCGTAATTCTTATTTTTTGTTTTCAGGATTTTCAGGACGGCCGTTCCGAACGGACGACTCGAGGGATTTTACGCGGAACGAACCGTCAGGAATATGTTTTTCGGTTCTACGCTCGACGGACGGATGCTGTTTCGTCGTCGAACTTCAACGCGCCGTCCTTATCGTTCGGACGATGCACGCGATAACGTGAGTATGACGATTTCTTTTATATATTGGCTAACAACACTTTAAACACTTTGTGTATTGTACGAAAACGATAAGACTCATACGATTATAACGATTGTGTGTTCGGTAGGATTGTTTCGTGCTCGGCGGTCGAAGAACGGACGATACGGCGCGGTCTAAGCTCGCCCGGGTCGGACGTGAGCGCGTCGGGATGTCGAGAAGTCGGAAGTCTGTGGCCGACTTTCCCGGTCGAACCGTCCGAACCGAATGCGTAGACTTATACATATACGAGTCATATTCATACATATACGAGTGTACCGTTCGCTACCTGTTTCGGCTAAACAGACGGTCGGGTGTTATTTTTTTTTTATTATTATCGAATTACCTACATGTCATGTATGTTTTATATATATATTATTTTTTATGTGATGCAAGTTTTTTTAACTATACTATATAAACTATATATTGTTTTAATTATTTTATTTTTTTGTTACTTTTTTATGTTTAAAGACCCACACACACACACTTATATATGTACAATATATGTCTCGGATTATTATTTATTTCTGTGATTATTAAATTATGATTTTTTTTTAAAGTATTTATTATTATTATTATTATTTTAATTGTTACTTTGTCTTCTCGGACAGACACACACACATATATATTGTATATATATATATACATATCTATATGTCTTAGAAGCACATTTTATACGTATAGTGGTTGATTTGAGAATGTAGACACGAGGACAAAGCTTCTTTTCCGTTTTTTTACCTAACACATTAAAGTTTTTATTCATCAAGGAAAGCGGTGATTACGACTTATGATAAATAAATAATTGGTTTTTTTTTTTGTTACCTACATATTGTTTTAATTATTTTATTTTTTTGTTACTTTTCTATGTCAAAACTTTCACAGATATATATATATATTTATATATACACACAATATATGTCTTCGAATATTATTATTATTAGTATTTTTTTTCTTTCTAATAATATATGCTGTTTCTATATTAAATTTGTTGTGACTTTTCTATAAATCTTAGAAACTCTTTATAAATGTGTGTATATATATAAACCATATTTTATAACATATATCTATATATATATATATTTATATGCAGTAGTTTATTTGGTGGTGGTTGCGGGGGGAAGAAATCTGTCCTTAATTTGTTCTCAATCCAATCACTATATATATATATGTATATATGTTGTCATGCATTATCATTATTATTAGTATTAGTTGAGGGATATGTTTTAAAGTTCTTTTAACTATACCATATAAACTATAAATTGTTTTAACTATTTTATTTTTTTTGTTACTTTTTTATGTTTAAAGACCCACGTATACACACTTATATATTTACAATATATGTCTCGGATTATTATTTATTTCTGTGATTATTAAATTATGATTTTTTTTTTTTAAGTATTTATTATTATTATTATTTTTTTTTTTTACTTATAGTATATGCTGTTTACGTTTAAAGTCGTTTAAATTTATTAAATTTAAATTTTTTTGTGACTTCTATAAGTCTTAGAAATGCTTTATGTATACATATATAGATATATATATTTATATACTGTAGTTAATTTGGTGGTGGTCGCAATGGGGAAGGAATCTGTCCTTCATTTTTTCTCAATCCAATCATTATATATATATATATATATATGTGTTGTCAAGTATTATTGTAATAAGTATTATTCCAGGGATGTGTTTTAAAGTTTTTTTTTTACCTAAAAATTCTTTTGATTAGTACATATTTATGAAAAATGCCTTAACTTATTCATATATTATATTATAATTTTTTTTTTTTTTTGTGACTTCTGTCTTAGAAAGATACACACACTCACAATATATATATAGATCCCTTGGATTATTATTATTATTATTGGTATTTATTATTATATTTTTATATCCAAACCATATTTTATAACATATATGTATATACATGTTATGCATTATTATTGTTATTAGTATTATTTCAAGGATGTGTTTTAGTATTTATTTTATATATATATATATTTATATACTGTAGTTAATTTGGTGGTGGTCGCAAAGGGGAAAGAATCTGTCCTTCATTTTTTCTCAATCCAATCATTA
Organism: Schlechtendalia chinensis; assembly: GCA_019022885.1. NCBI lineage: Eukaryota > Metazoa > Arthropoda > Insecta > Hemiptera > Aphididae > Schlechtendalia > Schlechtendalia chinensis. The sequence continues at coordinate 3,251,738 of JAFHKX010000014.1, forward strand.
TATATGTATATATGTTGTCATGCATTATCATTATTATTAGTATTAGTTGAGGGATATGTTTTAAAGTTTTTTTAACTATACTATATAAACTATATATTGTTTTAATTATTTTATTTTTGTTATATTTTTATGTTTAAAGACACACACACACACACACATACATATGTACAATATATGTCTCGGATTATTATTTATTTCTGTGATTATTAAATTATGAATTTTTTTTTATTTAAAACATGAAATAGGATGACTTTGTTCTACTATATATTGTATTTTTTGTGTAGTAAATTAAAATTTTTTTTTTCACTTAAGTATTTATTATTATTATTTTTTTTTTTTTTTACTAATAGTATATGCTGTTTACGTATATATATATATATATTTATTTACTGTAGTTAATTTGGTGGTGGTCGCAAAGGGGAAAGAATCTGTCCTTCATTTTTTCTCAATCCAATCATTATATATGTATATATGTTGTCATGCATTATCATTATTATTAGTATTAGTTGAGGGATATGTTTTAAAGTTTTTTTAACTATACTATATAAACTATATATTGTTTTAATTATTTTATTTTTTTGTTACATTTTTATGTTTAAAGAACCACACACACACACACACATATGTACAATATATGTCTCGGATTATTATATATTTCTGTGATTATTAAATTATGATTTTTTTTTTTTATTTTAAACATGAAATAGGATGACTTTGTTCTATTATATTGTACAAAAACATACAGATATAACACGTTTTAAAAATTGTTTTACTTTTGTAATAGGTTAAAGTATTTATTATTATTATTATTTTTTTTTTTATTGTTACTTTGTCTTCTCGGACAGACACTCACATATATATATTGTATATATATATGTCTTAGAAGCACATTTTATACGTATAGTGGTTGATTTGAGGATAAAGACACGAGGACAAAGCTTTTCCGTTTTTTTACCTAACACATTAAAGTTTTTATTCATCAAGGAAAGCACTGATTACGACTTATGATAAATAAATAATTGGTTTTTTTTTTTGTTACCTACATATTGTTTTAATTATTTTATTTTTTTGTTACTTTTCTATGTCAAAACTTTCACAGATATATATATACTTATATATACACACAATATATGTCTTCGATTATTATTATTATTATTATTATTATTATTTTTAGTATTTTTTTTCTTTCTAATAATATATGCTGTTTCTATATTAAATTTTTTGTGACTTTTCTATAAATCTTAGAAACTCTTTATAAATGTGTGTATATATATAAACCATATTTTATAACATATATCTATATATATATAGATATATTTATATGCAGTAGTTTATTTGGTGGTGGTTGCGGGGGGATGAAATCTGTCTTTAATTTGTTCTCAATCCAATCACTATATATATATATATATGTATATATGTTGTCATGCACTAAAACGGTAAAGTTCGTTGACCCCGTCATGGAACGGACATTTTTTTTCCTCCACGGGTTTACTCCTTTTACGCACTCGCAGCGAAATACGCACGCGGCGTACGCGTCTGTCGTTACGCGTGTACGTCGATCGTACCGTTTAAATGACCGGACTTTATCACGATCAATCGATACTGTGTCCCGTAGGTCGTTAGGTAGGTTTAGGATAGGTAGGATCCCCGGTTCGATCCGGCCGGCCGGCGGCGGCGGTTTTTAGCGGTGATTCTCCGGCCGTTTCTCCGTCGGTTCCGTCGATTCCGTCGGTCTCATCGGTCGCCGCCTTTCCGTGATCCCACTTTTTTTTTTTCGTTTTATTTATTTATTTATTTTTTACATATATGTTATTTTAATTATTTTATTATCGTAATTCTTTTCTATACGTTTAATAATTATTTTATTATTGTAATACTTTTTTATACGTTTAATAATAACACCCGCAAAATATTCCGTCGGCGGCGGCGGCGGTTTTTTCCCGCCGCCGCCGCCGCCGTTATCGTTCCCGACGATGATAACGATAATATAAGTTTTTCGAACCGCCGTCACGTACGATATCGTGTACGCGAATTCGTCTCCGACAACGTCTATATATTAATAAAAAAATACCGAGTGAACAATGCGTGTGGCAGTGGCGTTTTCATCCGACCGTTTCCGTATTGGTTCGTATCGTTCCGGTTCCGGTCCGCGGTGAAGGATTTTCGCGCACCGACCGCCGAGTACGTATAATACGACGCCGACGTCTACGTGTCGTCGTAATTCTTATTTTTTGTTTTCAGGATTTTCAGGACGGCCGTTCCGAACGGACGACTCGAGGGATTTTACGCGGAACGAACCGTCAGGAATATGTTTTTCGGTTCTACGCTCGACGGACGGATGCTGTTTCGTCGTCGAACTTCAACGCGCCGTCCTTATCGTTCGGACGATGCACGCGATAACGTGAGTATGACGATTTCTTTTATATATTGGCTAACAACACTTTAACGACTTTGTGTATTGTACGAAAACGATAAGACTCATACGATTATAACGATTGTGTGTTCTGTAGGATTGTTTCGTGCTCGGCGGTCGAAGAACGGACGATACGGCGCGGTCTAAGCTCGCCCGGGTCGGACGTGAGCGCGTCGGGATGTCGAGAAGTCGGAAGTCTGTGGCCGACTTTCCCGGTCGAACCGTCCGAACCGAATGCGTAGACTTATACATATACGAGTCATATTCATACATATACGAGTGTACCGTTCGCTACCTGTTTCGGCTAAACAGACGGTCGGGTGTTATTTTTTTTTTATTATTATCGAATTACCTACATGTCATGTATGTTTTATATAAATATATATATATATATTATTTTTTATGTGATGCAAGTTTTTTTAACTATACTATATAAACTATATATTGTTTTAATTATTTTATTTTTTTGTTACTTTTTTATGTTTAAAGACCCACACACACACACTTATATATGTACAATATATGTCTCGGATTATTATTTATTTCTGTGATTATTAAATTATGATTTTTTTTTAAAGTATTTATTATTATTGTATATATATATACATATCTATATGTCTTAGAAGCACATTTTATACGTATAGTGGTTGATATGAGAATGTAGACACGAGGACAAAGCTTCTTTTCCGTTTTTTTACCTAACACATTAAAGTTTTTATTCATCAAGGAAAGCGGTGATTACGACTTATGATAAATAAATAATTGGTTTTTTTTTTTGTTACCTACATATTGTTTTAATTATTTTATTTTTTTGTTACTTTTCTATGTCAAAACTTTCACAGATATATATATATTTATATATACACACAATATATGTCTTCGAAATTATTATTATTATTAGTATTTTTTTTCTTTCTAATAATATATGCTGTTTCTATATTAAATTTTTTGTGACTTTTCTATAAATCTTAGAAACTCTTTATAAATGTGTGTATATATATAAACCATATTTTATAACATATATCTATATATATATATATTTATATGCAGTACTTTATTTGGTGGTGGTTGCGGGGGGAAGAAATCTGTCTTTAATTTGTTCTCAATCCAATCACTATATATATATATATATATATGTATATATGTTGTCATGCATTATCATTATTATTAGTATTAGTTGAGGGATATGTTTTAAAGTTCTTTTAACTATACCATATAAACTATAAATTGTTTTTAACTATTTTTTTTTTTTTGTTACTTTTTTATGTTTAAAGACCCACGTATACACACTTATATATGTACAATATATGTCTCGGATTATTATTTATTTCTGTGATTATTAAATTATGATTTTTTTTTTTTAAGTATTTATTATTATTATTATTTTTTTTTTTACTTATAGTATATGCTGTTTACGTTTAAAGTCGTTTAAATTTATTAAATTTAAAATTTTTTTGTGACTTCTATAAGTCTTAGAAATGCTTTATGTATACATATATAGATATATATATATTTATATACTGTAGTTAATTTGGTGGTGGTCGCAAAGGGGAAGGTATCTGTCCTTCATTTTTTCTCAATCCAAATTATATATATATTTTTGTCAAATATTATTGTAATAAG
>JAFHKX010000014.1:3256273-3496469 GCA_019022885.1 Schlechtendalia chinensis
AATTTTTTTAAAAATATTTTTTTAAAATCAACTTAAAATTTTATAAGGGGGTTAGAAAAAAAAAGGGACCCCCCTTTTTTTGGCCCAACCCCAAAAAAAATTTTAAATAAATTTTTTTTATTTTTCCTTTAAATTTTAAATTTTAGGTAAAAAAAAAAAATTAATTAAACTTAAAAAAAAAAATTTTTAACAAAAAAAAAAAAAAAAAAATTTTTTTTTAAAAAAAAAAATTTTTTTAAAAAATTTCCAAAAAAATAAACCCAGAAAAAAGTAAAATTATGGTTTTTTTTCTTTAAAATAAAAATAAAAAAAAATAAAATATTAAAAAAATTATTTAAATTAAAAAAAAATTTAAAACTCCCCCAAAATAATTAATTTTAAAATCGAAAAAAAAAATTTTTAAATATAAAATTTTTTTTTTTAAAAAAAAAAATTTTTTTTCCCCCCCCCAAAAAAATTAATTAAATAAAAATTTTTAAAAAAATTTAAAAAAAAATTTAAAATAAAAATTTTAAAAAATTTTTTAAATTTTTTTAAAACTTTTGGATGTTAAAAAAACCAAAAAAATTAAAATTAATTTTTTTTTGTTTTTTAGAAAGTTTAATTTGAGGGTCGCCAAATACACTGGTGTTCAAAAAACGTTTAAAAATCGACTCCAAAAAGGTTAAAACTTTTTTTTCAAAAATGTTTTTCATTTTTTTTTTTATTTTTTCATTTTTTTAAATTTTTTTTATTAAAATTTTTATATAATTTTTAAATTTTTTAAATTTATTAATTTAAAATTTTTTTTTAAAAAATTTTTGTAAAAATTTTTATTTAAAAAAAATAAAAATTTTTTTTAAAAAAAGTTTTTTTTTTTTCACCTAAATTTTGGGTTTTTTTTGGGATATTTTCCCTTTTATTAAAACAATTATACTTTAAAAATTTTAAAATTAATTAAAATTTAACGGGTTTTTTTAATTTTTTTTTAGTTCCTTTTATTTTCCCCAGGGAAATTTGGGGAAACAGGGAAAAAGAAGGAATCCAAAAAAAATTTTTTTAATTAAAAATTTAATTCTAAAATTTTTAAGGGTATTCGAATTTTTTAAAAATTTTCTAGGGTGGGTCCAAAAAAAAAAAATAGTACATCAAATTAATATAAAAAAAATATTGTAGTATTTTTGGTACTGAAATATGGAATGTCTGGTGGAGGGGGGTCCAATACCCCTAGACCCCCCGTAAATCCGCTACTGTATATGTGTGTGTGTGTGTGTGTGTAACTTTAAACATATAGAAAAGTAACAAAAAAATAAAATTAATGAGCGAATATGAAGGGTAATAGAATAAGAATGTGAGTTGAATGAATTAGTCATAATCGAATATAAGATGGATTGAGAATCAGAAACGATTAAGTACTTTTTTTGGGAAGATTTTGAATGAAATATAGGGCTTGAATTATGGCATATCCTTCAGTTGTAAAGGAAGAAGAGAATCGAAGAAGGTATCTGAAAAGGAGATAGAAAATTCAGGAATATATACAGCAAAACCAGCGGAATTTTTTGAAACAGCCATCGGTGAATACTAAGTAAAATTTTGGAAATTGCTCAGTTATGAAGTTACGAAAATAATTATTTAGTCTCAGGTACCATTTTAATTAATAAACTATGAGAAAAACCTTAGAATAGTGGGTCGATTACAACATTAGGAAAATATATTAATGAATTGAACAGAACCTCATATAAAAAAATGCTTTTTTAGCGTGCATAATATGGGGAGAAAGATTGAAAAGGGAAAGACAATCAGAAGCTAGAATAGGGAGGGACTTAGGAACATATTGCCACGAGGTACTTGTAACAGAAAATTTAACAGCACCTAGCTACGTGTGTCAACTGCGATCGCAGGTCGTATTAAATGTATATTTATTCTCTTTTCTTTTATTTTGTATTTAAATTATATGACTGGTAACATATATATATATATATATATATATATATTTATGTTGTGAGCCCATTGGGGACATTATAATTTGTCTTTTTATTTGTATCCCCGCCATGCTGCCATTTCATATTGACGAACTTTGCATGTTATACAGTTATTAGTAATTAGTTTAGTTTTAATTTTGTTATTACTTTATTTCTTTATTATTATTCTTTGTATTTAGTTATGTTTTTTATAATTTTTCATGTATGAGGGGTTTATTTCGCGACTTCGGCGCTATATAAAGACGGTCTAGTGGTCGATCACGTAAAAATCGTTCGCAAGACGTCGGGATTTGGTCGTCGCTAAAAAATTCATCTAACGGGCTCTCAATTAATAATAATATTATTTTGAAAAATATCTCCAAAATCAAAAATTTACCGATAATAACCAACTTGAAAATATTTTATATGTTAATACATACATAAAGTGTTGTGGCGGCTATTTAATTTTGTCTGAAAATCAGAAGTAAAAATACTACGCCAAAATCAATACAATTCGAATGTATGTTCCAATAGTCTAAACAAAACAACGCAGCAATATATCATAACAAATAATATAAATACTGTATTCTATCGGATTTATGAGTTACTACTATTTGTGTAGCCAAATAAACATGTGTATGGTTTATCTGTTTATTATATAATCAATGGTACTACCTAGAAAATCTCTGTTAAAAAAAAATGTTATATTTATATTATAACGATTTTAATTTTTGTTTTTTTACTACAATTTAAATTGTTCAAATAAATTAAATTTGCAATAATAAATTCCATATATTAACATATGAAGTGTAAAGGTATTTCTCTAATCTGTCTTCGAAGTTTGTTGGTTTTTGACTTTTTTAATGTCATGAAAATTTAATTTTTTATTTCAGTAATGTAGTAGATATGCATTTGCAGTTATCACTGTAATAATTTAATGTAAATCATAATGATTTGATGAATAGTTAAACAAATTATTTGTTGATTTTTGTGTATATACCTATTCTACAAATGGTAAACATTTCAATCATTTTTAATTATTTTTGATTATGTGACTCATCTAAAATCGTTTATAAACATACATTTAATTTAATTTAATGTAATATGTTAATCTAAGATACTGGTAATTTTTAATGAAAAAAGTATTATTTGTAATTTAATTTAAAACTATGTTATTCAAAAATTTAACATAATAAGGTAGAAATCATAGAATTGACTAGTACACTTCACATTATGTAGGTGCTTTAAAAATGGTAAATATTTTGTCAATAACAAAATATTTTCTTCATTAATAGATTCTGTTTTTTTTAAATTTTATATGTACATGATATTAAATTCCCAATTCCTTATATTTATGTATGTTATAGAACATGGGATAACATGTGAAAGCTTAAAATATATTAATGAAAAACATTTAAATAACATTTGTCCAAAAGCCTGGTATGGACAGAGAATAATATTTGAGCACCATTTAAAGAAGTTACAGACAAACTTTATTGGTATGAGTTGATTGAAATATAAATATAAGTCTTCAACAATCAGGATACCTATTACTTATTAATATTTACAGGAAAATTCTAGTGCCATTAGATTCAGATATGTCTGAATATTCTACTACAAGCTCAAATAATACTAGTTCAATTTCTTTTAAGAACCAAGTAATCTATAATTAATACCCATATTAATACTTCAATTCACTGATTTATTCAAGTATTTACATTTATTTTTAGTTATTTCAAATGTTTAGGGAGACTCAGTCTCCTCTAAATCGTTTGCCGGACGATGACATTATTCATATATATATATATATATATATATATATATATATATATATATATATATATATACGGATGTTTGCTTTGCTGTGAAACTCGCTGAAAGTGTCTTCCCATTGTCTAGTCTGTATGTTTTTTATAATATTTCAATGTATGAGGGGTTTATTTTGAGCCTCCGGCGCTATATCGAGACAGTCTAGCAGTCGGTCATGTAAAAATCGTTCGCAGGACGTCGGGATTCGGTCATTGCTAAAAAATTTGTATACATGTATAAAATTTCGAACGGGGGGGGGGGGGGGTATCGTGGCACGTGACCCTCTCCGCCGTGGCTAAAGCACCGGTTCACTCAGTCTCTTCTAAATCGTTTGCCGGATGTTGACATTATTCATATATATATATGTATATATTTTGCGAATGACAAAATAATAATAAAAGTAATATTAACAATATTATAAATAATTATTGTGCTGTAATATTTATAATAAAAGCAATAAAAAAAAAAAATATTAACAATAATAACAGTAAAAATAATTTATAATAAAAATCTTATACGTGACAACAATTGTAGTTCTTTATCTATTTCTGATATAGTATACCTATTTCATGCAAAAATGAGTGTGTGTATGTCTCTAAGACACAGAACTGTCACAAAAAAAGGAAATAGTTTGGGATAGCATAATATAAGTTTAGGCGAAGGACAAATCTAAAAACACGATATATGAATTCCAACAATTAACAATTTCCTGAAATATGAATAAAAACAATAATAACAATTTTAAACGAAAACAGCATATATTATTTAAAAAAATAAAAATAAAACAAAATAATTAATTTAATCTATTATAAGAGTAAAACAATTTTTTAAAACAATATCTCATATTTTAACGTGTTTGTTCAATGTAATCGATCAATAGCGAAATTATTTCTTGTAGTGGTAAGAAAAACATTTTTTTTAAATCAAAAATCTCAGAAACAAATAATAATCCAAGACATATATTGTACATATATGTGTGTGTGTGTGTATGCATATCTGTCTAATACATATAGAAAATTTACAAAAAAATAAAATAATTTAATATAATATATATATTAAATGAATAAGTTTAGGCATTTTTCTTAAATATGTACTAATCAAAACAATGTACAAGTAAAAAAAAACTTTAAAACAATCCCTGAAATAATACTTATAATAATGATAATCCAAGACATATATTCATGACATCATGTGTATATAAATATATATATATATATATATGTTATAAAATATGGTTTATGTGTATACATACATTTATAAAACGTTTCTAAGACTTACAGAAAAGTCACAAAAAAATGTAAACTTAATTTTAAATTTTAAAAATTTGATTGGAAACAGCATATATTATTAGAAAAAAAAAATAATAATAATAAATACTTTAACCTATTATAAAAGTAAAACAATTTTTGAATCATATTATATTTGCATGTTTTTGTACAATATAATAGAACAATAGTCATCCTATTTCATGTTTTTAGTAACAAAAAAAAAAAAAAACTATTAATATATATATGGGTGTGTGTATCTTTAAACATATAGAAAAGTAACAAAATAATAAAATAATTTTAAACAATACATGGTTAACAGAGTAACTTTAAAACATATACCTCAAATAATATTAATAATAATGACAATCAAAGACATATATACATGACATCGAATATATATTTATATATATATATAGATTGAATTGGGGGAAAAAATATGGATAGATTGCCCATGCATCCACAATCAAATAAACTACTAAATATATATATATTACATTCTATCACAGTTTAAAGTATGACACACACATACACATGAATATATGTGATGTATATCAAACGTACAATGATACTTAATTTATTAAAAATAACAAAAAAATATACCCGACAGTCACTTTTGAGGAAATCGGTGCGAAGTAAAGGAACATACATATTTATGTATATCGCGTTTTATAACAAAAAAGAAAACGGGTTACGGTAACACTAACGATATCATTTAACCACTGACCTCCAGGGTAATGGTAATCGCATAAGTGATCAAGGTAAACGTAAAGTATAGTACATACATACACACACACATATATATATATATATACATGAGACGTATATTAACCATACCATATGTAATTTGTTAATAAAAAAAAAAAAAAAAATGAACACCTGATAGTCTCTTTTGCCGAAACCGATGGCAAACAGTTATGGAATGTAATGGAACTATACACAGACAGCATACTAGTATATGTATTACGTGTACGGCGTTATACAACAAAAAAGAATGACGGATCAAGCTGTAATGTATTTGGACTACTGTTCACCAACGTAATCCTAAGACTTGTAAGTGTTTGTACAATAGAATCGAACAATAGCAAAAGGTTAGGTTAAGAAAAAACAATTTTTAAAACAAATAATCTCAGAAATAAATAATAGCCCAAGATAATTATTGCACATATATATGCATGTATAAGTATATATATGTTTGTATGTGTGTGTGTGTGTGTGTGTGTGTTTTAAAAAAAACCAATTATTTATCTATCAAAAGCTGTATTCACCGCTTTCTTTGATGAATAAAAACTGTTATGTGTTAGGTAAGAAAACGAAAAAGAAGCTCTGTCCCTGTGCCTTCATCCTCAAATCAACTACTATACATATATAATGCGCTTTTAAGACATATACATATACAACATACATGTGTGTGTGCCTATCTAAGACATAGAAAAGTCACAAAAAAAAAAAAAAATCTATAATACAATAAATGAATAAGTTTAGGCATTTATCTTAAATATGTACTAATCAAAACAATTTACAGGTAAAACAAAATTTAAAATCATATCCCTTAAATAATACCAATAATAATATAATGTTATAAAATATGGTTTATGTATACATGCATTTGTAAAGCGTTTCTAAGACTTTTAGAAAAATCACAAAAAAATAAAAAATTAAATTTCATATTTCAAAAATTTAAACATTTTTAAATGGAAACAGCATAAATTATTAGTAAAAAAAAATAACAATAACAATAATAAATACTTTAACCTATTATAAAAGTAAAACAATTTTAAAAACATAATATATCTGTATGTTTTTGTACAATATAATAGAACAATAGTCATTCTATTTCATGTTTATATAAAAAAATCTTAAATTAATAATCTCAGAAATAAATAATAATCCAAGACATATTTTGTATGTATATATATATATATATATGTGTGTGTGTGTGTGTGTGTCCAAGCAAGACATAGAAAAGTAAGAAAACAAAAAAAATTTATAATATAATAGACGAATATAAGTTTATGCATTTTTCTTAAATATGTACTAATCAAAAGAATTTACAGGTAAAAAAAAGCTTTAAAACATGTCCCTGCAATAATACTAACGATAATGATAATCCAAGACGTATATACATGACAACATATATAGATATATATATACGTATAGTGATTGGATTGAAACAATAATAAGTACAGACTTCTTTCCCATGCGTCCACCACCAAATTAACTACTGTATATAAATATATATATAAAGCGTTTCTATGACTCATATAAAAACCTAATTTAAATTTTAAAGTACACATTAGTAGTAAAAAAAAAAAAAAAAAATAATAGTAAATACTTTAACCTATTATAAAAGTAAAACGATTTTAAAATATCTTATATCTGAATATTTTAGTACAATATCATAGAGAAACAGTGATAATATTTCATGAAACAGTAAAAAAAAATCTTAAGCCAATAATCTCAGAAATAAATAATAATTTATTATTATACAAGACATATTATATATATATAAATACATGTGTGCGTGTATCTTCAGAAATATAGAAAAGTAACAAAAACATAAAATTATTAAAACAATATATAGATAAAAAAAAACTTCAAAACACATCCCTGAAATAACACTAATAATAATGATAATGCATGACACATAAAAAAAAGAATATATATATACATATACTGAATATTTGTCGACGACGTATTAAAACGTTCCACGTAAAGTATAGCACACACACATGTGTATATATATACATGAGACGTATATTAAACATACCATAAGTGATTTGTTAAGAATAAAAAAAAAAAGATTTGGTCTCTTTAGCCAAAACCGGTAGCGAACAGTAAAGGAACATGACAGAACTGTACACCGATAGTATGCTCGTATACGTATTACGTGTACCGCGTTTTACAACAAAAAAGCATGAAGGATAACGTAATGTCTTTTGACGACCGTTCACCGACATGATCGAAAGTCTACGCTTTCAGTCCGGTCCGTTCGACCGGGAAAGACGGCCACCGAATTCCGACTTCTTGACTCGATCGACTTCTGCACGTGCACACGTCCGATCCGAGCGAGCGTAGACCGCGCTTTCAACAGGTATAAGCCTTCGCGAACGCCGACAGTGCTGTATCGTCCGTTCCTCGATCGCCGAACACGAAACGATCCTGCTGAACACACGATTGTTATAATCGTATGAGTCACTATATACCATACTCACTATATTCCACGGATATTCCGAACAAAAACGATATACGTCTCGCTCCTCGGTCTCGGCCGAACGAAACCAATCCGCCACACGTACGTACCGCCATATGTCTTCCGGTCGACGACCGATTCGGTTCCGGCTTCTCTTTCGGCGCCGTTTTCCTGTCCGAACCCCAGTGTCCCGAGAGGTTTCTCTCGTCGGCGAACCCGTAAATCACCGGGTTTTACGTGAAAACGCGTACGATATCGTCCGTAACAGTGGTTCGAAACGCGTATCGCCAAGAGATAACGGCGGCGGCGAAAAAAAACTGCCGCCGGAACGTTCGTACCGGTTCGGTAAAAACACAACGATCCCGACCGTCGCGAGCAATACAAAACGAGAAAACGTTTTATTACTAAAAAAAAAAAAAAAAACGGGAAAATCGCGAAAGATCGACGGAAAAAAAAGACGTGAACAAAAAACAAACAAATGAGAGATATCGCGAAACGAAACGACACCGGGGGTACAGGCGTATCGTCGTACCGACGGCCGATCGTCGGAGAAAAACCGCTCAATCCGCCGCCGGGAATTAGAACTCGGGACCTACCCTATCCTACCGGACACGCTACCTATCTGCGAACGTTACGAACGTCCGGGCATTTAAAGCACGGAATGACGTCACAAAAAACTGTCGGGGAGCTCGTTGAGCGGCACGGCGGGGAGGTCGTATATAGATGCGGCGGTGAAGTCGGAGAGAGCGGAGAAGAGATTGTAAAATGGGTCGGAACCGAAACCGTTGAAAGAAAAAATATCACCGTTCCATGACGAGGTCAACGAACTATTTCAGTTTTAGTATATAAGACTAGATGCTTCGCATCGTCGCTCAAAGCTCAAAAACCTTACTGAAACTTAATTTTTTCATTCGTTTTACAAAAAGTCGTTTTTTTTTTTTAATTTTTTCATTTGTTTTTCATGTATGGGGGGGGGGGTTCATTTCGCGCCTTCGGCGCTATATAGAAGCACTCTAGAGGTCGGTCTAAGACTTATGGAAGAGTCACAAAAAACGTATATATAAGTTTATGCAAAGAGCAAACGTAAAAGATATGAATTGCATAAAAGCTAACAATTTAAAACCAATACGACATACGTAATCGGTAAAAAAAAAAAAAAAAAACAAATATTTAAATTTATGACACGAAAAACGGTTTTTTGAAAAATATAATATAATTCGTTACATGAATACACGACCGTCCTACCGTTGTTTAAAGTATGACACACACATACACATGTACGTATGTGACGTATATCATACGTACAATGATACTTATGACTTATTAAAAATAACAAAAGAAAAATGCCCGACAGTCGCTTTTGCGGAAACAGGTGCGCACAGTAAAGGAACGACATATAAATATACAAAGCTACTCTATATATATATATATATATATATTTATGTGTATCGCGTTTTACAAAAAAATGAAAACGGTTTACTGTAACACTATCGGTATCGTTTAACGACCGACCTCCAGGGTAATGGTAGCCGTATTAGTGATCGGGGTAGAAGGTTTACGTTTTCGTTGTAGAGCGTTCGTCCGAGAACGTCAGCCACCGACCACGGTCGTTTGAAGACCTCTCGACTCGATAGACTTCAGCACGTGCACACGTCCGACAGGGGCGAGCTCAGACCATGACGTTTTAAGCCGATTTAGAAGAGTCGAGGTACTCACGATATTCCGCGGATGGTCCGAACGAAAACCATAACTCTCTTGTTCCCCGTTGTCGGCCGTTCGATACCGATCCGCCACACGAACATTTCCGACCGACGACATACCGTTTCCCCTAAACGGTTTGTTCCACGTAATCCATCCGGTGGTCCATTCGTCTGGTCGACGAACGCCCGTCTGAAATCGAAATAAAAATTTACGACGACACGTTGGCGTCAGCATTTCGTCGTCGTATACGTACCTGGTCGGCCGGTGCGAGAAACTCCGTCACCGTGTGATTGAACGACAATATAACATACGAATAACGTTTACGCGAACGAAAAAAAGAAAACGGAAACGGTCGTGGGAAAACGCCGTGGCGACACACGTAATTCACTCGGTTGTAATTTGGTAATGATAACGTGACGATAACGAAATCGTCCGTAACGTCAGTTCGAAACCGATATTGTTATCTTTTTCGAACGAATTCTGAGCGATAACGGTGGCCGGCCGGAACACACATGTCATCGGAAAAAAACCGCGGGATATTTCATGTAAATATCCATACAGTTTTTTCTGAACATATATATAACCGATACGTATCGTATACGTTTATAAACACGGACGGTCCACGTCACCGACGTGATCAAGTCAACCATGATTTAATGAAAAAAACGGTATCTTGATGGTATTTGACCGATTACATGATGTATTGTTATATCACTCGATTTTAAGTTTATTGTAAAACTACTTGTTTACCGCAAGAGTTTTTCTTACCTTAAAAAACTTAATTTTTATAGATCACACGGTTTTCGGGTGTATTCTATACTTTACCTGTTCAAAAACAAAAATTTTGGGGTTCTTTTTTTGTACAATGAGGTGTTTCAATGTATCTTAGTACTTGAATAAATAAATTAAAAAAAATATCTATACATTTTATTGTGGAATCGTATAAGTTTCCGCACCACCTTATATATTATTGAACAACGAATATAGTTATTAATATAGTTATTAAAATAAGGATAGATTGCCCATGCATCCACCATCAAATAAACTACTAAACATATATATATATATATATATATATTGCATAATATGGTTTACGCCGGTACATTTATAGTGTTTTAAAATTTATAGAAAAGTCACAAAAAATTCATTTATAAGATTAGGCAAGGGACAAACATAACGGATATGAATTGCATCAATGCTAAGAATATACAACTGATTCGACATACATAATCAGTGAAAAAAAAAATATTTAAATTTAGTACACAAAAAATACAATATATAGTAGAACAAAGTCATCCTATTTCATGTTTTAAATAATAAAAAAAATCATAATTTAATAATCACAGAAATAAATAATAATCCGAGACATATATTGTACATATGTGTGTGTGTGTGTGTCTTTAAACATAAAAATATAACAAAAAAATAAAATAATTAAAACAATATATAGTTTATATGGTATAGTGAAAAAAACTTTAAAACATATCCCTCAACTAATACTAATAATAATGATAGTGCATGACAAAATATATACATACATATATATATATATATACATATAGTGATTGGATTGAGAACAAATTAAGGACAGATTTCTTCCCTCTGCGTCCACCACAAATAAACTACTGTATATAAATATATATATATAGATATATGTTATAAAATATGGTTTATATATATACACACATTTATAAAGAGTTTCTAAGATTTATAGAAAAGTCACAAAAAATTTAATATAGAAACAGCATATATTATTAGAAAGAAAAAAAATACTAAATATAATAATAATAATAATAATAATCGAAGACATATATTGTGTGTATATATAAATATATATATATCTGTGAAAGTTTTGACAAAGAAAAGTAACAAAAAAATAAAATAATTAAAACAATATGTAGGTAACAAAAAAAAAACCAATTATTTATTTATCATAAGTCGTAATCAGTAATTTCCTTGATGAATAAAAACTTTAATGTGTTAGGTAAAAAAACGGAAAAGAAGCTTTGTCCTCGTGTCTACATTCTCAAATCAACCACTATACGTATAAAATGTGCTTCTAAGACATATATATATACAATATATATATGTGAGTGTCTGTCCGAGAAGACAAAGTAACAATAAAAAAAAAAATAATAATAATAATAAATACTTTAACCTATTACAAAAGTAAAACAATTTTTAAAACGTGTTATATCTGTATGTTTTTGTACAATATAATAGAACAAAGTCATCCTATTTCATGTTTAAAATAAAAAAAAAAATCATAATTTAATAATCACAGAAATAAATAATAATCCGAGACATATATTACTTGAATAAATAGATAAATAAATAAAAAAAATATATATCTATACATTTTATTGTGGAATCGTGTAAGTTTCCGCACCACCTTATATTATATAAGGATATTATTGAATAACGAATATAGTTCTACTACTAAAACTATATATCAAAATAATGTCATTGAGGTATTACACATGGCGCGTTTTTTTTATAGTGGTATCCCCAGTAGGCCTAATCCACTTTTTTAATTTACGCGTAAAGATCAAACACGCGAAACTTACAAATATTACATATAAGAGGCGATAACAGCGACAAACGGGCAAGTCGTCGTCAAGACGCAATGTCTTGTGGTACCTCCGGATGGTTCGCGCCTACCCGACGGTCGGATGCCGCTTTGATTCTCGCGGCCATACCTCCGTAGGTATTCTTCCAATCATCGAGTGCGCTAGAAGAACACTGAGGTCATCCGAACAATATCCAGCAGTTGGATCGACCAACAGGTGAGAGTCAAAACCGCAAGGGCTCGGCGAATCAGGCGGGATGTGAACGTGGCATGGACAATGAGGCTGATCCCGGACCTAGACAAACGGACTACGTAGAGTACATATAGGATTATATATGTCATGTATATAATTATTATTTTACTTTGTATGTATATAATGTATTAATATATATATATACGTATAATATATAGCTTCGCATCGTCGCTCAAAGCTCTGAAACCTTACTGAAACTCGGTGAAAGCTTACGGTCTTTTCTTCGTATTCGGTTAATTATTCGGTTTTAATTTTTTCATTCGTTTTTCATTTACGGGGTGGGGGGGGGTTTATTTCGAGCATTCGGCGCTATATAGAGAAGGTCTAGTTTCAAATAACACAAATTTTTGTGTTGTATTTAGTTAGGTTTTTTTTTAATTTTTTCATTTCGTGTATGGGGTGGGAGGGGGGGGCTTAATTTCGCGCCTTCGACGCTGTATCGTTAAATGAGTCGACCGTGACGTTTTTAGCCGATTTAGAAGAGTCGAGGTACTCACGATATTCCGCGGATGGTCCGAACGAAAACCATAACTCTCTTGTTGCCCGATGTCGGCCGTTCGATACCGATCCGCCACACGAACATTTCCGACCGACGACATACCGTTTCCCCTAAATGGTTTGTTCCACGTAAGCCATCCGGTGGTCCATTCGTCTGGTCGACGAACGCCCGTCTGAAATCGAAATAAAAATTTACGACGACACGTTGGCGTCAGCATTTCGTCGTCGTATACGTACCTGGTCGGCCGGTGCGAGAAACTCCGTCACCGTGTGATTGAACGACAATATAACATACGAATAACGTTTACGCGAACGAAAAAAAGAAAACGGATACGGTCGTGGGAAAACGCCGTGGCAACACACGTAATTCACTCGGTTGTAATTTGGTAATGATAACGTGACGATAACGAAATCGTCCGTAACGTCAGTTCGAAACCGATATTGTTATCTTTTTCGAACGAATTGAGAGCGATAACGGTGGCTGGCCGGAACACACATGTCGACGGAAAAAAACCGCGGGATATTTCACATAAATATCCATACAGTTTTTTCTGAACATATATATAACCGATACGTATCGTATACGTTTATAAACACGGACGGTCCACGTCACCGACGTGATCAAGTCAACCATGATTTAATGAAAAAAACGGTATCTCGATGATATTTGACCGATTACATGATGTATTGTTATATCGCTCGATTTTAAGTTTATTGTAAAACTACTTGTTTACCGCAAGAGTTTTTCTTACCTTAAAAAACTTAATTTTTATAGATCACACGGTTTTCGGGTGTATTCTATACTTTACCTGTTCAAAAACAAAAATTTTGGGGTTCTTTTTTTGTACAATGAGGTGTTTCAACGTATCTTAGTACTTGAATAAATAAATTTAAAAAAATATATATCTATACATTTTATTGTGGAATCGTATAAGTTTCCGCACCACCTTATATATTATTAAATAACGAATATAGTTATTAATATAGTTATTAAAATAAGGATAGATTGCCCATGCATCCACCATCAAATAAACTACTAAACATATATATATATATATATATTGCATAATATGGTTTACGCCGGTACATTTATAGTGTTTTAAAATTTATAGAAAAGTCACAAAAAATTCATTTATAAGATTAGGCAAGGGACAAACATAACGGATATGAATTGCATCAATGCTAAGAATATACAACTTATTCGACATACATAATCAGTGAAAAAAAAAATATTTAAATTTAGTACACAAAAAATACAATATATAGTAGAACAAAGTCATCCTATTTCATGTTTTAAATAATAAAAAAAATAAGAAACAGCATATATTATTAGAAAGAAAAAAAATACTAAATATAATAATAATAATAATAATAATCGAAGACATATATTGTGTGTATATATAAATATATATATATCTGTGAAAGTTTTGACATAGAAAAGTAACAAAAAAATAAAATAATTAAAACAATATGCAGGTAACAAAAAAAAAAAACCAATTATTTATTTATCATAAGTCGTAATCACCGCTTTCCTTGATGAATAAAAACTTTAATGTGTTAGGTAAAAAAACGGAAAAGAAGCTTTGTCCTCGTGTCTACATTCTCAAATCAACCACTATACGTATAAAATGTGCTTCTAAGACATATAGATATGTATATATATGTGTGTGTGTCTGTCCGAGAAGACAAAGTAACAATAAAAAAAAAAATAATAATAATAATAAATACTTTAACCTATTACAAAAGTAAAACAATTTTTAAAACGTGTTATATCTGTATGTTTTTGTACAATATAATAGAACAAAGTCATCCTATTTCATGTTTAAAATAAAAAAAAAAAATCATAATTTAATAATCACAGAAATATATAATAATCCGAGACATATATTGTACATATGTGTGTGTGTGTGTGTGGTTCTTTAAACATAAAAATGTAACAAAAAAATAAAATAATTAAAACAATTTATAGTTTATATAGTATAGTTAAAAAAACTTTAAAACATATCCCCCAACTAATACTAATAAAAATGATAATGCATGACAACATATATACAAATATATATAATGATTTGATTGAGAAAAAATGAAGGACAGATTCCTTCCCCTTTGCGACCACCACCAAATTAACTACAGTAAATAAATATATATATATATACGTAAACAGCATATACTATTAGTAAAAAAAAAAAAAAATAATAATAAATACTTAAGTGAAAAAAAAAAATTTAAATTTACTACACAAAAAATACAATATATAGTAGAACAAAGTCATCCTATTTCATGTTTTAAATAAAAAAAAAATCATAATTTAATAATCACAGAAATAAATAATAATCCGAGACATATATTGTACATATGTATGTGTGTGTGTGTGTGTGTCTTTAAACATAAAAATATAACAAAAATAAAATAATTAAAACAATATATAGTTTATATAGTATAGTTAAAAAAACTTTAAAACATATCCCTCAACTAATACTAATAATAATGATAATACATGACAACATATATACATATATAATGATTGGATTGAGAAAAAATGAAGGACAGATTCTTTCCCCTTTGCGACCACCACCAAATTAACTACAGTATATAAATATATATATATATATAAAATAAATACTAAAACACATCCTTGAAATAATACTAATAACAATAATAATGCATAACATGTATATACATATATATGTTAAAATATGGTTTGGATATAAAAATATAATAATAAATACCAATAATAATAATAATCCAAGGGATCTATATATATATTGTGAGTGTGTGTATCTTTCTAAGACAGAAGTCACAAAAAAAAAAAAAAAATTTATAATATAATATATGAATAAGTTAAGGCATTTTTCATAAATATGTACTAATCAAAAGAATTTTTAGGTAAAAAAAAAACTTTAAAACACATCCCTGGAATAATACTTATTACAATAATACTTGACAACACATATATATATATATATTATGATTGGATTGAGAAAAAATGAAGGACAGATTCCTTCCCCATTGCGACCACCACCAAATTAACTACAGTATATAAATATATATATCTATATATGTATACATAAAGCATTTCTAAGACTTATAGAAGTCACAAAAAAATTTAAATTTAATAAATTTAAACGACTTTAAACGTAAACAGCATATACTATAAGTAAAAAAAAAAAAATAATAATAATAATAAATACTTAAAAAAAAATAATCATAATTTAATAATCACAGAAATAAATAATAATCCGAGACATATATTGTAAATATATAAGTGTGTATACGTGGGTCTTTAAACATAAAAAAGTATCAAAAAAAATAAAATAGTTAAAACAATTTATAGTTTATATGGTATAGTTAAAAGAACTTTAAAACATATCCCTCAACTAATACTAATAATAATGATAATGCATGACAACATATATACATATATATATATATATAGTGATTGGATTGAGAACAAATTAAAGACAGATTTCTTCCCCCCGCAACCACCACCAAATAAAGTACTGCATATAAATATATATATATATATAGATATATGTTATAAAATATGGTTTATATATATACACACATTTATAAAGAGTTTCTAAGATTTATAGAAAAGTCACAACAAATTTAATATAGAAACAGCATATATTATTAGAAAGAAAAAAAATACTAATAATAATAATATTCGAAGACATATATTGTGTGTATATATAAATATATATATATCTGTGAAAGTTTTGACATAGAAAAGTAACAAAAAAATAAAATAATTAAAACAATATGTAGGTAACAAAAAAAAAAAACCAATTATTTATTTATCATAAGTCGTAATCACCGCTTTCCTTGATGAATAAAAACTTTAATGTGTTAGGTAAAAAAACGGAAAAGAAGCTTTGTCCTCGTGTCTACATTCTCAAATCAACCACTATACGTATAAAATGTGCTTCTAAGACATATAGATATGTATATATATATATACAATATATATGTGTGTGTCTGTCCGAGAAGACAAAGTAACAATTAAAATAATAATAATAATAATAATAAATACTTTAAAAAAAATCATAATTTAATAATCACAGAAATAAATAATAATCCGAGACATATATTGTACATATATAATTGTGTGTGTGTGGGTCTTTAAACATAAAAAAGTAACAAAAAAATAAAATAATTAAAACAATATATAGTTTATATAGTATAGTTAAAAAAACTTGCATCACATAAAAAATAATATATATATATAAAACATACATGACATGTAGGTTATTCGATAATAATAAAAAAAAAATAACATCCGACCGTCTGTTTAGCCGAAACAGGTAGCGAACAAAACACTCGTATATGTATGAATATGACTCGTATATGTATAAGTCTACGCATTCGGTTCGGACGGTTCGACTGGGAAAGTCGGCCACAGACTTCCGACTTCTCGACATCCCGACGCGCTCACGTCCGACCCGGGGGAGCTTAGACCGCGCTGTATCGTCCGTTCTTCGACCGCCGAGCACGAAACAATCCTACCGAACACACAATCGTTATAATCGTATGAGTCTTATCGTTTTCGTACAATACACAAAGTGTTTAAAGTGTTGTTAGCCAATATATAAAAGAAATCGTCATACTCACGTTATCGCGTGCATCGTCCGAACGATAAGGACGGCGCGTTGAAGTTCGACGACGAAACAGCATCCGTCCGTCGAGCGTAGAACCGAAAAACATATTCCTGACGGTTCGTTCCGCGTAAAATCCCTCGAGTCGTCCGTTCGGAACGGCCGTCCTGAAAATCCTGAAAACAAAAAATAAGAATTACGACGACACGTAGACGTCGGCGTCGTATTATACGTACTCGGCGGTCGGTGCGCGAAAATCCTTCACCGCGGACCGGAACCGGAACGATACGAACCAATACGGAAACGGTCGGATGAAAACGCCACTGCCACACGCATTGTTCACTCGGTATTTTTTTATTAATATATAGACGTTGTCGGAGACGAATTCGCGTACACGATATCGTACGTGACGGCGGTTCGAAAAACTTATATTATCGTTATCATCGTCGGGAACGATAACGGCGGCGGCGGCGGCGGGAAAAAACCGCCGCCGCCGCCGACGGAATATTTTGCGGGTGTTATTATTAAACGTATAAAAAAGTATTACAATAATAAAATAATTATTAAACGTATAGAAAAGAATTACGATAATAAAATAATTAAAATAACATATATGTAAAAAATAAATAAATAAATAAAACGAAAAAAAAAAAAGAGGGATCACGGAGAGCCGGCGGCGACCGATGAGATCGACGGAACCGACGGAGAAACGGCCGGAGAATCACCGCTAAAAACCGCCGCCGCCGGCCGGCCGGATCGAACCGGGGATCCTACCTATCCTAACCCTACCTAACGACCTACGGGACACCGTATCAGTTGAAAACATCGTGACAAAGTCGGGTCATTTAAACGGTACGATCGACGTACACGCGTAACGACAGACGCGTACGCCGCGTGCGTATTTCGCTGCGAGTGCGTAAAAGGAGTAAAACCCGTGGAGGAAAAAAAATGTCCGTTCCATGACGGGGTCAACGAACTTTACCGTTTTAGTAATATAGATAAAAATCTTTTTTTGGTTTTTGACATTTTATGTCTTTACTTTCGCACATTAAAATAAAAAACCGTCACGAAAAAGTGTCCTCCAAAAAGTGTCCACGAAAAGCGTTACCTAAATTAAGATACCCACTGGGAACTGTCACGAAAAAGCGTTACAGGAAAAAAAACCTAAATCTCCCTTATGGTTTGTTTCCATTGCAACCATTGTTTCCATGGCAACCATTGTTTCAGTTTTGAAAAAATTTAAATTTGAATTTGAAAAAAAAATTTTCACACATAAGACATAAAATGTCTCACTTAACGCGGACTCGTATGCGTTAATCATTTTTCATAATAGGCTTATATAGAATGTGTGTGTGTATGTCATGGTAATGTATAAATGTTGCATTATATTTTTGTTGCAAATCGCGGTACACATATAGTAGAGTATACACTGTCTTGGGTTATTAATTATTTCTGAAATTATTGGTTTGAAATTTTTTTTTTTACTTAAAACATAAAATAGGATGACTATTGTTCTATTATATTGTACAACAACATACAGATATGTTACATATCACGTGGGTTTGTGTGTGTGTGTGTGTATGTGTATGTGTGTGTGAGTGTATGTGTGTGTGAGTGTGTGTGGGTGTGTGTGTGTGTGTGTGTGTGTGTGTGTGTGTGTGTGTGTGTGTATGTATGTGTGTGACACTTTTTGGTGGACACTTTTTCGTGACGGTTTTTTATCCGTATCCAATGTACAAACGCTTGCTTATGTATCCTACTTTACACACCACCGACCACTACTTAGCGTTACGTCTCCTGATAATGTAACTTGTTAACATATAAAATTAAAATAATTGTATAACAATAACAGTCGTGTCTTTATTTTCACTTTACGTTATACACTATACGTTATACGTCATACGTTCCTACCTATACGTCATACGACGTATGACGTTTAAGTAAAGACATAAAATGTCTCACTTAACGCGGACTCGTATGCGTTAATCATTTGTTACGGCTTTCGTCATTTACGTTTGATTCTTATCCTGTTTATTTTAATATAACTATAATACAACCTTGTAGCTTATTAGGTATATTTGCGGGATTAGGTATAATTAATTATAAGTAACATGGATACAAATTTTTTTTTTACTGATTATCTACTTTTATTATATTAATAGCTATTAGTTATTACTTACTCATATTATTAAATAAATAAATATACGAATAGATTAAAAAAAAAATGTTTTCATTAGAGTGTAATAATAACTGATAATTCGGCTTTATAATAAGCATTTGAATAAAAAAACACTTTTATCGATTATTACCTAAAATGTATATTAACTATTTAAATTGTAATGATATGCACACATATCATTATTATAATCATAATTAGTAAAAAACAATTTATGTTTTGATGTATTCATATATAATATCATATGATATTATTTCGTACAATTTTTTCTAAATAAAAATATACTGATGTTTGCTCCCTTCTGAACACCGATTAAATTTGATAGTAAAAAAAATATGTAAGTCACAATACGAATATCGAATAAAAATTCCAATAAAAACCAAATAATAAACAACCAGTCCATACGAGAGATATTTGTACACCCGATAAGATATCGGAGTACAAAAAAATATAAACTTGCCACATTTACATAACACATTGTATTAAATTTAACAAAACGAAATATACGTGAGAACGAACCAAAAACAAATAGTCATAACGTTAAGTATCACCATTACTACAAGGCAAGGAGTGGAGAATTTAATAACCGTTTGGCCACTCGGTAATCGGACCCCTCAATAGTCTGGTATAGCAGAAAATTGTCACAAAAAATATGAATAATTATCCCATAGGTCAGGGGTCGGCAACCTGCGGCTCGCGAGCCACATGTGGCTCTTTCGATCTAAATCCAGTTACACACGCAAAAATTAATATTTCATGTTCAAAAACAATATTTTGTAATATAAATAAAAAATATATATTATTTTTGTTGCTTTTGGAAATATGAAATAATACGTAACAAAAATAATTTCATAGTACCTGCACGGAGTACAGGCTATCGTAGTAAAATGTTTATTATAGTACATGCCGTTAAAACCAATAATAATTAAAATAAAAGGTTCAGAAATGCATGCGCGTCGCGCAAAACAAGTGGAAATTTATATATTCGAAGTATGGAATAGTCTTCCAGAATACTACAGTGAGGTTAGAAGAAGTTGGCGTTTGGAGTGCGTTGAAACCTTAAATTTAAGGTAATGCAAACTTATTTCAAGACCATATACCCCCCCCCCTGAAATTATTTTGATCAATCAATTATTAACGATGATAAAAACAATCGATTAATTGGTTGTTTTATTTGATTAATCGATTATTAACGACGATGATAAAACCAATTAATCTATTCGATTAATTGATTTTAGTTGAATAATTGGTTTTGCATTCAATTATTTTAATAATTGGTTATTTGGTTATAAGTAATCGATTAATTGTGATACGATTAATAATTGTGCACTTTTCTTAGATTATTCTTTTAATCGATTATAATCGTTTTTTCTTTTTAAAAAATCTAACGATGTCTAGCAAATAATGCGTTTAGAAATTTAGGATAGACCATACAACTTTATATTATTATGTAAGTAGACTTGAGGTTACTTTAGAATTCATACGATTTATCGAGACAGATCGTATTCTTTAATTAGCGTTTATAACGTGTTTGTTAGGTCACATGACGCGATTTGTAATATCGATGACTACCGTCAATTCGCTATTTCAGGCGAGTACACATTTTTTTTTCTAATAATTTTATATTTTTAATCGATTATCATAATTTACTTTTTTTTATAAAGAAATCCACTAACACTAATACGTAATACTTTTACTTGCTTCACTAACTCTATAACGTAGTTTCTTCTTTCTTGTTTTTACTTATCGCTTAAAATTCTTGAAATTCTATTCTTACACGAATTATGCTAGCTCATTTTCAAGGCTAATACGTAAGTATACTGTATACGGATGTCATTTTCGATGTCATTTCCATTAAATTTTGATTTTCTCATACACATACACACACATACATATATTATATATATATAGATTTACTTACAAACTGTACCGGTTATCGTAACAAAATATGTTTTTTTTATGGTTATCGAACCAGTAGTTTACGTAGTTATGTTCACGACTTGATATTTGACATGTGTTAATCGTATATGTATGTACGAGATGTATGATGTGAGTTTCGTATGTACGAGAAATACAAAAACCACTAACAATAAGCGTGTACGTATGTACGGGGGGGGAGGTACATAATATACCGCCATAACCCGTCGTAACCCTTATACACATTCCATAATTAATGACCATCTTTATTGTTTTTTTTATTAATATTTTTTTCCATTTCGAATTTGACACAGACCGTGAATACAACGCGTATGTGCGTTCACGGGCCGATAATAATCAACCGTCCTTCCTGTCTGCGACTATTGCAGACGAAAATACTTTCGGTTGCGTTTATTTATGCGCAACATAAAAGTTACCACCGACCATCAAAGACAGACAACGATACATTCATATTTATGGACAATGCAGTAATAGCGATTGCGTAATTGGGTCTTTCTGCTCAATCTCTTCCGCTAGTACTTAAAGAGACACATACAAAATATATGATAAAATAGTTATACCAAACGGAAAAGTGTGGGGATCAGTTAAAAATACTTCGACGTTGGTCCACAATAGAAAAATAAATTAAATAAGGAAATACCACCAAGGGTGATTTAAATATACAAACATTTGAATAAACATTTACCTTCAAATAATAACGACGAAATAATATCAAATAAACATGTATATATTTCTGAAAATCCAACAACATATTATTTATATAATTATTTTCGGATTTTCAATATTTATATAATAATTTTCTAGCAAACTCAATAAATAATTGACTTAAATGTATCAACACCGTTTTTATAATAAATAAAATATTGTTGTGTCTCTTACAGAGGACACTAGTTCGGCCTGCACCGACACCAAATTAGCGACGAATATTTATTGGTCTGGATGCAGTTTTCGCGCGTCCGATTTCGACGTTTTGACGTTTTTCGAGACCGACTTCACTGTTTACTCGATTTTCGATATCGGGTATCATCTCAAAGTCGTCTTACGCGACCGGTTCGAATGAGTTTTTGTTTAAATAAAAATTTATTCAAAAAAAAAATAATAATAATAATGAATATTTTAAGAAATAAACTATACACTGATTATCACTAATCCACGTAATTATTTGGTGTTGTACCACCGAATTTATTCTAACAAATAGTTGGATTAATACAATTTAGGTTTATTATTTAAAACTTATATACAATTTTTCCTGTAACTAAAATGTTTTCTAAAAATATGTTTCACCTTGATCAAAAGCATATATATATATATATATATATATATATATATATATATATATCTATATCTATAACGAATACATGTTCAAAATAAATGCACGTTTATTAAAATATATTGTATAAAAGACCACAATATACAAATTTATAATGGTTTCGCCACCAAATGTGTTTATGTATAATATATTTTATGATAGTTGGTGTGTTTAGCCGATGAATAGAAATATACAAATCTAATAGTCACTGCCTTGACGTAAAAAATACGTGTTTTTATTTATTTTATTTTTTAAGAAATCAGAACCTGGAAAGACGGTTGACAACTCATAAATGTTAAAAAAACTAAGAAAACACTGAGTGTGAAAAAATTAAGAAAAAAAATTTTTTTTATATTAAGAAAAAAAGAAAATAGCAACAATATGATATTTCCCTTTCCGAAATACGCATCGTAAAACAGGTGCAGCCAGCGAAGCGTTGAAGTTAAAAATTAAAGAAATAAGTGTGTATGCACAGAGTGAACTACGTATTACATTTGTTTGTTACTAAACCGAAATAAGTCTCGAGTTCATAAAGAAAAACGAAATGGCTTGCAAAAATTGCCCGTGTGGATATTTATGACCATTTGAAAATACACGTTAAAGTCATAATTTCGACGCCGCCGTCGTCATGTACTCGTATTAATAAGTTATTACGTTTAAATTGCTTATAATTCGACTTGAATTATGTAGTTAACCGATGTAGGCTTTTGTAACGATTTAGCGTTTTGAAAAGGACAATATTTTTTAGGGAATGTCATATCCTTTTTGTAAAATATTGTTAAAAAAAAAATTACCAGCTTATAAAAGAATGAATAATGTAAAACGTTATAACTTCTTTGTTAAACAATATTTTATAAAAAGGATATGACATTCCCTAGAAAATGGCATCGGAACGTGAAAACTTTTATAAGTACATACATATATGTATATCAAAAAATATTGGCCCCCTCCTAGGCAAAGAACCAAAGCCGCCACTGGTGTATATAACAATTACGAAATATTGGATTGGTTGGGATGATTGGGAGTGTGTAGGGAAGTACCACAAATGTATTACCCCACACAAATTAATAAGATGTTTACTTGCCAATTGTCATTTTAAGAAATATATTGTTTGTACACTATAACAACGACATCTATTGACCAGTCGTATAAATAAAATGTTAGTCGCCAAATATCCTTATATCATGGCTTATTTGTATATTATAAAATCAATGGTATTGCTCTGTACGCTCGTAAGATCACAAAAAAACATCTCTCACGAACGTGTTGGACACATGAACTTTTAACCGTGTTGTCTTGATACATGTTACGTTCCGTTCGTGTCTAGTCGGTACTTTATATGGACATGTTCTTTTTCGATTTCCAGCATCGATACGTAATTAAAAACGAACGAGGCGTTTCAATAAAAAATTACAATTTTTGTATTTTTAAGAGTACAAAACGCAATACAAGCTCAGACATATAGTCGAATATGTTTTAATAATGTCAGTTGTATTCCTTAGGTATGATAAACCGATAGCGTTGCTCAGAACCGTTATCCTCGGTCTAACTCGTTCAATGTCAAATCAGCTAGACGAGACAATAATACACGTATTATGAGGAAAATTGAAAAAATAAAAGTAATGACTGTAAAACGCGGAAAAAATCAGTACATATTACAATGTTTCAAGTAACACAAACACAGAGAGACACGGTTTTAAAACCTTTATTTCAAAACACATGATGACGTCGTAATTTCGCCGCCGCTGCTGTGTCTCTCGCGTATTTATACGTGGGTGAAAAAACGTATTGTGTAGGGTCGTTGGATCTCCGTGTTTTTGTGTCCGAAGGAAAACGAGTCGAAACTTGATGTCAGGTAATTTTCAAAAAACTATACTATCAAGAAGTAAATGACTGGCGATAAATGTATTTTAGTCACTATTCATCAAGCAAGTTCATCATACCTGTTTGAATTTCGAAGCAAGTAATTTCAACTGTAATCCGTTATGGAGTTATTGTTATGAACTCAAAAGTTTGTATGAAGAGTAGTCTTGACTGACAACGAACGACATTTATGATTATCCCTAATCTTGTTACGACGTTATCTGTAATATTAGCGGTTCCACTATGGTCTCAATCACGGTTATAGATAGTATATAATTGTGCTTTAGATATCTATGTAATTCTGTTACAATCGACATGTGCACGTCTTTCAATTTGTATTATGTTATTATTTGTGTCAAAATTAAATAGAAATAATTTTTACAATACTCAATAGCTGATGAATGACGGTCAATGGAAACCGTTAATTTTTTTATTATTGTTTAGTTTGAAGTCTCTAAGTCTGAAGACTAAATTTTACTCGTATAAAAGAGATATCTTAGGAGATACGGCAGTATACTTATTTTTCTAAAAAAACTAAAGACAATGAATCTGTTGATTCGAATAATTGTTCTACAATTTCATTGCTCCGAAGTTATACATAATAAGTATCTAAGGAGCATTATTAATAAAATAGCACCCACCACAAAAAAAAAACCTTAGATCCGCCACTATTGCTTACCGTCGTTCGTTTTCCGACATATTTGGATATTTTGGTCTCGGCATAGTATTACCTGTTTCAGTTTCGTACAACGTTTTAAGTATACGTCGACGTAGTGATCGGTACAATCGACCGCAGTCTCGTCGGATAGCTCTAGTTCCGTTTATTGTCCTGGCGAGATGGAAGCGCGCCAGACTCACCTTGTTGCACAAGGGACCGGATAAAAACGACATTGATATTTTTTCAAAATTCGCCATTCTTAATTCGTAGTTAGCACTGAGTTAAGACAGCACGAGGGTGGTGTGAAACTCGTAAAGATAACGGAGAATTGATTAAATTAATTATTATGTGATCAAATTTTATTAACCTACTTTATATTGATTATATAATATAATATATAATTTAAATTGATTATAAAATATATTATTTCATAATTAATGTTAGTAGTCTTAGAAGTTAAAATTTCAAAAAATCGTCAATATTTTCGATGTTTAAATATTTTCCAATATCTTTTTCATGGGTTATCACATTACTAAAGTCATTATTTTTCGTATTGTTAGTAATCGAAACATTTTCAACTTACACCACCTACATCCGATTCCGACGACTCAGTATAATTTATTTCAATTGAAGTATATGAGGCTTTATAAAGAGAATTACAAAGTTTAGAATTTTTGAAATAATTTCAATGTCCATCATTGTAATTAAACAACGAAAATTATTTAATTGAATAAAACAAATACTAAAATGAAAATAATGTCAATATCCCACTATAAGTACTTTTAATATTAATGATAAATGATAATAAATAATACATATGTAATTTAACGTGTTTCACCTACACAGCTTGTTGACAAATAAAAGTCAATAATAATTGAATTGCGATCGACATAATATTTCAATTAGATATCGATAAGATAATACAATTAAATGATGGGTCCCCACCTGTAAGTCTAAATATTAGTTCAAGAATTTTCATATTGATTATTATATTTTTGGAACCTTGGAAGTCATATCATTATGAAGGTCTACATTAGAGCATTAAGAATATATTGTTCTTTTCTCTTTATCAATATTTAATTTATAAACCTATAAACGTATAAACCTATAGTAGTCAAACTATCAATGAAATGTCATGTCATTTGTTAACACTCATTGGACGAATCAGTTTTGAGTTACAGATTAATAAAATATTTATTTTATTATTATTATTATTAATATGTAATAATAAAACAACATAAAAAGTTAACTTTCAAAAATATAAAATTTGTTGTCATATTTACTTTGAATACAATAATTTTTATTAAAACAGACACAAGAAAATTTTAAATATTTGATTAATTAATGGTAGTTATAACCAAAATTTAAATTCAATTATAAATCATTTCAACAATTGTGTACATTTAAATTTGTTTTAGTATAGGTTAACAAGTACACATAAGATATAAATAAACTAAATATATTAAATTGACAGCAAAATGTTACATCTGTTATTTAAGATACTGATTGGAAGAAAAACATTATTTAGTTTTTATCCTATTCGTTAGTTAAATGTTTTTTTAAAATCATTATAAGTACTTAATGTTGAAATACTTGATGACTATTATTATTGAAAATGTGTCAACAATCATTAATTTTCAATCAATAAAAAACACTAAGTGAGACATAATATATATGTGCAAATATATAGTATAAAAACAAATTATAAAATGACAATAATAATAATTAGAAATAGATCTCTTAAAAAAAAAACAGTACATAAACGATGATGTAATTTGAAGATTTGTTTCTGTACTACAAAACTTTGTAGATAGAGTGTAACAATTAAACACATAAGCCATTGTGTCCTAAAATATAGAATTAAATTTGGTTAGAAGTAACTTCATTTTTGGTCTTATATAACCGATCTGTCTAAAAAATGAATGTTGCCATCACATAACTCAGCTTGGATGTTATTATGAAATATTAATTTTCTATTCTAGTTATGAGTTGAATTATTTTAAAGTTTTTTAATATTAAAAAAAATGTTTCTATATTGAATATTAATGTCTTTTTTAGTATGTAATAATAATTGTACAAATGTCATACGAAATATATATATATATATAATAATTGTACAAATAATTTACAATAATCTTTTATATCTAATTCATATACTAAAATGTTTAATACAATATAATTGTATGTATGTACCAAAAAAAAAAAAATCAATTGATTTTCAAACCATCAACTAATAATTTACAATATTGTATAAAATTAAGTTAGAAGTTTATCAAAATAATATATTAATACAATTTATTTAATAATAAAGTAGTGAATATAAAATTAAAATAAATAAAGAGCAATAAAAGAGTATGCAAAAAATAAAGAAATAAAAGAATAAAATTCAATTTACCCTTAAAACACAATTAAAATAAGATTAATTTCTTAGATCGTAAAAGTGCTTGAGCAACCTTGCTCTGCAAGTAGCAGAGTGCTTGTAAAATGACTTCGATTCCGTTCTAATTTTTTTTTTTTTTTTTTGTATGTGTTTGTATTAAAAATTAATTGCGATTTGTGTATGTACACTCGGAGAAAAATTGATATTGTTAATAGTTTTGTATACGCACGAAACAGAAATGAATAGGTATTTCACACGAAAGTGCTCAATAAGCATTTCAGTTAGTTATAAGATCGTAAATGTGAAATAAATTAATTGTTTAATATTTCGATATGTATATATCCTAAAATTGAAGGTATATAATAAATATTATTGAAATGTTTACCTTGAAAAAAAGGTTGATACTTACATAAGGTATTTGACATTGAAAACTGTTACACAACAATATTTGATTAGTTTTGAATATCGCATTTGTTGTGAACGTATTTTCTAAGTATACTCATATCCGAAAATCAAGGAAATATCGATTTATAAATCTCTTTGTATCGAAGCAGCGAAAATGCGATGTCGTTGAAATATCCGCTGGTGTTAATTAATTCGCCATACATAACGGATACATTTAATGCATAAGCTTATATCCCTGTTGACGACTGGCCAACTATCGACGCAATATTTTTAATTGATATTATTTATCGGTTGGTCGGCGAGTGTTCAAACAATTTATTATCAAGGTCCATAGAAAGAAAAAACTCGGTTATTTTTTGAAGGTTTATGAACGTTTTTTGTCGGAGTAGATATAATAACGTTTTGGTACTTCAATTTCAAACGCGTGCCGACTTTTTGGTAGAAAGTCTTGATTTATTTGGCGTGTAGTAAAAAAGAACATTCCGACAAATCGTAAGCAATCGTTTTTTGTACACATCTAACTTCGTTATTCTTTTTTTTTTTGTAAAAATTATATTAACCATAATTTAGATTGATTATTCTAGAGTAGTATGTCTGTTAATTTTTAGTAAATTATAAATTCGTACCAAAAATTGTGTATTTGTATACATTTATAATTCATTTGTGATTGTTTAAAATTGTCGATTTTACGGTTTTATTTCGAAATCTTGATTGATTTAACAAATGTGCACGATATTTCATTTTAAACATGATTTATAATACTTCATTATAATATCAGACAAATTTACATTCTTAATCGAGAAACTATATCGTTACTAAATTGACCTATAAACAACAAAATACTACTTATGCCTTCGGGATTATATATATTTTATGTTGTTTTCGAATTTTATCACATAAAATATTTAAAAAACGATCATTATCATTTAAAATTAAGTAGTTATCGAGTTCATGACTTTTACAATCTACATGTTTTCGTCTTAATGTAATAGTTGTCTTCGTATAACATACGAACCTACCATAATTTAATTTATACCAATAATTATTCATTTCTGTTACAACAGATATTCTATATAGTAGTTTCCACGAATATCTATAACTGTGACTGTTTCGGGCAAGATTAGTAAAAATTAAAGTATAATGATTGTATATATATATATATAAATATTTATTGTGTAAAAATTATTACGAATAATCACATTATAAATATTTTTTTAGTCTTAAATACTTTTTTTATTTTTTAAAGTATTAGCGATTATTTCAGTTTTCACTTAAAGTATACGTTTATTATATTTTCGTATTACTTATAAAAGTAACTCTCATAATTTTTTTTTATTTCGTTTTGTTTTGTTCTCAGATAATAAAATAATAGTTTATTAAGAAAAAAAATTTATTTATAATGTGATTATTCGTAATTATTTCGTTTTACACAATAAATATTTTATCGTGTGTTATGAATATTTTTAATGCTGAACATAAATAGATATTAATAAAATAATGATTATATTTTTAGTTTTGATTATTCGTATATAATATACTGTATTGGAAATAACTTTGGTTAATAATAACGTTAATTGATTGTATAATTTCACGAATTTCATTTGGATTAAAATCACTATTGAGAATAAGCTTATTTTTGAGTATATTTAATGCATCGAACTTAAGAATAGATGTATGTAAATCTTTAACAAGAGAAATCATTCTACAGCTAGGTATAATATTAATATTATTTATTTTTTCAATAAAATCATAAAAATTTCGTATTGATGTTTCATTAGTAAATTTTAATTTTTGTTTTATTAGTTGATCTAAAAATTTAACTAAATTATATGAAGGAGCAGTTCTAAAATTAATTAATGGTCTGATTAGACGATTGTCTTTATGTAATTTTACAAAAGTGTGTAATAGTGGAGTTTAATAATTATAGTATACTGCTTGTCGACCCGGTCTGGCCTGGAAAACGAGGCGATAAAAATCTTAAAATCCAATATGTCCGTATTTAATGTAACATTCGATAGAGTTAAAGGTAGTAAAGCTCGAAATAAATTTTTACAAAACAATTTTTTATTTATGTAAGTAATTAAAAAATAATAATTCGCACATGTTATGTAAATTACAATAACATAACGTTTTGATGTGTACACGAGTAGTTAAAACTTCAACAATGTGGTCGAATATCAGCGAACGAGTACTTTTTATCGTGAAAAGTGTAAACATTTTGTGAATTATTATTGTATTATTATTCTGCACGGACTCGTCATTCAAATATTATATAATTATCATAAACATCGTATTAAGGTTCTTACATTTTATTAAAGTCGTGGATCCTTTAAATATCGTTGCACACTTTGTTTTCTATATACTTACAATTTACATTTTGATATTATACATTATATTGTAAATTACTGTGTGGCAAATTTATGATAATATATTTTATAAATATACTATGATAATATTTAAAAATAAAATCATTTTATATTTTATCAACTAAAGAAGTACTTAAAGTATAAATATGTATGAAAAGTATTTGAGTACTTAAAATATGTTCAAAACCTTATTCTTCTTGTACTTTGCATTTTCCCGCCCACGTAGGGTCGGCATTTTTTGTCAATTTTCTCTAATCGAGTCTGTCGTGCACTTAATTTCAAAACCTTATTAATACCCTAATATTACTATTAAAATTTGAATATTTAATTTACTATACTATAATATATTACAATATACTATAATATTTCAATATTTCCCATTTATATAATGGACAACTAAATAATTATTTCTAGTTATATTTAACATATATATTTAAATAAATAAATAAATATATATATATAATAAGTATTTACTAAGTACTAATTTTCCAATTGTTTGATTTCAGTATTTACTGATTACTTCTTACAAAATAAAAATTTAATTTTAAAATTTCATGACAATATTTGTACTAATTAAACAATAGAGCATCAGTTTGGCTAGCCATAATTAGTTGTTCGGGCCGGGAGCGTAAATAGTATTATTAATTATAATATAAATTATATTATTAACGACCATGTATACATTGTCGGAATACCCAGACAATGACGTCGTCTTTATAAAAGTATAGGTTTTATGATTTAAAATAAAATTGGTAAACAATTTCAATTATTTCTGTTCTATTTAATACATATTTTATAAATCAATGTATGTAGTTGGTTGTTGTTTTTCTCTTCTTTAACGCAGACAAATATTTATTTTCCAAACTTTAAATTTCATCTTTTTTATTTTTACATTAAAATATTATAATACATAATAAAACATGGATCTTCCTCCTGATCAATAAGTCGATAGTAATTCGATCTCGAAGCCTGTGCAATTTAATAAAAATAAAGTGTTATTACTTATGTTTTATAAAAATATTGAATAATTAAAGTTGTTTGTAAGAATAAAATATTACTTTTATTTATTACTTTATTAAACTATAGTATTTAATATAAATCATTTAATGATAAAAATTATTAAATGCATGACGACTTCTGGTCAGGGGTTATTTTGAGATAAATATTTGGGGTGGGGGGTAAATATTCAAAAATTGCCGACTCAAAGAGTGATGAGGGGGTGGACTAAGCAATAAATTTAAATTGTATACAATTTATATAAATTTAAATCTAAAAATAAATTTTTCATCCCTATACATGTTTAAAAAATTATAATTTTATAAACACTGATTGTTCCATATAGTAGTTGTTCGGGCTGGGAGCGTAAAACAGTATTACGCGAGTCCGGACACAATCTAACAAATGTCGCATGTTATTAGACAACAAAATAAATGTAACGCAATACATAAATAATTAAAGGTATAATCATAAGCAAATAACTATAAAGATTATTAAGCAACTATACAACAAACGAGGAATAAATAATATATAATAAATGTAAATAACTCACGGTACTTAACAAGAACGTAGACTGGCCAGCCGCCTTTGTCTAAAGCTATAACAATAAATTTTTACATACACAAATTTCTACTATTAGAGCCGAATTAACACTTCTCTATATAAACAAAAACAGCTAATAGAGCAATCTCTTTTACATAGATAAATGAAATATAAAATACATATGAATAATAACAACATTGCGGTTATTAAAATCAATTATTTATATGAGTTTGGTTAAACGTAGAATACAAAATTTACTCGCGCACAACAATGGTTTTGCACAACAAACTAATTAAAAAACGATCTATACAATATAATTATGGCGATTCGCGCACACAATAGAAAATAATATTAAAAATATCAAAATATGTCGTGCGACTATAAGGGCGGCATACGCTCGTAAACACGGACGGCGGCGGACTCGACTCGAACTGACTAGAACGTTCGCGAAAGCGAGTCCGCATAAATACGGGCGTTCTTTTGCGAAATCGCAATTAAAATAAACGCATAATTGCGTACGGCTTCACCTAATCGGCCGTCACGGCGGCGGCGCAATAATCACCAAAAAGTCTTTAATTGGCCTCACCAATAGTAGTGAAAATAAAAGAAAAACAAATAAAAAGTAAAAAGGATATGCAAAAAAAAAATTAAAAAATGAAGAAATAAAATAATTAATGAACAGAAATAAAATAAACATTATAAGTTAATACTCGTAAATAAATGAAATGTATAATAAAATATATAAGAGAATGTGTGATTATTTTATACACGCGTTTCTTCATCCTTTATTTCTTCTAAAAGAAGAAGTTTGATAAAATTAATTTTTTTTCGGGAGCACATTTTTATTAATTAAATTTTAAATTTATATAACACGTGTTTATTACACGAGCGTATAAGGAAAAGTGGTGGACCGAACAAAACATTTGTATATCAAGAAATAATAAAGCGCTGCTTGGTTGAAACATCAGTCGCGCCGCGTCCTAAATTACGTCGCGCCGCGTTGTTGGGAATTAACGCTCGGGGAAAAACTCGTATATCTAAACACGCGCGGTTGACTAACGCGCGTGTACGCGCGTCCATGTGAACCTAGCCTTAGAGCTAACTAACAAACAAAAATTACAGTATACCGCGCACTTGATACGGCTCGCGACGACAGTAAAACCGTTTTTGGACAAACGGTACATCTATACACGACGACGGCAACTCAATGACGACAGAAAGTTCGCGAAAGCGACCTTTTACTATCGCCGGAGTTGTCGTTCTTAAATATAAATAAATGTTCCGATAATCGTTATCGGACGTCGCGGGGGCGGCGCACTTGCATGTTGGCGCCAATTAAGTGTCAACAGTTTCATTAGTAAATTTTAATTTTTGTTTTATTAGTTGATATAAAAATGTAGCTACATTATATGAAGGAGCAGTCTCTAAAATTAATTAATGGTGTGATTGTATGATTGTCTTTATGTAATTTTATAAAAGGGTGTAATAGTGGAGCTGTAATGTTTCTATTATTTAATAAAAATCTTTTCTGGTTTTTAGGTATAATTGCGGTTGCTTAATTAATTAAGTTATTAATTTGTTTTAAATAAATTCTAGAAGGGTCAGATGTTAAAATATTGATATATTTTTATTTATGAAATCTAAAGTTTTATTTCGAGTATTATTAGTATATGTAATAATAATAGAATTTGATTTTTCTACTGGAATGATTTCAGATTTATTTTGTTTTAGTTTATTTTCTATATGTTTAATAATATTATTTTGTTTCACAATTATTTTAATTTGTTTCATTATATTATGTAATTTATTTTTATAATTTTTATTGCAGTTTTCTATCAAGTTAAATCTGAATTGATTCTCATTAGGGTATTGGATATAGTTCAAAACAGATTCACACAGTATTAATTGTGGTTTTAATGAATTGTAATTTATAAATTGAAATGTAGTATACTTATTTCCTTTATGTGATAAATTTGTTTTCACTTTAATAGAAAATATTGATGTTATAATGCGTAGTTGAAAAGTATAATTATGCTGTATATTAAATGAATTATGTGTTTTCATAACAAACACATTAATTTTTTCATTAACTCTGTTTTCTATTTTTCAGGTTTTTAAAATTTAATTTATGTAATATATGGTTTTTTAAAGAAAAAAAATTGATTATACGAGTGATTTACTAGGTATTGATGTTCTAATTGTTTGATTTCATTATATACCGATTGTTTCTTACTATATAAAAATTTTAATTTAAAATTTAACCACTGCTTGCTTGGTTTCTTCGCTACTATTGAATTATTCTTGATGTGGATGTTGATGTAGTTCGAAACAATCCTCATTTTTTTGTATGTCTTGTTAAAGTAAATATTCATATTTGTATTTATGAATTTTAAAGTTAAATATTCGTATCTATTAAACAAAAGAACATCGGTTTGGCTAGCCATAATTAATAATATAGTAGTGAAAATAAAAGAAAAACAAATAAAAATTATAAGTTAATATTCGTTATTAAAATATTACGAAAATTAGGATTTTAATATAAAAATATGTATCTAGAAAATTATTTTACAAATACAAAATTATATAAAAAAAAAACGTAATAAAAGTATCGATCGTAAATCGTTTGGTTATACATTTTTGATTAATAATTCACTAGACACGACAAGTATGTAGGTGTTGTTTCAGTTTTTATGAGTGGTCGGCTTTTTTATAACTCATATAACAATGTATTTCGGACTCGGACGTAATGTATAAGTCTTTCCGATATCCCGGCCTTATTGTTTAAATTATAATCGATTAACTATTTAAGATTAAACTTAATTGACAAAACTGTATGACAGCCAACCGTACCATAGATATTTTCAAAAGAGTCGCACTATGAATGCGCGATCAAACATATTTGGTATATCTGATGTATACATTATAGCGTATCAAATAACAATACGCAGTTTTATGAAATTACAATGTAGGTGATAGATTTATTCTTTTTTTTTTAGATTCTAAGAACGTTAGGTTCGGAAACGGTCACGCTGTAATAACATAACATAACCAAATTCGACGTACAACATTTATCGACTCTTCTGGAACAGTTTTATCAATAAATGGAAAAAAAAACTTTGAATAATATCGGTCTTTTAGAATATTTCGAATTCAAGTGTTGTGACCGCGTGATCGTATCACACGTGTTCGAGATATAGTTCCACGTCGAGATAAAGTAAAATATAAAAATTGTTATTATACCGTACATCGCATGTGATGTAAACAGTCAGTCTCGTCGCAATGATACGCGTATACGGCTCGTTACCTAAACTTCAGCCGGGCCTCTCAAGGTTTTTAATTTTTATTTTAGATCCGAGCCCCAGACATATGACCCTAAAAAACTGGTTTGAATACTGTCTTGGGTTCGAGGAATATATATGAGACGCAAAAATAATATCTGAAGTTTTGTTTAAATTTAATACGGTCTCGTAGTCGGTTGTTTAACGCGTAAACGTGACTGCAGTCACATGTACGGTTCCGCGAAACCTTTTTTAGAACGTTATGATCGTTATGATTTTATGGCAAACCATTTGCCCGACTACAAAAAAAAAAAAATAATAAAAAAAACAATTTAATACTTTGTTTGTGTTCGTGCTCGTTCTTGTTACGACAAAACGCACGTATTCGTATTTGAACGAAACAATATACCGAAAAAAAAACATATTTAAGACTAAGCAGTCTCGATGCCTATATATTAAAACTCATTTTCGTCGCACACGTGTAAAAGGTCAAGACATTGCTATAAACTACATTGTAGAAGACACAAGTTGTATTTTTCCTATTAGTAAACAGCACGTACACATGTAAAATCGCTGTTATAATGTAATAATATGCTATTTCGCAGAACCATACTTTCGGGACATAATATATTTCAATATATTTTTATATTATTATTATTATTATTATTATTATAATTATTAATATTTACAGACAGAATGACTTTTCTAAATTATTATTTTTTCCCCGTGTTTATTATACTCGCATTTCTATATTATATATTTGTATATCGTATTTGTCACAAATATGTTTTCATATACTTTTTTTTATTTTTTATTTCAGCGTGTACGACGACGATTTTTTATTTTGTTGTCGTTTATTTTCATAATTTTTTACATTTTTTTTAGGGGGATTTACCTTTAAACACACTTGTGTTCGACGATAATCAATTCACGATATTTTATTATTCGTTTGTTTGTGCACAGTTAGCAATATATATATTTTTTTTCGTGAAAATTTAGAAACGTTTCATAAACATTTTTACAACAATTTCATAATTATTATATTGTCGTATCGTTTCGTTGTCTGACTCGTTTCGTTCAAGAGTTATTTATTGATCTTTGCCTTTTTGCATTACGAATTATTCGTTTTAATGTGCGTATATATGCATGTCACTGCGTTCATCTGATTTTAATCTATTAAATGATATGTCTCGAATATATTGACAACAATTATCAAAATATATTATAATAATGTTACATGGTCTGCCAATAAATGATCTGATAATATTTTGAAAACATTTAAAAACGTTCATAACACTTATAATTTAAAAAAAAACATTGTCATTATATTTTTTAAATATTATTTTGCTGTGTGGGTATATCCGAAAAACACATTAATAATAATGCTCCAATCCATTAAAGTTTTAATAAACTCATAATAATTGTAGTTGTATGAAACGTGTATAGTTGGCATAGTCAGTTATGAAGGTAGTGCTTATAATAAGACATTGTATGGACAAGTCATTTGATAATTAAATAAATAATAAAACATTAGTTATCGGTTTCTTTCCTTCGCGCTGTTTCACTTACATGACATCTATTATACACAATTTGCATATATTATATACCAGTAATAATTATAATAATTAAAAAAACACACACACTCGCAACTTCGGAGGTTTTCACATTAACAGTCAGCAAAAATAATAAAATTTTTTAAACGTTCATTTATTTTACATTTATCGGTAGTCATTTCTTGTAGTCTGGCCTACTTAAACGGACAACGTCGAAAAAACGTTTTATTTTTACTACTTTACTTTATTTTTATTTCGATGATATACACAAAATATGTAACGTTAAACCGGTGCGTAGAATGTTCATAACACAACGTCGACTCAACAAACGATTCGTCAGCGAATTACAATGAATGAGGTATGTTATTTTAAAAATAGAAAAAATATTTTTTTATGCAATCAATGATTTAAAAAAATATATTTTCTCTCGAACATGTGTGTTTAATTTATATTTTAAACGTATGCGTTTATAATT
This sequence comes from Schlechtendalia chinensis, assembly GCA_019022885.1. NCBI lineage: Eukaryota > Metazoa > Arthropoda > Insecta > Hemiptera > Aphididae > Schlechtendalia > Schlechtendalia chinensis. The sequence goes on from JAFHKX010000014.1 coordinate 3,294,037, forward strand.
CCCCGGGCGTTGAAATATAAAACCTTGTTGTTGGCCTTGTGTGTTTATTTTTCTTTGAACTATTACTCGGAAACAAATAACGTGGTGACGGTGTAAGTAACGTTATTGTCGCCAGTTGAGAATAATTTAGCACGTATTTGGTTATGTGCACGTACTCAATTTCTATGCTTTCGGTGGTTTCATATTTTATTTTTATAATCGATCAGTCTTTCTCGGATACCACGAAAAACTTCAACAAAACAATATCGTCTTTGAAACTATCATACAAATTCCGAATATAGCGTAACATTGCCAATGCCAACGATTGGTCGACGATTATATTTATACGCGACATCACGTGTACATTACACACACACACACGCTAAAAAACGTAATGTCTATAAATATTATGTAACGTCTAACACGTTTTAGTCGGAACACGTTGAATGAACGTAACGCCGTGCAAATATATAATTTGGTTCGGATCCAAATAGTCACCCGAGTTAACCGTTCCGTGATTATTTCGTATGGAGTGCGACACACGAAGGAACGGTTTCGTATGTATACAGTAACGAACAGCAAAGACATTTAAAAAAGTTTATGACTTAGTGTTAATTGTGTTTCGTGAAATACGTAAGCGCCTACGGCAGAGGGTTTCGGAAATTCAGTGCCGTTTCGTTTTCGTGACCGACCTTTTTTTGAGAAAAAGGCAATATGGTCTCGTAGAAAAATATTGTTTGACAGAGGCGATTTCGAAGCTGTCATAATGGATAGAAAAGGTTTCGAGTTCCGAGTTCACGTCATTGAGACATACTGTAACATTTATTGTGATATTTTGTATTCTGTTTACTGGCTCGATGTGTATACGGATAATGGATATCACGACCAGACTTCATTACGTTTACATCGGGTTCTATACTCGTTGGTTGTTATAACTCGTAAGTATAACCGGAGATTATTGCGCGTATTATTATTATCTAGTATTATGTTGGAAATTAATTTCTAGTTATTAATATTCTAGTATACTTTGATTTTATCATTATTCCTACCCAAGGCCGTATCCAGAAATTTTTTTCGGGGGGGGGAAGGGTTCCAAAACATGTATATTGGAATTCTATTGAATTTAGATTTTGATAGTTGGTAAAAAATTTGATAAAAAAAAATTAATCTTCATTTATTAAAATATAATAAAAATTAACAAAATTACTTTGATATTTTGTCACCTTACACTATACAAAACATGGAAAAAAATCATATTTTAAATTAATAATATGCTCTTGTCTGAAGAGCAAACTGGTTTAAAACTTTCTCGGGGTCAACCGTAACATCTCTATGGACACTTAATAGAGCTAGCCCAATTAGTCTTTCTTATCCTGTAGAAATCCGTAAAAATATCTTGACACGTTTTAATGTCAAAAAAGTTTGGTCGGGAGTTGCTGTAGAAACCGGTAATGTAGCTAGTACTTTAAATAAAAAATAAATATTCGAAAAAAGTTCAGGATTACAAAAATTTAATGATTCTGTAGCTGTATGTGGACGTTCTGTTTCTTTTAATGCAATCCATTTTCTTTTTCACAATTTTAATTCTGAAGGTAATGAATCAACATTTATAAAATCCGAATATATAATCATGCACGTATTAAATGGATATTCGGTAATGTAGACGCAGATGACGTAAAACGATTTGATAATACAATAAATAAACTCGAAAATGATGAAAAAGACATTCTATGTATTGTCCACGGACAGGTTTCTATAATCAAAAGCACTATTTCCAATTTTAATAAATCAATTAATTCATTTAATCACACTAAGCAGTTTTTGATTTTTTCTTTACGAAAAAAAACTCGTGTTCCTCAAAAAATAAAGAAAACCCGAATATCTCCCTTATACTTGAGAGTTGGACAGGAGTCAAGAGTAACTTTTTTGTTGCATTTAAGGTGTAAAATCATTTCCCGGAGTTTGTCACATTTATGACCAAACACCCTGTATATTTACGATATTGTTTTAAATATCAATACACATTATATTATATTTATTCTTTAATCGCTATTTGAAAACTCAATTCAACTCAAAAATATATTGTAACCGGATGTAGAAAACCCGGCTTACAACAGTACTAAAACAAATGCAATCTGTCATATGGGTTTTTCTAACGCCCGTACATACACCACCAATCAAAAACTTATCCTGTTCCTTATTCGGTCAATTTGTACTGAATTTGAATAATTTTACTTTTAAATCAAGTAGAAAAAAACATATAGATTAACGAAATAGCTATTTTAAAAATTTAATTTCACCAAAAAACTGTCAAAAAAAAAAAAAAATATATATAAAATACATATTTCATAAGGAGATAAAGACTTATAGTTTTACGAGACATATAGGACAACTGTATATTAATATATTTTTGTTTTTTCGTTCAGCTTATAGCAGAAACAATATAATAATATATACAAATTAAAATCGCGGACAGATATGAAACATATATATATGTACTCGTATATATGTACTACGTCGACCGCCTCCACGTCGTCGATATTTTGTCTACAGTCGGAATGTGCTGGGTGATGGTGTGTGTGACGATTCGGTGAACGTTGTGACGGGGGGGGGAGGGGAAACCAAATAAACACATGTTTACGTGTGTAAAACATGTAAAAAAAAAAGCATAAAAACATGCATAAAAAAGGCAAACCACCCATCCACAAACATGCAGTGAATTGTAATAACTCAATATAGTAATAGTAATAAATGCAATAATAACATATTGTAGTGGTAAAACTTGGTGTAAGTTCATGTGATAATATTATTACACCCTCCCCCCCTCAAAAAAAAAAGTTGTAAATACGCAACTGTTGATAACAATCCTCTTGTAAACGTATAAATCCAAATCTTCTGGGCCTACCTTTGCCAGAAAATAATAATACCTACGACAACCACGACAACGATGACGACAACGAGGTGTTGTTGTGTACATGTTTCCGATGACAGACGAACAATTCTGTTGATTTTCCCGTTTCTTTGAAGACAATTTTGTCCGATTCGAAACACACGCACATTTGTACCACTGTTTTCAACCCCTTTTCATCACCCACCTTTCGCAGTAAAGTTTCGCAGTACGAGCAAGCTGTCATTGGTCTGGAACGACCACACCTTCACCTAGTCGGGTACCGTAATCACGGGAATCGCATTAACACACGTGTGCGTGTATAGAATATAAATGCAGAATAGTACGCGTTTAATCAGCACGCACATACGCACGTCACCCTTCCACGCTGTAATCGTGCGCACGTCGGGCGGGGATTTTTTTTCACGCGAAAGTTCGTTTTTGGACGTGTGCTGGCGACGCAAAATTTATTAGAATAAGTAACAACAGCATATTTTTTACTGTATATATTTTTAAGGTTCAATTTTCTAATTGAGAATATTATAAATTTACAACCTCACGCTAACATTTATCATCTTTCATCACTTGTGCTTGTAAAATATCAAAATAAAAAAACAGTAAGCAATTTAATTTATTTTTGGTACATTTTGTCATTCTATATTTCTATTTTACACATTAGATATTATTTATTAACAAGTAAAATATATATATATGTATATAAATTTTAAATTTAACTATTGAAAAGGACATTAAATTTAAAATGTATATTTATAATCAAAAAGGATCAGGAAAAAATGCTTGCATACGAGTCTGCAACACATTGGGACATTTTATGTCTTTACTTCCCACCACCACATCCCACACCCACACACACACACAGACACACTCACCTACACACACACACACACACACACACACACACATACACACACGCACACACACACACACACACACACCTACACCTACACACTTGGTTGGGTAGCAACTATAATTTCGTGATGCGAAGCGGTAACGTTTTTTTCGGTTGTGTGCCAAAGCAAAGACATAAAATGTCAAAATTATATAACATACATTTTTTTTAATTTCATAAATAAATGTATGAATAGTTTTGTTTCAAATACATACTTTAATATAAATTGAAAAAATGTATTTTCGGCATTAATTATATTAATAAATAAATCAATCGATGTCTTCAGTTTTTAGTCGATGTTTCGGACTCATTGCATAGTCCATATTCAGAACGATACCTACTTTATAACAGTATAGTTATACTCGGTAAAGTATCTATCGCTCTGAAGATGGATTATGCAATGAGTCCGAAACGTCAGCTAAAAACTAAAGATATAGATATATCTGAAAACATTCGGAATAAATCTACAATCTATGAAAGTTTTTATATTTAATAAATTATTTATAATAATATTTAAACAATAAAATATATATAAGAGAACTTGTGATTATTTTATACACAAAAATTTGGGTTTGAAACCCAAATCACAAAAATTATACACAATAACCGCGTATAGCTTGCGGAGTAGCTTGCGCTGATGATGACAACGTAGTTGTCGAAATACGTATACGCGGTTATTGTGTATAATTTTTGTGATTTGGGTTTCAAATATTTAAACATTCAATAAATAAATAAATTTTTTTTCCTGTATTTATATGTAAGACACAAACGTATTATACTTTTTAATATTTTCAATTTTCTTTTTATTTATGTCTTATGAAATATTTATTGTACAATGTATTTTAAACAATGTTATTTATATTACATCTGTATAAAAGAATATAAGATATTCTTTTTAATAATAAAAACATAAGTTATACCATTGATTATGAAATAAATATGTGGAATGAAGTTCAAAAAATATATTTTTCATTCGTTTCTAAACTCATAAAAATAATCATCTTTATCATCCTCAAATGGAGTTTAAAACGTTATCAAAACAAAACTATTCAAGTAATCCTGAGAAATTACTTATAGTATAGTTTTAAAATTATTTGGAATATTCTCTCACCCGAATATAGTCCACACACAGCTACGGTAAGCAGTATGCGGAAAACAAAATATAAAAATATTTTATAGATTAGGATTCATTTTAAATACGATTTTAAATTTAAATATTTTTTTTTTTTTGTATGGAGATTGTATGCATTTATCTTTGCCAGCGTTCACGGGAAATTCGTAAAAAATAATTATATTTGAACACATTTCCGAGGTTTTGTTATCGACCGAATGACACGTGTACTGTTCGTCGGGAAGCGATAACGTTGTAGATGTTTTATGGAGCGAGCACGAGATATCCAAACAAGACCATTTTTTCGAGTCGATGTTTTATGTGCGTGTAATTTAATATTTGTCCATTCATAATAAAGATAAGATACACACTTACCACGTAGCGTGCACAGGATAACGTGTCGCGAGCCGAATGCACCCATTCATATACGTTACATGTGTTGCCCGTTTTTTTTTTTTTTTTACTTTATTAACATCAATACTTAGTAATCAACATAATACTATTGAACATATTGTATATATTTAGATTGCTTGTCCGTCGACAATCCCTAAAAATATAGTTTAGACATTGTTGTTATCATTAATAATATTATACATATATAAAATAATATTATCACGTTAAACGATGTTTATATAATTGATTATACAATGATACGAGTATTAAAGTAAAAAAAAAAAACAGTGAAATAAACGAAACGTATTGATTTATATATATATATATAAATACAAATACAAATGAAAATAATAATATCAATAATAATAGCAATAATAATAACAGTAATAATAATAATAATAATAATAATAATAATAATAGAACAGAATATAATAATATGGATTATTTAGAAATAGAATTTAAAAAAAAACGTCGGGAACAATTATAGGTCCGTAAGGTCGGTGCGCCGTCGCGACTACACGCGTTTGGATTCGGAAACAGAAGACGTACGAATATTATTTGCGTTGGAAACGGTGCGATTATTGAAACGTTGCACGCGGTCATGGACGTGGTGCTGTGCGACGACGAGAGACGTTTGTCTCAGGGGGGTCTTTAACAGAAACCCGTGGCAGTTATGGCGGTGCGCCGTTTTCCGTTAAAGGTTGTCATCCGAAACGAAACGGGGAAAACAACAACTCGTAATACGAGAACGGTACACGGTCGTAATGAACAGTCACGACGATTTTCCGCCGGCCAACACGCGACAATCGTGTTTTTGGGTTTGTCGTCGCGTAACCCGTCGTTCGGTCCGAAATTCAAACGACACACGCGCACACGTTTATTAATTGGTTTCAACTATTATTTTCCAACTATTATTATATTATTATTGGTTTCAACTCGCACGTTGTCGCGAGATTATTAAAACGAGGTTTTTTTTTTCCATCGCGTACGAAAATATTACGCATTTTTCGTCGTTTCGTATTGTTTAAATGAATGATGATAACCGCACGAGCCGAATGGTACGGCGAATTTTTTCGCACACGACTATCGGTTGTGTCGTTGAACCTCCGCGACGCGGTACGCAACGATCGTGTTAAACCGTGTACGTACCGCGCGCGCGCGCGCATACACGCGTGTATCGAATCGAAACAATTAAACGTCATGCGTCGCTGAAATACTTCGGACGGACGGCCGTTACGAACAATATCCAGGGATGGAGGGGTTAGATCATGGAACCCAAACCCCCCCCCCCCCCCGAAAATCAAATCAAACCGGATGAGAACGTGCGAATAGACGCGATTCCCGAGATCCTACCGTCCCGCTCAGGCCGTCGTTTACAGATCGTGATTTCCCGTGGTTCCCGAGCGAAAATATTATTGTAAAAAAAAATGATTTTTAAACATTGTAATAATAATAATAATAACAACGAAAACCGCGGATATGTTGAACAGTTTAAAAAAATATCGTTTCTAAAATAGTCTTCTGTTTTCGTATCAAAAAATAAAAAATAAAAATAAAAAATAAAATAAAATAAAAAACAATGAATAATAATAAGTGATATAGTCGTGGCATAAGCCGTTCTATATAACGTATAATAATTATTATCAGAAGTCTGTGCGTGTGATTTCTGTGGCGTCAGCCAATTACATATATACCGCATTTTGTACGTTTTCACGACTATTCATTTTCGTTCGGTCGTGTCTAACGATATTTTTAGTTTTCGCTGTTAAACGATACACATACACAATAACAATATAAAATAATGATTATAATGATAATAAAAGTAATGATAAACGAATAATAAACGAATTATAAAAAAAAAAAACATCTGTACACCAACGGGCGGTGTTCGTGTTTGTTTTTGTTGTTTTGATTTCGTAGCTGTTACACGAGTTAGACGGTCACACGCGTTACGGGGGTGTTTAGGTGTCTCGGCGTCCATTCGTTCGGCGATTCTCCGACCGTGGTAATGGTGTGGACCAAGAGTCATGCGCGAAAAATGCGTCAGCTCGAAGACGAACGTCTCACACGTGCATGTCGCCCGCCCCCCCAATTTTGAAATTCGTTATAATTTTTATGCAGATATTTAGTACGTTATTTGTATGAATTTGTACGACCATTTTCAGAATTTGTACGACATTATTATTGACGTAATGATAAAAAATTTGAAGGGGGGCTGGAGACATATGTCTCCAGCCCCCACTTTTTTAATAATGAAGTTTTTTCTCATTTTTCTGCATCAAAATTTAGTACTCCATTTGTATGAATTCGTACGACCATTTTCAAAAAAATTCCCTCTTCCCTCTCACCGCTATACTTAAAAAACACGTTTTGCCGTGTCGCCAGCCCCCCCACTTTACAAATTTTAATTTTTTTTTTCATAAAAAAATCAATTCCTATTTGTATGAATTTGTACGACCACTTTCAGAATTTGTACGACATTATTATTGACGCAATGACGAAAAAATTGAAGGGGGGCCATAGACATACGTTTCCAGCTCTCATTTTACTAATATTGAAGTTTTTTTTCATTTTTCTATATCAAAATTTAGCACTCCATTTGTACGAATTTGTACAACCATTTTCAAATTAAATGGAAACAGAATTGATAAAATGTATTAATATAAAATAATTAACTAGTTACTAGTAATTATTAACTGTCGTTGACCTTTGTCCAGTATGATACTTTACTATTTTAGATACGTTAATAGATTTTTTTGTTTGTACCTTAGTCATTATTATAATAATCTTATATCAATAATAACTACTGATTTACTTAATAACATGAATATTGTAACACTATATATATGTAACATGTATTATTTTTAAGCTAGTTGATATTTGGTGTTAGATGTTGTCACTCTACCCATTTTCAAATATATTTACGATAATGTTTTAAATATAAATACACATTACATTATATTTATTCTGTAATCGTTATTTGAAAACTCAACTCCACTCACAAATATATTGTAACCGGACATAGAAAACCCGGCTTACAACATAACTATATATACTATATTAACTATATTAACTAGTTACAATACATTTCTTATAAATACATTTACAATACAACTAATTATGCACTATAATTTTTTGTATTTACAGTTTTTGTACGACCATTTTCAAAAAGAATTCCCCCTTCCCCCTCTCCACCATATGTATTGTAACTAGTTAATATAGTTAATATAGTATATATAGTTATGTTGTAAGCCGGGTTTTCTATGTCCGGTTACAATATATTTGTGAGTGGAGTTGAGTTTTCAAATAACGATTACAGAATAAATATAATGTAATGTGTATTTATATTTAAAACATTATCGTAAATATATTTGAAAATGGGTAGAGTGACAACATCTAACACAAGGGAATTTTTTTGAAAATGGTCGTACGAATTCATACAAATGGAGTACTAAATTTTGATGCAGAAAAATGAGAAAAAACTTCATTATTAAAAAAGTGGGGGCTGGAGACATATGTCTCCAGCCCCCCTTCAAATTTTTTATCATTACGTCAATAATAATGTCGTACAAATTCTGAAAATGGTCGTACAAATTCATACAAATAACGTACTAAATATCTGCATAAAAATTATAACGAATTTCAAAATTGGGGGGGCGGGCGACATGCACGTCCGTCTCACGGTCGGTGAGATGACGAAAAAAAATATAAAGTGGAAGAAAAAACCCCCGGCTCGATACACGGGCCGGTGCGGCGCCGTGTTCGTGGAGACGCACCAACGGACGTCCCGGACTGTGTCCCGGACGGTTCGTCGGCGGGACACGGTCATGTTTTCCTTCACGAACTGCGTCGTGTTATCGACGTGCGCGTGATAATACGTGATGGTGTTTGGGTTAGGCGTGTCCGGTCGCAGCGCTCGTAATCGTACGGGGACGAAACGTCAAAACGGATATGACGATTTCAAAAACGGTTACGCGTACTTTTCTCGGACGACCGTGTAGAGAGAGAGAGAGAGAGAGAGAGAGAAAACAAATTCAACGTGATACGCGCGTCGTCGCGTGCGAACAATCGTCACGAGTGTATAAACGACACACGCATAATCTATCGTATTGGTCGATGTCAAAACACAAAAAAAAATATATGTATATAGTTTTTGTTCCGTCGCTTTCGGTCCGCGAAATATATCGTTAATGATAACAACGATCCGCATGGATTTCGGACGGTAAAGAACGCGTCCGACGGTGCGTTTTTATACGTTACGTATCCGCGGGGAAGGTATTTTCGTTGTTGTTTCGGGCACGAAAGAAAAAACGAACAGAATGATATAATAATATAACATGGTCGTTACTGTACAAAAACAAAAACAAACAAACAAACAAAAAAAAATATCATAACAGAACGCTAATAATAAACTGGCGATGTAAAAAAAAAAACCAAACAAATAAATTATTTTATTCATTAGTCTTATTATTTTTTGTTTTATCGTAGTAATTTTATTCGTTTTCAATAAAATTTCACGTTCGCGAGTTTCGCGAACCGCTATAACCGTTGGCAAACGTTGCTAGACACCTGAGAATAAGAAAAACAAAATATGTCCAATTAAGTACACTTTATATATATATATATAGAAATAAATCATATATATATATATATATATATATATATGATTTATTTCTCCTCCCCTCCCTCCGGAAAATCCCTTTTTTTTTCCCCGACGCCCACAATATGTATCACACGATGTATATATATATATACACGCGAGTCTCGGAGACCGGTCTGAATGGGAAGTCGTTACCGATGGTCGATTCTCATCAGACAGACCACTAAATTACCTACTAAAAACTAACACACGTCGGAAGAGCTGATTGTACCCGCGCGCGCGCGCGCGTGTTGACTCCGACACCGATCGAACAACAGCCTATTCCTACACACACACACATATATATATATATTTATTTATTTATATACAGACACACTTTCCGGCGCGTCGTATAATCTTTCTTTTTTTCTAAAACGCCGCGGCGTCGGGTGAAAATCGATGATTTCTACACAGACACGACCCTCGAAGGTATTATTACAAAATTGCATCACTCCCGTGCACAGTCGGTAAACGTTTTATTGAGTGTACGTAATTTTTTTTTATGTTCTACCTCCCCGAGCGGGCGAACAGCTAAAAATCCAAGGTAACCAAGCGCACAACACGCCAAATGTATTTCGGGTTCTTTTTTAATGCGTTTCATTTTTTTTTTGTTTTTTTTTTTCGATTAGCAGTATTGCCTGAAACAGTAACGTCTACGCTACGTACGTTGTTAGTGGAAAATCTGACTCCGACGGCATTTTAATGGCGTGCCGTTTTGTTTTCAGTTAATTTTCATTTATCGTATTGCGATTTCAATCGAAAATTGCTGGAAAACCGAACGTTTCCCGGAGTCATAATAAATTGTACGGAATGTGCGCTTGTTCGGTTTTCGTTTCGAACCGGTAGGCGTTTCAGTCTACGGATTTTTCGAACGAATTGTTGTCGTTTGTGTTTTTAAATTTTCTAAGAAGTGTCTTCGACGCGAATATTACCCGTGGACGTTCGAAAGTAGCGCGCACTCGACCATTTCAACAGACGTCGTTAATTGCCAACACGAACACGTGTTGGAGGTCCGTCGGTCCGACATAACGAATTCGTTCGCGTTCATACGATACACAGAACGATATACGGGGAAAAAACGGGCTAACATTTGGCGTGTCTCCGTCGACATCACGTGAGTACAAAACAATTGCAATATTTTGTTTCACCCATTCCCGTTGCCGCGGGGGCACACATTACGTTGGGCAGTGCACACACAGAATTTAGGAGTTTTCTTTAACATGGATTAGGTTTGGGGGGGCGGGGGGGGAGGGTCAGCGGAAATTTTCACAGCCAAAATGTGTACCGCGATAGGTTAGGTTAGTTCATCAACGTCCAAGAACGTATCCACGATTCCGTATGAAATGTTGCAAAGAAATCCGCCCGTATATTACAACGCCGTTTTCGCGCAAACACCGGTGTGACGACGTCACGAATGTACACATAAATCTGCCGTCACGTAATGCTTATGGGATCCGGTCCGTCTAAGAGTTCCGTAAAACATGGTGCGTTTTGCTATTGTAACCGCGCCAGTAAATTATTATAATATGTACGCGATCGTTAAAAAAAAAAAACACAGTACGCAATAGTGTTATACGATTCTCACGATGAAAACGTATTGACGCGAGCGTGGTTTCAGGTTCGCGTTGTTTTGACGAGGTCGGATGCGAGACGGAATGGTGAAAAAGCTTTTCGAAAACAATCGTATCATTCAGTAGAACGACGTTGTTTAATTTCGTCGACGCGACGGTTATTTTTTAGTCATTGTCGGTTGTCCACGTCGATCGTTTTTAGGCGACGAACGCGCGTCGAACCTTAATTGTATTCAAATATTACGTGTTTTAGATGTATAAACAAATCTAACAAAAACTTAATTCGCATTTAAAAAAAAAAAAAAATGCTAAAATCGCAGACGAAATAACAATATTGTTTTATAAAAACTGTTTAATTAACATAGAAAACAAAATTGGTCGTCGACAATTGATCTTATTCAAAAATAGTTTCTGAAACGTTCGGTTTCTTGTAATTTTGTATTATCAGATGAAATCGTGACGATTTGTAAAAAGTATACGTGTATAAGAACGAAAACGTTATATTTGAACTACTGTACTGCTGTCTGTTTGGATTAATATTTTAAGAAACTAATGACCGAAATTCTGGTTATGCCGCTGATACGATTTACGGTTAGGTATGGTTCGAGGTTGTACAACGCGATCGTGATTTAATGTGTACGTAACATTAATATACGTCTCCGTCAATCGACGTTTTTTATTTTCAAATTTTTACTCGCGCGAGTGCTGCGTTTTCAGTATGATTAAATACGATTCACGGTCATCATTGAATCCGTCGAAAAACGATTACCGATATTGTCGCGTAACTAACGTGTCGCGAGTCGAATACACCCATTCATATATGTCAAAAGTGTTGCCCATTTCTTTTTTTATACTTTATCAACATCAATATTCTGAAAGAAAGAGTATCTAAAGATCCTACACTGGTCAATTAAACACCAGGTCTTCTACTAATTCAATACTAAAGTATTGAATCTTTCAATTTATACGATTTAGCGTAATTTAGCTCTTTAATAAACCACCAAATATTGTGAAAATTATCGCTTTATTTGCTACCACCTATTTCAAGGCCGTATCTGAGGGGAAGTTCAAGGAGTCCGGGACCCCCCACCACCACTGAAATTTTTTCAATACTTTACTAATGTTTAAAATAACTATTTTTAATATCAACATAAATATGCAGATCACTATATTTTAAAGTTACTTACTTGTTATTATATGTCGAATCGATATATTCGGTCTGTACGTTCGTAGCCGTAAACCGTGTATCACGTCCCTTGTATGAGATATATTATTCATAGTTCGTCAAAATATATATTTATAAACTAGAAAAAATTACTATGGATTTAAAAATAATAAAGTTCGCAAAACGCCATCTAAATGTTTGAGTAAAAATAAGAGCTATATAAAACGAGACGCGGAAAAATCGGAAAAAAACACGGACCCGCGGGACACTAACCCAGAGTGAAAGCCATACGATCGCGGGCGAGTTACAAAAATTACCAGACAAAACGTTTAAAAAAATTATAGAAGAAACGAAAACGGTAAAATTGATAATTAGTGTTTTGTAAAAAGAGATAATCATTTGTTTATATACAAACAAAATATCTACTTTTATGTGTATATGTATATAACGTTTTGTGTGATATAAGCTAAATATCCTATATGCGGGTGGTCTTTAGTGTTATAAATACGTTATATAAAAATATATTTATTTTTCCCTACATAACCGCGATATCGAATCCCGGAATCATAATATTTTATTAGATTATTTGTTGTGTAGTTGAGACCCGGAATAAGCACTTATATGAACCGCTGGACCGCCGAGTAGCGGGTAATTGCGTAATTGCGTCGCATGTTTGCGTATCGTGAAAACACCTAACAGTGCATTCTATCGGTCGTTGTATACGTTCTCATTTCGGTACGACGTACCCTTAAGTCAGTGGTTCCCAACTTACGGTCCGCGGACCACCGGTGGTCCGCGAGACATCATGTGGTGGTCCGCGAGGCATACCTATAAAATTTTAAAATATTTCAATTTTCCTTTGGGCGTGTTACAAATATTACGTACCGACAATCGTTACCTAAATTCTAATATCTGTGAAAAAATTGATTCTTATTTATGAGAAAAAATAATGTCTAAAAATGATGGTGGTCCGTGACGTATTGAAAGTTATCTAAGTGGTGCGTAGTGTCAAAAAGGTTGGGAATCACTGTATTAAGTGATAACTGATTCCTCTTGTGAAAAGTGATAACTTTTCCTCCCAAAACATGGCGAATTTTATTTTGCAGCCGTCCTATGTTACCCGTGTTATTTCTTAACAGTGTCCACATTGAAAATACGAGTATTAAAGTAAAAAAAAAAAAAACACCAAAATAAATGAAACGTATTGATTTATTGATATAAATTGATTTATAATTATAAAGTTAGAATAAATAAAATTAGATTGTATGTATTATTAATATAAGTATTAATATTATTATTAGTATTAGTATTATAATAGTGTTATATATATAAATTTAAAAATTATTATAAGCAAAAATATTCTTGATATTTCACCGGTTAATGGCTTGAAGCTGTAATAAAAACAATAATAAAAATAGATTAGAATATTATAATATGTATTAGCTAAAAAAAATTTAAAAATGCCTAGAACAATTATATTCATAATGTTGGTGCTATCGCGAAGACACTTATTTAGATTTGGAAACAGAAGACGTACGAATATTATTTGTGTAGGAAACTACACTGCGTCATGCGAAAATAGTCTTCTGTTTTCGTATCAATAAATAAATAATAACAAAATAAATTTAACTTATAATTTTATTTTATTTATATTCGTTAATTCTTTTATTTCTCTTCTTTTTTATTTCTTTATTTTTTAATTTATTAATTTTTTAACTTTTTTTTGCATATTATTTTTACTCTTTATTTATTTTTTCTTTTATTTTCACTACTACATTATATTTAGATATTATTAATACAACGAGCGCGTGATTAAAGTATTATTTTCAATTTGTTTTTTATCTATTTTTTATCCGTTAACGCAGTCATTTTCGGAGAAACAAAGAAAAAAAAAATGATATTGAATCAATATTGCCTTGTCTTTGGCGTCCACGGCGCGACCGCTCTCGCGCCTGAGTACATTAGTCATTTATTACAGACATCGCGCGCGTAAACGAATGGTGAAATTGACTGCGATGTCCCGCAGTGCAGGTCGAGGGACATTAGTCCAATTAATTTAAACGACTTGCTAAGCACCGATTGCCGAAGCCGATGATCGTATAAAATATGATGAGTGTGAACGCAAACAAAAAAGACAAAATTCAAAAAAATAAAAAGAAACGACATATAGAAATAATAATAAAAAAACCTTCGCACAGAGAGAAATTTGTTGAAGTCGTAAAAATCGTTATATTATATTATATATTATATTACTCATAGACGCCGCGGCGGTGTTGAGCACGACTGCGGTTAAGGATATCACAAGATAACGTGTTATTCAATAGAAGATGTGACTCACTTGGATATCCAGTACAGACGTATACCTCCTCATTCGTCACAGCTAAGCCTCGGACGAGGTTAATTGGTGATTGTGGAGTTGGGCGAGTTGAGGGGCTTTGTGGTCGTGGTACTTGGTGATAGTTGGGGGTTGTTTTCGTTAGGTTCCTGTTTAACATCCGTTGTTGCAGTTTGCAGATTGGCGTTCAACATGTTCCGGTTTTTCTTATATATTTTAAGCTTTTGCCAAGTGTGTTTAGTTTGAAGCCGGTGCCTCCTCTTTCTTAATTCGGTAGCCTGACTTTTGGAAGACCTCTTTAGCAATGCTTTATAATTGGACGTCGACATCTCAGACAGTAGCGTGTCGCTGATAGGTTCACTGCTATCACCACTGTTTCCGTTGCTACTGCTACCTTTGCCACCTTTGCTTCCTTGGCCAACACTGTCTCCTTGGCTACCACTGCCACGTTGGCCACCACTACCACTACTGCCACCTCGACCACCACGGCCTCCTTGTCCGCCACTGCCACTACTGCCTCCTTGACCACTGTCTCCTTGTTCACCACTGCCACTACTGCCTCCTTGGCCACCACTGTCTCCTTGGCTACCACTGCCTCCTTGTCCACCACTGCCATTACTGCCTCCTTGGCCACTACTGCCACCTTGACCGCTCTTGCTACCACTGCTGCCTTTATTATGGCCACCGCCGCCGTTGTTACCGTCACTGATGCTGCCGTTCATGACGCTGTCGTTTGACATGCTCAGCAACTGCTGTTGCTGTTGCTGTTGTTGGTATTGATATTGTTGCTGCTGTATTTGTTGCTGCAGTTGCTGCTCCTGCAGTTTCAGCTGCTGGTATTCCATTCTTTGTAGTGGCTTGTTGTAGTTACGACCATAGAACAGCAAGCTGGAAATACCGTCCATTGATTCAATGTTGATCACCTTAAACAAAGTGAACGCGTGATTGTGGACGTACGTAATTAACTAATTTCTAACCTAACCACTAATCTAACTACTTTAATATTTACACTTTCTAATATATAAACTAATTTTACTGAAACAGGAACAATGTTATTTTATATGACTTACATTTATAGTTTCAAAACTTTAAAAAAAATTATGCTTGTTGAAAACAAGAAGAATAATTACATATTATTACAAAATAAGAAAAAAAATAAGTATATACAAGTTGTTAAAGCTTAGTTTTATAATATGATAATAAAGAAAGGCTGCAAGTGTGATAGTGTTTTTTAATTATTCAATTATATTTAATGTTAATCCTTAAACCACAAGTTATCTAAAAAGTATAGTTAGTGTTATGTATGTATCAAATGTGTTCAATTCATTATTATATTATTATTATAAGTTATTATATTATTATTAGTATAAGAAATAATCGCATACAATTTCTGTAAATGATCATACAAATTCATAAAAATTCCATACTAAATATCTGTGCAAAAAAAAATACCAAAATTCAAAAATGGGGAAGGTTGTAGTGACGTCATGACACCGATTACGTACGTCACGCCAGTCACCCCATATTGACAATTTACATTTTTTTTTTGCACACATTTAATATGGAATATGTATATATTCCAAGTATAAGTATAAGTATTCTAAGTATAAGTATGAATTTGTAATTTACAGAATTTGTATGTGATTATTTCAATAATTTAAAAAAATTTGGGGGGCTAAAGTGACGAACCTATACTAATATAATAATGAACTGAACACATTTGATATATACATAACACTACATATATTTTTTAGATAACTTGTGATTTAAGGATTAAAATTAAATATTTTTTCTTAAAATTACGTCTTTATTGTTATAGTATACATAATATCTCACTGTGCACTATTGTATTAAATTTTTGAAGGCAATTTAATATTGCAGTCTTTATAATTCAATATATAATTTATATTTTATTAGTGTAATTGTATATGTTAAATCAATCATTACTGACATTTATTAATATGGAGTACTCATTCCTGCATCATGTTTTCTGTTAAAAGCAAGTTTAATATAAAATTTAAATTATTATTGAAATACCAATAGAATAAGCATATTTATGAACTTATAATTATCTAATTAAATACTATTTAAATATTCTTTTTGTCATTTGACATTTTATATCATTCTATGGTAAATAACCAATAGTGATTGTTCTCTCATTTGCCTGTTACTCATATTCTATTTTTTGTATGCTGCATTCCTTTTTATTCGTAAAGTTGTATTATTTTAATAAAAATGAGAAGAAGGAAATCAAGTATACTTCCATCCAAAATAATAGATGCAATTATTCATTTTAAGGATTGTGTGATAATTGAAGCCAATGGTTTAAATGTAAGTAAAAATTAATTTATTAAAACACCTACTATATGGTAATACCATTATTATTATACGAATATTTAAAAATATTTATACTTATATAAATTATCATTAGGAGAGTAGCATTTTAATTATTATTTATTTATTAACTATGTGATTTTCGGAAATATCCATGTGTATAATGTTTTTACTCTGACATATTATTTATTTATCAAGAATAAAAATACCAGTAAAATTAATTTGATTGTACTAAGTTTTAGAGAATAAAAAAATTCTTTACCACCACTTTTTCCCCATAAAGTATCAAATTATCATTAAAGTAAATTTTATTTAGAAATAATTGGTAATAATACAAATAACCTAACCGTTGTTGTGTAACATTACGTTGGCGGCATCGCTAACTCTTACCTGTTGTGCGTACGGGGAATGCGTTTCGATCTTATAATTCGGGTAAAACGGCTGCCAAAACATTTGTATAATTTCAGGACACATGAGCAGATGATACGGGAACTCCATGTGCACGATCAACGGAAAAGGGTTGAACGCGAGTGACGTGTTAAAGTTAGTGGTTGTGAGTATATATTGCAAATATAACATCCTGTTTAGATATATTCTGTTTTGTATATGTTGTAATTGATAATGCAATTGATGTTGTTGTTGATCGTTCACCGACATTTTGATATTGAAGTGGTCTATGTAGTCGTTAATCGAATACGAATCGATGTCTTCTATTCAATCGTTTCGTGGTGCCACGAATCTATGCATAAAACGAGAAAAAAAAATGGAACAAAAATTATCGAAACCGCATTCGATATGATTCACGAACAGTGCAATACTAACGCAGTTTCAACAATGCTACTCCGTTAACGCTTACCGACCGTTGCGTTCCCGTGCCGGATATCACTAGTTGATGGGTGGGGCGGCACGCGCCTATTGGCTTGCTCCCGTCGCCACAATACGTTGGCACAATTTTTTATTTATCGATTATTTTTTCGCATGTTTTCTTGTCATTTTCCGTGGGTTTAAGATCGGTCCCGTTTCTACACCACCACTGTGTCTATCTAAACCGATTGAATGACGAAAGCAGCCGCATCCTGTGCACTTCAAGTGAACAGGTAGGAGTAAGACCGTATCTGAGGGTGGTCTCAGGGGTCCGGGGACCCCCCCCACCCACCAAAATTTTTTCAATAGTTTACTAATGTTTAAAACAACTATTTTTAATATCAACATTAATATGCAGACCACTATATTATAAGTTTGTAGTGTCTTAATAATAAATTGTTTGTTATTAATGGTCAACGACCACTGTCGATGCCGGTCGGCGGTCGGCGACGATTAACAACAAGAGTATTAAATTAATTGCGTAGGTTATCAATATTATTATGACATACCGTCTTCCGCAAGATTGTTACAATTCACAAACACGTCGATTTGTTTTTCTAAATTCATTATAATGGATAGTAAACGAAAAAACAAAAATGTACTGTTAAATTATTTTTCTAAACTTCCAAAGGTACGTTATTTTATATCATAATATGTTATGTTACATAACATATTAATATACATAACTTATATATATTAATATATTGATAATTTAACTACCGTAACGTTAATTCATAAACTTCATTTTAGACCAGCGGTTCCCAACCAACGGTCCGCGGACCACCGGTGGTCCGCGAGACATCATGTGGTGGTCCGCGAGGCATACCTATAAAATGTTAAAATATTTCAATTTTCCTTTGGGCGTGTTACAAATATTACGTACCGACAATCGTTACCTGAATTCTAATATCTGTGAAAAAATTGATTCTTATTTATGAGCAAAAATAATGTCTAAAAATGATGGTGGTCCGTGACGTATTGAAAGTTATCTAAGTGGTCCGTAGTGTCAAAAAGGTTGGGAACCACTGTTTTAGACCGATAATGTTCCTATTCTTCTATCACAAAAAGACACTCTATCATGTAGTCAGTTACCCACAGATTTGCAAACAAACGAAAATAATATATTAAAATCAGACGCAGAGCAAATAGTTGAAGACAACGATATTGGCTTCTGTTTCGGTAAAAATGTAAGTGATGAAATAAAATTTAAATTATTAACTGATCATTGGACATCAGATGAAAATTACAAATTTCCAATTGCAACAAATCTAAAAAAAATTTAAAGTTTTAATTAGGATGGATTAAACGTTTCCCTTGGGTTGCTTATTTAAGAATAAGTGAACAAGGTGCAGTCACCACTTTACACTATCAACGTATTATTATTTGTGCTATATTATACATTTTATATTTATACATATACGTTTTGTGTCTGAATATAAAATGTAAAATTCTTGAATACAAAAATATTCGAAGATAGAAATCCATTGGATTATATAATATTACATTATTATCTACATTTATAACCTAAAAATTCAGAAATTCATATTTTAATTAAATTATTTAAATGTAAAATTAATTATATTAATAAAAAATACGATTTAAAGGAAATCAACGTATAAATAATAATAATAAATATTCACTTAAATTAATATAAATTAAAGAATTTATGTAATAATATAAATTTCCATATTGAGTGTATAAATATAAATACAAACTGTACAAAAATATTAAAATTATTTATAAAAAATATTAATAATTATTATAATTATTATATTATTATTAATAAAAAAGTTATTTTATGGTTTTATTCTATTACGTATCCTTATCGGTGTTCAATAAGCGAAAAATTGTATATTTGTACATCAATAAAATTTTCAAATCTGTTTTGTCACGCACTTGCTATTATTATTATTATTATTAAATTTCAGAACTAAAGTCATTAAATGTAAGTAAAATGAAATAAAAATTATTTTATGACACATGATCTAAATATCCAATAGCATAAAAACAACAATTATTAAAATCTTATTAGCTTATTATTAATGTATAAAAAAGCAAAAGGGGATTTGAACCTTTAAAACACTTTCTGGTTATGCCATTGCGCACACATATCGTTTATGAAGATTGACGTACTTTTTATCGTCGTGTGAAACAGAAATCGATGGTAATATTGTTGCGGATAACAATAATAATACATAATAATAATAAAAAGACACTAGGGCTACAATAAAAAAGAACATCAAATTGTGTGACTACTTAAAAGAGAACCTGGTCTACGTCATGTTCTTTTTTCATAATTTGTCTCAATTTTGTATTATAAATGTCTAAAAAAAATCATATAAGTTTATCAGTTAATTACTTAAATAAAAATAATTTTATAAAAAAAGAAAAACATTGCACCATGGATTAAAATCTTTTCCATATAGTATAAAAATGTAATGGTTTTATTTTGATTGTAGCCACGTTTTTTACGTTCGCGTATAATATATACTTAGTCCTTTAATTGGACTAATAATCCTTGGATGTAGCGTCCTCTTAATAATATTAGAAATATTGTTTTAACTTAATTTTAAAGCTTACCTTATTGGCCATAATTGCTTTAATAAACAAATCAACTAAATGATGTATTAAAATATATTGTGTATAACTTAAAAATATAATATAAAGAAAACTAACACGTTCGCTGCTGATAATGGATATTTGCGTCTAATCGATATATTTTTTCAATTGGTTATAATTCGGCCAGCGTTAGGTAATAAGCTTATTAATAAATGATCAATCAACGTATCAATAAACGATGGCGGCACCTTTCTTCCCCCCCTGACGAAGTCCAGGAGGAATGTCCCGGGGGGGATTCGGTGAGTATTGCCGATAACATGAGAAATAAAAAAAAGGTAATAAGCTTATTATTTTCTTCAGCGTTATTGTATGTGTTGTAGAATGTGAGACTATTTTTAGACCTACAACAATACAATGATTGGGAATTTTGTTTTCGTTAGAACAATTAGTTTTTATGGTTTGGTTCGTCATTGAATATTATTTCTTGAAATACGCATTAAGAAAAAATATTTTGCTATCACTGTAACGTGTGTGAAGTTAGCCCCCCACCCAAACCTAAATACTCCAAATTTTTTTGTAATCTCATTATTTTAATTTGTAACTATTTGTAACCAACTTTTTAGAATTTGTAACCTCACCGTTTCCGAGTTATAGCGAGTTTCTCAATGGGGGCTAACTTCACATAGCTCCCCCATATTGTCCAAATCGCTTCAAACAAATTTTGTTATATTCCTTTTGATTTGTAACTATTTGTAACCAACTTTTTAGAATTTGTGACCTCACCGTTTTCAAGTTATGGCAAGTTTCTCAATGGGGAAATAGGGGAATTCTAAACTGAATATCAACGAAATAATATAAAATAAATAGATATAATGCAAACTATATTACTTCACTCGTTGACATACGGCTGTATAATAATCGGTTTTCCTAAAGTATATTAGTATAATTACCACCCTAAGGATATGAATTGCATCAATGCTATTTTAAACAAAAACGACATAAATAATCAGTAAAAAAAACAAAAACAAAAACAAACATTTCAATTTCATAATATATGAAATATATAATACAATTCGTTATATAATATATATGTGTGGTTTATATTAAGTGTATGATGATATATGATAAAACTTTAATATTATATCCTACCACTATGTAAAGTATGACACACACAAACACATGTATGTATGTGATGTATATCAAACGTACAATGATACTTCATTTATTAAAAATAACAAAAAAATATACCCGACAGTCACTTTTGAGGAAACTGGTGCGAATAGTAAAGGAACGACATATAAGTATACACTGATACTAAACATATTTATGTGTATCGCGTTTTACAAAAAAAAAAAAAACGGGTTACGGTAACACTAACAATATCATTTAGCCACCGACCTCCAGGGTAATGGTAGGCGTATTAGTGATCAGGGTAAACGTAAAGTATAGTAAATACACACACATAAATATATATATATTCATTAAATGTATATTAACCATACCACATGTAATTTGTTAATAAAAAAAAAAAAGAACGCCCGATAGTATCGTTTGCCGAAACCGATGGTGAACAGTAATGGAATGTAATGGAACTATACACAGACACTCATATATGTATTACGTACAAAAAAATAAAAAAAACTTAATTTAAATTTAAAAATTTTAATTGGAAACAGTATATATAAATAGAAAAATAATAATAATAACAATAATAAATACTTTAAACCTATTACAAAAGTAAAACAATTTTTAAAACGTCCTATATCTGTATGTTGTTGTACAATATAATAGAACAATAGTCATCCTATTTCATGTTTTAAGTAAAAAAAAAAATCTTAAACCAATAATCTCAGAAATAATTAATACCTCAAGACAGTGTATACTTGTATGTGTACCGCAATTTACAACAAAAAAGTATGAGGAATCAAGGTGTATTGTCTTTCGACGACCGTTCGACCAGGAAAGACCGGCCACCAACTTCAGACTTCTCGACTCGATCGACTTCCACGCGTGCACACATCCGACCCGGGCATGCTTAGACCGAGATTTCAATGGGCATGAGCTTTCGTGAACGCCGACCGTGACGTATCGTCCGTTCCTAGACCGCCCGAACACGATATAATACATCCGCAGACCTGTTGAACACACAATCGTTATAATCATATGAGTTTTATCGTTTTCGGCCGATACGGTCGTACTCACTATATTCCGCGGATCATCCGAACGTAAACGGTATATTTCTCGCTCCTCGTTTTCGGATGATCGATACCGATCCGCCACACGAACGTACCGCCATATGTCTTCCGCCGTTTTCAGCCAACAACCGATTCGGTTCCGCGGTATCCCAAGAGGTTTCTCTCGATCGCTAATCTCGTCGGTGAACTCGTAAATCACAGTCGGAAACGTTTTCTAATCGAAAAGAAAAGCGATATTCAAACGTTCGATTACGAAAGCAAGACGAACGTACGGCCACGACGATTCGTCCAAGACGTTGATAAAAACGGTGTTTTTCGCTGAGTGTCGATCGAAGAGAATCCGTTTTCGTCCGTCTCGCGGGATGGGTAAAATCGAAATACATACCCCTTACTCGACGGTTCGTCCGTTGTAACCTTTCCGGTCGTCGACGAAAACCCGTCCGAAATCGGAATGAAAATCGACGACGACGCGAGAGACTCCATCACCGGGAAGGCTCGAACGACAATAAAATCGACGAATACGAATAACGACAGCGCGAACGTAAAAAAAAACGGAAACGCTCGTGAGAAAACGCCGCAGCGACACGTTTTTTTCGTAGAAACGTGTACGTCGTACGTAACAACGGTGTTCGAAACGCTTATCGTTACGGTCGTCCAGAGAGATAACCGCGAAAGAAAACCGCCGCCGGAACGTTTGGCGTACGCGTTCGTACCGGTTTGGAGGAAACACGACGATCGCAGTATAACAAAACGACGAAACGCTCCCGGTTTTTTTTTATAAAAAAAAAACGTTAAAATCCCGACAGATAGATGAAAAAAAAACACGTGAGCAAAAGATATAACAACTAAACAAACGGACAGACAATCACTGATGATAATGCGAAGCGAAATGACACCGATGAGAGGGAAGAGGATTGATTAAAATCCCCCACTCCCAACTTCAACAACGTCAAACGTTGTTGTGCCGACGGTCCCAAGACGTCAGAGAAAAACCGTAATCTCTGCAGCCGAGAATCGAACCAGAGATCTAACGTACCTTAACACTACCTGACGACCAACAAGACATTTTGATCGACGTAACGAACGTCCGGGCATTTAAGCGCGGTATCAACGTCACGAAAAACCTTTGGGACGCTCGAGCGTTTGCGCGGCGGCGGGGAGGTCATACATCGTAGTTGTGGCGAGCGGCAAGGAAGTAGAAAAAACCGGTCGGAATGAATGAAAGAAAAAAATTACCGTTCCATAACGGGGTCAACGAACTATTACGGTTTTAGTATATAAGACTAGATGCTTCGCATCGTCGCTCAAAGCTCAAAAACCTTACTGAAACTTGGCGATAGCTTACGGTCTTTTCTTCGTATTCAATTATGTTTCGATGTTTTTTTAAATTTTTTCATTTCGTGTATGAGGGGGGGGGGGTTTATTTCGCGCCTTCGGCGCTATATAGAGATACTCTAGAGGTCGGTCTCGCATCGTCGCCCAAAAGTCGATCTGCTGCGAAACTCGGTGAAACCTTACGGTCTTTTCTTCAGTATCGGTCTCGTATTCAGTTGTGTTTTTTTTTAAATTTTTTCATTCGTTTTTCATGTATGGGGGGGGGGGTTTATTTCGCGTCTTCGGCGCTTTTTAGAGAAGGTCTAGCGGTCGGTCTCATTTCAAATAATACTCGGTAAAAGCGTACGGACATTTTTGTTGTATTTAGTTATGTTTTTTTTTAATTTTTTCATTTCGTGTATGAGGGGGGGGGGTTTATTTCGCACCTTCGGCGCTATATAGAGACACGCTAGAGGTCGGTCTCGTAAAAATCGTTCGCAGGACGTCGGGATTCGTTCGTCGCTAAAAAATTCGTATATACGTATTGAATTTCGGAAGGGCTAAATGAACCCGGTGTCCCCCCCATCAATGGCTACAGCACCGGTTCACTCCTTCACCACTAAATCGTTTGCCGGCCGTTAACATTATATATATGTATATATTTTGCCAATAACAATTTTAAAACAATTATAATAACGGTAAAAAAAATGTTTAATAAAAATCTTATATGTGAAAAAAACAATAGCCGGTTTTTATCTACTTCCGATATAGCATACATTTATATTAGTGTTTCTAAGACTTATGGAAGAGTCACAAAAAACGTATATATAAGTTTATGCAAAGAGCAAACGTAAAAGATATGAATTGCATCAACGCTAACAATTTAAAACCGATACGACATACGTAATCGGTAAAAAAAAAAAACAAATATTTAAATTTATAACACGAAAAACGGTTTTTTGAAATATATAATACAATTCGTTACATGAATACACGACCGTCCAACCGTTGTTTAAAGTATGACACACACATATACGTGTACGTATGTGACGTATATCATACGTACGATGATACTTGTGACTTATTAAAAATAACAAATGAAAAATGCCCGACAGTCGCTTTTGCGGAAACAGGTGCGCACAGTAAAGGAACGACATATAAATATACACAGCTACTATATATATATATATATATATATTTATGTGTATCACGTTTTACAACAAAAATGAAAACAGGTTACTGTAACACTATCGGTATCGTTTAACGACCGACCTCCAGGGTAACGGTAGCTGTATTAGTGATCGGGGTAGAAGTTCGCGAGCGACGTCTAACGGGCAATAACAGAATAAGCGCCTCGATCATGATCGACATGTCGTATCACTTGAAAAAGAACGACGGTTGGATGGTCTTCCGTCTGGAAGCACCGTAAACCATGATCGGGTTGGATTACGTCTACAATACAAATAGAATACAAAAAGGGATTCGAGTGACGTGTTGTCCACTAACCTTACTGTCGAGTGTCCGTCAGTTTTCTCGTCGTTGTCCGCAGTCTTCTTGTGCGTGCGATCCCTTTCTATGGATAATCCTCGTACGCGTAGGGGTCGGTATATTCGTGGTTTATATCGTTTATCGTGTTCAAAAAAAAAAACACGATTCAATACGTTTGTAACGACCGTCGGCAGTCCTATCCCGAACACATAATCGTCATCGTTAATTGAGTCGACTGTGACGTTGTTAACAGATTTAGAGGAGTCGATGTACTCACGATATTCCGCGGATCGTCCGAACGAAAACCATAACTCTCTTATTCGTCGATGTCGGCCGCTCGAAAACGATCCGCCGCACGAACGTAGCATAAACATTTCCAACCGACGACGTACTCCTTACACGACGGTTTGTGTCCGCGTAATTTTTTTGGTCGTCAACGAACGCCCGTCTGAAATCGAAATAAAAATTTACGACGACATACGCGTTCCGTCGTCGTATACGTACCTCGTCGGCCGGTGAGAGAAACTCCGTTACCGTTGGATCGACCGACGATAACGGTGACGATATGAAATAAATATAAATTATATTAAAGTATAAAAAAAAAAAAAAAAAACACGGAGTCGCGTCTATCCCCGCGCTACGACCCGATCGTCAGGGAGCGGTGGGGACTCGCGTCACTACGTCATACGACGTTTGCCACTTACCCGTGTTCCAGTACTTCGGTGTACACGACGTTTTTCGTGACGAATGGACCTTCATCGTCGGGCGCGGACAGGCCGACCCTGACGGAACCGGAATCCCGCATCCGCGAGAACGCGACGTACAGCTGACTGTGAGTGAACACGGGCGACGGTAGAAGTATCCCGACGCGGTCGAACGTCTGACCCTGCGACTTGTTCACGGTCATCGCGAACGACAGCCGCACGGGGAACTGTATCCGCTTCATTTTCACCGGCATCTCGGAACTCTGCAGTTCGATGCCGACGGCGGGGATGACGAATTCGTCGGGCGATTCGCCGGTCAGCAATCTCGCCTTAAAGTTGTGCCGCCGCAATTCGGTCACCACCAACCTGGTACCGTTACACAATCCTCGGCCGGTGTCCAGATTGCGGATCAACATGACCACCGCGCCGACTTTGAGCGACAACGCGAACGGTGGGAATCCGGCGGGTTCCAACGTGTTGAGGAATTCCGTCGGATAATTGGCTTGTTCGTCGGCGTCGTCAACCGTCGCCGTGTCTATGGCAGTGTACACTCTGGCCGGTCCGGTCACGCGACCGTTCAATACGGATTGGTTGACGCGCTTGCATTCGTCGTTCCTCGGGCAGAGTATGATCCTCCGCGCGTATTCGTCGACGTTGTCCAACGACATCCGACCCGGGTACACGTAGTCGATCAACGCCGCGGGAGCGCACACCAGATGAGGCGGAATGCAGACGGAATTCTCGTCGTCTTCGGCCGGCGTCGACAAGCGACCGTTCCCGAGCAGCAACAGCCACGCGGCGAACTGCGCGTCCGCGCTGGCGCGCATGTTACGCGTCAGTCGGAATTTCTCTATTACCCGCCACAACGGGTTGAATGTGATGGACGCCCTGACGATGTCGCTGCGCGTCCCTCTGGCTGCGCGTATCTGTCTGAAGTCTCCGGCGAAAAGCGTGGCCTTTCCGCCGAACGGAACGTTCTTGTCCATGACGTCTCGCAGCAAACGATCGACTCCCGGACACATGGGCGCCTCGTCCCACACTATGAGCTCCGCGTCGCGTATCCTACGCGCTTTCGCGGACTGTAACGAAACGTTGGACGCGGAGTCCTCCATGAGCGTGTCGACCGGCAGTCCGAACGCATTGTGCACGGTAACGCCGCCGTCCAACAGGCCGGCCGCGATACCCGTGAAAGCGACGGACAACACGGATCTCCCCTGGCCGCGTAGTGCCGATATGAGGCAACCGTACAGCGTCGTTTTACCCGTGCCTCCGGGTCCGTCCACGTAAAACAGTTTCGCGACGTTCCCGTCGTCGTCGTCGACGACCGACATCACGCGATCGTATAACGCCTGCTGGTCCGCGTTCAACCGTCGCAACAGTTCGTCGGCGCGGACGGCGTGATCGACGTGCGCGTGGTCGTCGTGCGGCTCCGGCACCAACAGCGTCCGGTCCGGGAGTGGCAGCCCGAATTTCTCGAGCGAGTGGCCTTGCATCCGGAGCAGTTTGTCGACGGCGTCCAGACTCGACGCTCTGGCCCGGTACGGGTCGCCCATGAAATTCACTTCGTTCGCTTCGTATAACGCTACCGGATCAGCCGGTGCGCAATGCGCGAGTATCGTCACGAACAGATACCGTTGTTGGACAGGCGTGTCCAGCGCGGACGATTCGGCCAGGCAAGACTGCCAAGCGTGGTCGTCTTCCAACAGGCACGACGCGATCGCCGCACCGGCGTACGTGTCGTACACGCAGCCGTTCACCGTCCTCAGGTCGACGAACGACAACGGACCCCTCCGGTGGAGCAACAGTAGTCGCAAGTTGAACCGGTCCTTGCCCAACGGGTTGACCACGGACATCCGCGCCAGCACCGGGTATGTCGAACTTCGGCGACGCGCTCGCCACGTCCTGGCTGGATTGTTCCAGGTGTAGTGTGCGTGTATGTCGTGGTACAGTTAGTGTCTCGCGTTTTCGTCGGACACGTTGAGCGCGAAGAACGCTGTCAGTTTCGTCTCAGCGTGTTCTGCGTGACGCAGTCGATTAGCGGCGTCCCCGCACTGGAAGTACACGTAATGGTGTCCCTCGGTGTGCACGGTGAGCCTGACGACCGTGTGACTGTGCGCGTGCATTTCGTACGAGGCCAGCCGCCAGAAAACTTCGGGCGGACTCACGTAACGGGCATTGACGAAACTGTAACAAATCATGGGAATTAGCATCGTGCACGGTATCTGAAACGGACGCATCAATAACGACGTGTATCGTACATGCTCACTTCGTCCTCGTCGATAACAACCGTGGCGGCGTCGTGGCCCTTATGGACGTATTTATATAGGTACTTCACGCTTTTCACCGTGGAGAACACTTCCGCGTTTATGTGCGGGGCGTACTTTGCAAGCGGATACGGGTTGTACGACACGACGAAGTCGTTGCCAACCGCGTGTCGTCTGACGAACACCGTCATGCCGCTATCGGGCCGTCTGTACGCCGGATAGTCGCCTTCGGAATGGAAGACTGTTTCCTCGGCCAAAGCCTTCGGATACGATTTCGAACAGACGCCGTCGCACATGCACGGACTGTTGGGATTGATGGGTCCACACGGGCTGTGTATCATGTGCGACACCACGATGTCGTGGAGACGTGGCTCGGTCCGCGGGTCGGGTACGTCGGCGCGAACGACGCTATCGACGTCTTCGGCCGTCCTGAACTCGTACGCGTCGGACAAGATGAGCAGTATGTGAGCGTGCGGAAGGCCTCGTTTTTGGAACTAGACGGTATAAACGTACGCCTGTACGTCGCCGAAAACGCGATTCACCTTTATGTCGGTCATCAACGCTTTTAATTTGGCGTGAAACACCCTCGCCGTGAGGTCGGGACGGTCCGACGCGGTCACGTTACGCCCGAGGTTGTCTCTGATTTCCGGCCACCGAGGATTACACGTGAACGTTACGAACAAATCCGGTTTGTTGTACTTTCGCACTACGGCCATCGCGTCGTGATAGCACTGCTTCATGTATCGCGGGCTGCCCGTAAAGGTCGCCGGCAAAATCACCCGGCGACCGACGTCCCGTCCGGCGTGCACGTCGTGGTGGCGATTGATATGGTCGAGAATACCCTGATACGCTTCAGCGAACAGTTCGCGCTGATGGGTCCTGATATACATCAGATTGTTGGCTTCCATTCGCACGTACTGATCGCACGCGAACGCTTGGAACAGAAAGCCGCCGGCGTGTATGAGACTAAAGCGAGGGTGTCTCGTGTCGTTGTTGCCGTCGTATCGCACCGCGATACGGTGACAGGCGAACTCCCTTGTCGTGATCCTGTTACGGACGGCGGTCATGCGCGGGCCCTGTTGCACCAGCTGCGTGTCCCAACCGCGTTCCCCGTTGGGAAAGAGCAACGGGTACAGCATCGGGTCGGCATGACACACGCCCGACGGAATGATTTGCATCCGACTGCCCTCGAGACGTCCGACGTGTATCACCAGCTCGACGCTTTGCGGTGGGCGTCCGTCGTCACCAACGAAAACCGCGGCCACTTCGTTCGCGGTCGGCGCGTTGTACCTGCGCGGGTCCGTCGACCCGTCGGTCACGAAACGCATGGTAATGGCTTTCGACTGACACGCGGGATTGTCGCGCGATCGTTGAAGTTCTCGTTGCCAGACTTCTCGCATGTTCCCGAACGCCTGTGCGTACGGATTTATACGGCGGATCATGGCGTCCAATTCGCGGAGCAACGTTTCGTCAAAGGGCTGGTCACGGTCCGTACGCTGTTCCGCGCGCGTTCGGTTTGCCGTCGCCGACTCCATGAAATACAGCTCGCAATATCGCGGCGGCTGTCCGTCGTCGCGCATTAAGTCGTTACTTACGTAATGATACGTCTGGTCGTGCACGGTGAACACCTTCGGTCCTCGACCGGGCACAACTCGCCGATCGACGTTACGAAACGAAGCGAAGGCGAGAGCGCTGTTGTACCGACGGACGGTTTTCCGGAAGTGTTTTGCGACGTTACAATCGTCCACCAGCAAACCCATCAACACTTCCGGCGCCGGTCTCAACATGCGTTCGTCCGAGGCTGTTACCAAGCCATTATTGCAACACGTCGCGTAGTGTCCGGCGGCCGTGCTCTCCGCCCGGAAGTGCCTGGCAGAGCAATGTCTGCAGACCGCGGTCAACGTCCCGACGCAGTGTCTTTTCGGTAGCTCCGATCGAACGTTCGCCAAACGCTCCACCACGGGATACGCGGTTATTTCACGGTGTCGAGGCGGTTCGGGACGGGTACCTCCGGCGTTCGTGTCGTCGCTGCCGCCGTGTCTCAACGGCTGTCCGTCGTGCTGGCGACGGTCGTCGTGACCGTGGCGGCGACGATCGTCGTGTCAGCGTCGGCGACGATCGTCGTGTCCGTGGCGGCGACGACCGTCGTCGTGGAGGCGGCGACGGTCGTCGTAGAAGTGGCGGCCACCGGAAAAGTAGGTTTTCCCGTTTAGTACGTATGTGATATATAACGATTTTCCGTATTGCTCAATGTCGATAAAAAATAATAATGTAATATTATAATAACGGTAATATTAACGTATTTTCTGTTTGCAGAATGCATAATATGTGGATCTACGGGCCACCGGGCCAAGTATTGTTGTGAGTACAAAACAATGGTAAACAGTGTTATAATAATAATCGTCACATTCCTTTACGGGGAGGAGACCCGGTGGCCTTAATTATAAGTGTGATTGCAGTAGTAGAGATACTACTGCAATCACACCGACAACATCGGCAGCATCAACAACAGCAGCGACAACAGAAACGGTCACGGTAGAGGAACAGACGCGGTGTGATTAAACCGTATCTGTTCCTTTACCGTTTACATTTTTGTAAAAAAAAAAAATAAAAAAATAAATAAAAAAAAAACAATTGTAGTTATTTTTTTTACTTTCAAATTGTAGTTACTTTTTTATTGTCCCTGAATAAAATACTAATGACAATGATAATGCATTACAACATATATACATATATATATATAGTGAATGGATTGAAACAATAATAAGTGCAGACTTCTACCTCCTGCATCCAACAACAAATTAACTACTGTATATAAATATATTTATATATGTATACATAAAACATTTCTAATACTTATAGAAAAGTCACAAAAAAATGTATATTTAAAAAACATATACGATTTTAAAGGGAAACAGCAAATACCATTAGTAAAAAAAAAAAAAAATAATAAGGATTACTTTAACCTATTATAAAAGTAAACCAATTTTTAAAACATCTTATATCCGTATGTTTTTGTACAATACAATAGAACAACAGTCAACCTATTTCAAGTTATAAGTAAAAAAAAAAATCTTACACCAATAATCTCAGAAATAAATAATAATCCATGACATATATTGTATACACAAAAAGTATCAAAAAAATAAAATAATTTAAACAATATATAGGTAAAATATAGTTTAAAACACATCACCGAATAAAATACTAATGATAATGCATGACATAAAAAATTAAAAAAAAAAAATATATATATATATATAAACCGTCTATTTAGCCGAAACAGGTAGCGAACGGTACACTCGTATACGTATGACTGATCAAAGCGTAACGTGTCTTTTGACGACCGATCGCCGACGTAATCGAAAGTCTACGCTTTCGGTTCGGTCGGTTCGACCGGGAAAGTCGGCCACATACTTCCGACTTCTCGGATGCTTCGCATCGTCGACCAAAAGTAGCTGTGAGGGTGCAGTCTTACCATCCTTTATGGTTTTTATAATTTTTTATATTTTATTTTTTATTTCGAACCTCCATATATAGAGATGGTCTCGTAAAAATCGTTCGCAGGTCGTCGGGATTCGGTCTTCTCTAAAAAATTCGTATATGTGTATAAAATTTCGGCTGGGGAGTGGTGGGGGGTATGGGGGCACGTGAACTCAGTGTTTCTCCCCGCCGTGGCTAAATCACCGGATCACTCA
This sequence comes from Schlechtendalia chinensis, assembly GCA_019022885.1. Taxonomy (NCBI): domain Eukaryota; kingdom Metazoa; phylum Arthropoda; class Insecta; order Hemiptera; family Aphididae; genus Schlechtendalia; species Schlechtendalia chinensis. The sequence continues at coordinate 3,326,447 of JAFHKX010000014.1, forward strand.
GTCTCTTTTACATCGTTTGCCAGACGTTGACATTTTTCATATAATATTTAATAATAAAAATCTTATACGTGAAAAGGCGAAGGACAAATTTAAAGGATATGAATTCTGACAATAATAACAATTTTAAACGAAAATAGCATATATTATTTGTAAAATAAATAAAAATAAAAAATAATTAATTTAATCTATTATAAAAGTAAAACAATTTATTAAAACAACATCTAATATTTGAACGTGTTTGTACGATATAATTGAACAATAGCAAAACTATTTAATGAATAGTAAGGAAAACATTTTTTTAAAACCAACAATATCAGAAATAAATAATACTCTAAGACACATATTGTACATGTTTGCGTAGTAATAAATAGTAATAATAGTAATAAAGAAATTTGAATCAGTGAAAGTTCAAAATAGCGTTACGTGTTTTATTGCACTTTAACACCGCGCAAACATTGGTCCTTCGGAACGGATAAAACATTTAATATTTGTGATTGTGCGTTAGCAGCTAAGTGTACACGTATAAATTAATGCACTTAGATCGTAAACAAGGTAGTGAAGTCGTGCGGAATCTCGAGTTAAACGCCTAATTCGATCGTCTAGTGATCTAAAATTTCGCAAAAATAAAGCGTTTAAAATTTATAATATTTATAAAATATTCGTATTCACGTAATCTCGTTATTGTATTGACACGTATGTGGTATAGTTTCACATCGTGGTATCGTTTCGCCAGTTAATACAAAATCGCGAGTGAAAAGTCCACTTACGTCAGTGTTCATTTTCATTTCCAACCCAGTGGAATATTATCAAGAAAATAAGGTAAGAGAATTCAGCCATATTTAAATTTTGCCGTTTTAAATTTTTTTCCCTTATGTTACATGATCCTAAAGTATAAAAATAAAAATAAAATAATATCCCGTTTCTACACGTTGAAATTCTTACATTTAAATAGTACAAAGTAATATACACGTGAAACAAAGCTCGAAAAACCTGTTCAATATTATAAAGGTCTACATCGGAGTCTATACGTAAATAGATAAATCGTTAATTGAAATAATATTACGTGTTTGTACCAAGAGTCAAAGTCGAATAACGAGGTCCGTAAATAATAATTTATAATACTATCGGAGAAATGAGTGAATTAGCGGCTCTCATTACACGACGAGGTACATTGAAAGGGCAAATAACACGCCTAGCAAATTATATACGCGATAATAAGACAAAATTCGATATTGACCAAATTCGACTTAGAGTGGAAAGAGCAGCGGAAACTTTTGACGATTTTCAACAAGTTCAAACTCAAATCGAAGAGGAAACAGGTGTAAACGAAGACAATGAAAAATACCGAGAGGACTTCGAAGAGCTGTATTATGAAAACGTAGCAATATGGTTGTTGAGAACAGTATTTGATCGCGGTTCAAGTTCAGTAGAAAATAGCTCGACAAGTAAACCAAACATCGTAGAGAATAATTCTAGTATACAAGCAGTACAACCAGCAGTCAAGTTAGCTGCGATACAAATACCGGAATTTTCGGGATCATACACGGAATGGGCAGCTTTCTATGATATTTATATGGCGTTAATCCATAATAACAAGGCCCTAAGTGATGTTGAAAAATTTTTCTATTTGCGATCATCACTACGAGGAGAAGCCGAAAACGTCATACTATGTCTTCAGACCACGTCAGAAAATTATTCAGTCGCCTGGAAAAGTTTAATTGCGCGATACGACAACAAAAAAGTATTAATTCAAGTACATGTAAAGGCATTGTTCGAATTAGAACCTATAAAAAAGGAATCGTCCAGTTCGTTGCGTGTATTGGTAGATACGTTATCGGGACATATAAAAGCTCTGGAGTCACTGGGACAAACACCCGCCAACTGGGGCGCATTGTTGTTGTTTCTAATAACATCGAAATTAGACTCGATTACAAGGCGTGAGTGGGAGAGTGTTTCTTCAACATCAATGACATCTGAGATAACAGAGTTAATTGGGTTCTTGGAAACACGTTTTCGAATTTTGGAAGCAATCGAGACTGCTAAACAGGCAAACTGGCATGAGAGTAATCAAAGAGCGGCTACCTCGAAAAACAGATTTATAAAATCAAACGCGTTTGCCGTCACGAGTGAAATTAAGTGTTTCATATGTAAACAAGCTCACACCATATATCGATGTCCAGTTTTCTTAAATTTATCGGTACACGAGCGTATAAAAAAGATAAGCGAATTAAAACTTTGTAAGATATGCCTAAGATTGCATGTCGGCGAAAAATGTACGTCGCGTCGGTGCCCAAAGTGTACGCGACCGCATAACGGTCTATTACATTTATCGCGCGGAGAGACAATTAGTAAACCAAATAATCAATGTATCAGTTCGGATACTATAAAAGAAGTTAATAATACCGATAACGATTTCGGTGACAACAGTCCATCCGTATCCATTAACGCACACGCATGTCGGAAAAATAATAATCAAATATTATTATCGACCGCTGAAATAATTGCATATGATTGTCAACACAGGCCGATACCATGTCGAGTGTTACTCGATAGTGGTTCCCAACATAACTTTATTTCGGAATCAATGAGCCAATGTCTACGTTTAAAACGAATAAAAACATTATGTGCGGTGATCGGTATAAATGAAACAGCGCATACATCGACATATAAAGTAACGGCCGTAATCAAATCTCGAGTTTTGAATTACTCAGTAAATTTAGAATTTTTCGTTCTTCCAAAATTAACAAATAAATTACCATTAAAATTTATAAATATAGATGAATTTAAATTGCCGATTGATATCAAATTAGCAGATCCGTCATTTAATACGCCCAAGTCGATCGACATGATTCTGGGAGCAGAAATATTCTTTGAATTGTTTAATAGTGGCCAAGTACGTCCAATCCCGCATGGACCTATTTTACAAAGTACTCGGTTCGGTTGGGTCGTGGCTGGACCCGTTCTTTCTGCAATCAAGCAAGACAAAATAGCGACGAGTGTAGCATTATTTACAAGTATACCGCTTAATGAAATAAATTTGGAAAACCAAATGGGAGAGTTTTGGCGTCTAGAAGAGGTAAAAAACAACGGAGCTTATACCTTGGAAGAGAAGGCGTGTATAAAACACTTTAAGCAAAACGTGAGTCGTGATGTGAACGGACGGTTTACCGTAGTTCTTCCGTTTCGGGACACGCTGAAATTAGGTAACTCCTATGAAATGGCTCTTCGTAGGTTTCTTTCGTTGGAAAGACGTTTACAATTCGATGATAATTTAAAAAAAGATTACGTAAAGTTTATACATGAATACCTCGAACTCGGACATATGGAATTAGCTCACGTGGATAATTGCGAACGCAAATGTTATTATTTGCCACATCACGCCGTTCGAAACGACAGTAGTACTACGACAAAGTTAAGGGTAGTATTTGATGCTTCGGCAAAGACAGATAGCGGACTAAGCCTTAACGATATACTATTTAAGGGCCCATGTATACAAGAGGAGTTAGTCACGATAATGGCGCGGTTTCGAACACACAAGTACGTACTGACAGCGGATGTGAAGAAGATGTATCGACAATTTTGGGTCACAGAATCCCAACGTGATTATCAAAGAATATTATGGCGTGAAAATCCTAACCAGCCTATTCATATATTTCGTTTAAAGACAGTCACTTATGGTGTTATTACATCGTCCTATTTGGCAACAGCCTGTTTACAAAAATTGACTGAAGAAGAGGCTATGCGTTATCCGGAAGCATGCCAGTCAATAAGTCAAGATTTTTATATGGATGACTTTCTCGGTGGAGCATCATCAAAAGAAGAAGCAAGTAAACTTCGTGATGATTTAATTACTGTGTTAGGAACGGCAGGTTTGCAACTAGACAAATGGTCAAGCAACAGTTCAGATTTATTACCGTCCAGTATGATAAAACCGACAAATGATTTGTATACAAAACCGACTTCTGAAAAAACATTTATAAAAATACTAGGTGTATATTGGAGTCCCGAGAATGACATATATCAATATAATGTTCGACCATATGAAAATAGTGCTCGCGTCACCAAACGCACGGTTTTATCGGAGATAGCAACCATATTCTAGGACCATATTCACTAGGACTCATTAGTCCCGTCGTCATAAGATTCAAGATTCTGATGCAGCAATTATGGCAATTGAGTATAGGATGGGATGAGGCATTACCTTGCAAGCTGGACGAAGAATGGCGTAATTATCGAGGTCAATTAATAAGTTTAAACTCGTTAAAAATAAATCGGTCAGTTATCGGCAGTGGTAATGTATCCGATGTACAATTACACGGATTTGCCGACGCTTCAACAATCGCATACGGTGCCTGTATATATTTACGTGTGACTAATACTGATGGTATATGTATAACAAATTTAATTTGTTCAAAATCGCGTGTGGCGCCACTAAAAACCGTGTCTTTACCACGATTAGAATTATTAGCCGCCGTGTTATTAACACGTCTAACCGAAAAGTATACTTCAAAATTACGATTAAGAATCACGAAACAATATTATTGGTCTGATTCCACTATTGTATTGGCGTGGATCTCATCTCAGTCAGCTAAGTGGAAAACCTTCGTGGCTCATCGCGTAGGTGAAATACATGAACTAACGGCAATTTCACAATGGCACCATGTAAGTTCGAAAGACAACCCGGCTGATATTGTGTCGCGAGGATGTTATCCGTCAGAAATACAGGACAAACAGTTATGGTGGCACGGCCCCAAATGGTTATCAGAAGACTACTCAGCGTGGCCAATACTCAACAAGGAAGTTAAAGATGACGACGAAGTGTTGATGGAACGGAGAACAACGTTATCATGTGTTATGACTGCTAGAAGTGAATATGATTTGTCCATAATTGAACGATATTCGTCGATAACCAGACTATTACGGGTTCTATCGTACTGTCGTAGATTCGTGCACAACGCGTCACGGAAGAATGATAAGATTTGTGGAGAGTTGCGAGCCTCGGAGATCGAGGAGACTAAGATTAAATTAATTAAATTGATACAAGCTAACAGTTTTGGACGTGACTTGTTGAACTCACAAAATACACGTCGCGGTGAAATAGTACATTTACGTCCATTTTTTGACCAAAATGGCTTGATCAGAGTGGGAGGTCGTCTTCAAAATGCGCCTACACTTAACGAGTTCCAGCGGCATCCTATTATTTTGCCAGCAAAAAGTATTTTTACCAAACTTATATTTATACAGGAACACGAAAGACTCATGCATGGTGGGCCTCAGGCTATGTTAGCTGCTATACGTTTAAAGTTCTGGCCGCTTAACGGGAGAAATATAGCACGTAATGTAGTACATCAATGTATAAAATGTTTTAAATACCGACCTGTAGTCATGCAACCCATTATGGGGGATTTGCCAAAGGCACGAGTGGAGCCAGCAAGAGTATTTAAAAAAACGGGCATTGACTTCGCAGGTCCCTTTCATATCAAGGTTAACTTACGTCGAAACGCACCATTGGAAAAAGCTTACGCTTGTTTATTTGTGTGTTTCACAACTAAAGCAGTGCATGTGGAGTTGGTTGGAAACTTGACTACTCAAGCGTTTTTAAACGCGTTACAAAGATTTTGTGATCGACGCGGTCTTTGCACGGACATTTTTTCTGACAACGCAACAAATTTTGTTGGTGCCAATCGACAACTCCAAGAATTAAAGACCCTTTTTCAATCAAGTAAACATCAACAGGAAGTTGAAAACTCATTGTCAAAGATTGGAATTCAATGGCATTTTATACCACCACGGTCTCCTCACTTTGGAGGCTTATGGGAGGCCGCGGTAAAGTCCCTAAAATCTCATTTATATAGGACATTAGGTAACGCTTCGCTAACCTTCGAGGAACTAAATACAGTACTTATACGTGTAGAAGCAATATTAAATTCCAGACCTTTAACTCCAATGTCTACACATCCCTCCGATTTTTCCGTCCTCACTCCTGGGCATTTTTTAATCGGCGATTCTCTACAAGCCTTACCTGAACGCGATGAAACATCCACCCCTATGAATCGGTTATCAAGATGGCGAAGAGTAGTTCAATTTACTCAACAGCTGTGGTCACGATGGACTCATGACTATCTTAATCAGCTCCAAGAGAGAAAAAAATGGTCAACGTCAGGGGGACCAAGGCTGTGCACGGGAACAGTCGTACTAATTCGAGACAACAATTTGCCCCTCTTCAGTGGTCCGTTGGCAGAGTAATTGAAACGCATGTTGGTAAGGATAATCAAATCCGTGTCGCTAAAGTGAAAACATCTAAATGTGAGATTACACGTGCTGTGCGATATCTCTGTCCTTTACCGTTTGAAGGCAATCAACCCGAGAAACAATAAATTATATTATATTCATTATTTTTTTTCTTTTTTTTCTTATTTATATAAGCTATATTAATTTGTTATCTATTAGTTTATGTATATTTTGATGATTTAGCAGTTTGATTATGAGTTATTAAGCATTTAAAATATGCATTGTTTTCTGATTAATCGTATATTTTTATTTATATCTTTGTATTTTTTAGATTATCTATATGATTGTTTTGATAAGCGCTTTTAAATGTAGTTTACTATATTTTTGTTTAGTTTATTGGAAACGTTGTTCCAAGGCGGGCGGCATGTTTCGTACCATTATAAGTATTCTGTAGGAATAACAATAAGACCGATAGTGGTCGCGACGGTTGTCGCGATATTAAAGGTACAAAGGTCCGACTAATTCGAGTCGTAGTACTTTCATTCCGTAGCGGCTCACGTAGAGCAAACGATGTCCGCCGGCCTTGAGCGCTACGTATAATTCGAATGTAAAATTGTTTTATAATAATAGTAATAAAGAAATTTGAATCAGTGAAAGTTCAAAATAGCGTTACGTGTTTTATTGCACTTTAACACCGCGCAAACAGTACATATATGTGTGTGTGTGTGTGTGTGTTTATCGTTCTAATACATATAGAAAAGTCACAAAAAAAAAAAATTAATATAACATATATATATAAAATGAATAAGTTTAGTAATTTTTCTTAAATAAATATAATAATCAAAACAATAAATGGGTAACAAAAAAGCTTTAAAATATATCCCTCAAATAATACTAATATTACTGATAATCAAAGGCATATATACTTGACATCAAATATAGATATATAGATTGAATTGGGAAAAAAAATAAGGATAGATTGCCCATGCATCCACCATCAAATAAAGTACTAAACATATATATATATATATATTGCATAATATGGTTTACGCCTGTACATTTATAGTGTTTTAAAACTTATAGAAAAGTCACAAAAAATTCATTTATAAGTTTAGGCAAGGGACAAATATAACGGATATGAATTGCATCAATGCTAACAATATACAACTGATTCGACATACATAATCAGTGAAAAAAAAAAATATTTAAATTTACTACACAAAAAATACTTTTTTGAAATATTTAATACAATTCATGGCATCATATATATGTGTGTTTTGCATAAGGTGTATGATGATATATATGATAAAACTTTAATGTTACATCCTGCTACTGTTTAAAGTATGACAAACACATACACATGTATGTATGTGACATATATCATACATACGATGATACTTATAACTTATTAAAAATAACAAAAAGAAAAATACCCGACAGTCACTATTGCAGAAACCGGTGCGAATAGTAAGGGAACAGCACATAAATATACACCGAACCTATACATATTTATGTAAGCTGTGTTCACCGCTTTCTTTGTTGAGAAAAAAATAAATGTATATATGTAGATATATGTTATAAAATATAGTTTATATATATACACACATTTATATAGAGTTTCTAAGATTTATAGAAAAGTCACAAAAAATTTAAAATGGAAACAGCATATATTAGAAAGAAAAAAAATACTAATAATAATAATAATAATAATAATCGAAGACATATATTGTGTGTATATATAAATATATATATATATCTGTGAATGTTTTGACATAGAAAAGTAACAAAAAAAAAATAATTAAAACAATATGCAGGTAACAAAAAAAAAACCAATTATTTATCTATCATAAGTCGTAATCACCGCTTTCCTTGATGAATAAAAACTTAAATGTGTTAGGTAAAAAAACGAAAAAGAAGCTTTGTCCTCGTGTCTTCATTCTCAAATCAACCACTATACGTATAAAATGTGCTTCTATGACATATATATATGTATATATATATACAATATATGTGTGTGTGTCTGTCCAAAAAGACTAAGTAACAAAAAAAAAAAAAATTATAATAATTAATAAATACTTTAACCTATTTCATAAGTAAAACAATTTTTAAAACGTCTTATATCTGTATGTTTTTGTACAATATATAGTAGAACAAAGTCATCCTATTTCATGTTTTTTCAAGTAAAAAAAAAAAATCTTAAACCAATAATCTCAGAAATAATAATAACCTAACCGTATCTGTTTCTCTACCGTATACATTTTTGTAAAAAAAAAAAAAAACAATTGTAGTTATTTTTTTTACTTTCACCGACAACCGACTACGTCTCGCACACATATGTGTCAAGCATGAACTGTGTGTCTTTTGAATGAAAAAGAAATAGAACAATTTCAATAACACAACATTATTGTTATGTTTAAATGTGTTTGTACAGTTTGATAAAACAATAGCATGCAAATATAGAAAAGTAAAAGTAAAATGAATAAGCTTAGGTTTTTTTTTAAATATGTACTTATCAAAAGAATTTACAGGTATTAAAAATATTAAAACACATCCTTGAAATAATACTAATAACAATAATAATGCATGACAAATATATACATATATATGTTATAAAAAATATGATTTGGATATAAGCATATAATTATAAAGCGTTTCTAAAACTTATAGTCACAAAAAAATTAAAAACCTAATTTTAATTTTAAAAATGTAAAAATTTTTGTAAACGGAAACAGCATATATTATCATAACTATAAAGAAAAAAATAAAAATATAATAATAAATACTAATAATAATCCAAGGGATATATATATATATATATATATTTGTGTGTGTGTGTGTATTTTTCTAAGACATAGAAGTCACAAAAAAAAAAAAAATTTATATATAATATAATATATGAATAAGTTAAGGTATTTTTCATAAATATGTACTAATCAAAAGAATTTTTAAGTAAAAAAAAAACTTTAAAACACATCCCTGGAATAATACTTATTACAATAATACTTGACAACACATATATATATATATAATGATTGGATTGAGAAAAAATGAAGGACAGATTCCTTCCCCTTTGCGACCACCACCAAATTAACTACAGTATATAAATATATATATATATCTATATATGTATACATAAAGCATTTTTAATACTTTTAGAAGTCACAAAAAAATTTTAATTTAATAAATTTAAACGACTTTAAACGTAAACAGCATATACTATTAGTAAAAAAAAATATAATAATAATAATAAATACTTTAACCTATTATAAAAGTAAAACAATTTTTAAAACATCTTATATCCGTATGTTTTTGTACAATACAATTGAACAACAGTCATCCTATTTCATGTTTTAAGTAAAAAAAAAAATCTTAAACCAACGATCTCAGAAATAAATAATAATCCAAGACATATATCGTATGTATAAATATGTGTGTGTGTATCTATAAACATATAGAAAAGTAACAAAAAAATAAAATAATTTAAACAATATATAGGTAAAAAATAGTTTAAAACACATCACCGAATAAAATACTAATGATAATGCATGACATAAAAAATAAAAAATAAATATATTATAATAATAACAAATAGGTAATTCGATAATAATAAAAAATAAATAACACTCGACTGTCTTTTTAGCCGAAACAGATAGCGAACAGTACACTCGTATACATATGACTGATCAAAGCGTAACGTGTCTTTTGACGACTGATCGCCGTCGTAATCGAAAGTCTAGGCTTTCGGTTCGGACGGTTCGACCGGGAAAGTTGGCCACAGACTTCCGACTTCTCGACATCCCGACGTGCTCACGTCTGACCCGGGCGAGCTTAGACCGCGTTGTATCGTCCGTTCTTCAACCGCCGAGCACGAAACAATCCTACTGAACACACAATCGTTATAATCGTACGAGTCTTATCGTTTTCGTACAATACACAAAGTCGTTAAAGTGTTGTTAGCTAATATATAAAAGAAATCGTCATACACACGTTATCGCGTGTATCGTCCGAATGATAAGGACGCCGCGTAGAAGTTTGACAACGAAACAGCATCCGTCCATCAAACGTAATCATCAAACGGAAACAGCATATATTATAATTACTATAAAAAAAAAGTAAAAATATAATAATAAATACTAATAATAATAATAATAATCCAAGGGATATATATATATATTGTGTGTGTGTGTTTGTGTATCTTTCTAAGCATAGAAGTTACAAAAAAAAAAAAAATTTTTTAATATAATATATGAATAAGTTTAGGCATTTTTCAAAAATATGTACAAATCAAAAGAATTTTTAGGTAAAAAAAAAACTTTAAAACACATCCCTGGAATAATACTTATTACAATAATACTTGACAACACATATATATATATAATGATTGGATTGAGAAAAAATGAAGGACAGATTCCTTCCCCTTTGCGACCACCACCAAATTAACTACAGTATATAAATATATATATATATATCTATATATCTATATATATATATATATATATATATATATATATATATATATATATATATATAGATATATAGATATATATGTATACATAAAGCATTTCTAAGACTTATAGAAGTCACAAAAAAATTTTAATTTAATAAATTTAAACGACTTTAAACGTAAACAGCATATACTAAAAGTAAAAAAAAATATAATAATAATAATAAATACTTTAACCTATTATAAAAGTAAAACAATTTTTAAAACATTTTATATCCGTATGTTTTTGTACAATACAATTGAACAACAGTCATCCTATTTCATGTTTTAAGTAAAAAAAAAAATCTTAAACCAACGATCTCAGAAATAAATAATAATCCAAGACATATATCGTATGTATAAATATGTGTGTGTGTATCTTTAAACATATAGAAAAGTAACAAAAAAATAAAATAATTTAAACAATATATAGGTAAAAAATAGTTTAAAACACATCACCGAATAAAATACTAATGATAATGCATGACATAAAAAATAAAAAATAAATATATATATATATATAAAAAACATATAAAACATACATGACATGTAGGTAATTCGATAATAATAAAAAAAAAATAACACCCGACCATCTATTTAGCCGAAACAGGTAGCGAACGGTACACTCGTATACGTATGACTGATCGAAACGTAACGTGTCTTTTGACGACCGATCGCCGACGTAATCAAAAGTCTACGCTTTCGGTTCGGACGGTTCGACCGGGAAAGTCGGCCACAGACTTCCGACTTCTCGACATCCCGACGCGTGAAAAGTGTGGCCTTTCCGCCGAACGGAACGTTCTTGTCCATGACGTCGCGCAGCAAACGATCGACGACCGTGAGGTGGACTCCCGGACACATGGGCGCCTCGTCCCACACTATGAGCTCCGCGTAGCGTATCCTACGCGCTTTCGCGGACTGTAACGAAACGTTGGACGCGGAGTCCTCCGTGAGCGTGTCGACCGGCAGTCCGAACGCATTGTGCACGGTAACACCGCCGTCCAACAGGCCGGCCGCGATCCCCGTGAAAGCGACGGACAACACGGATCTCCCCTGGCCGCGTAGTGTTGATATGAGGCAACCGTACAGCGTCGTTTTACCCGTGCCTCCGGGTCCGCCCACGTAAAACAGTTTCGTGACGTTCCCGTCGTCGTCGTCGACGACCGACATCACGCGATCGTATAACGCCTGCTGGTCCGCGTTCAACCGTCGCAACAGTTCGTCGGCGCGGACGGCGTGATCGACGTGCGCGTGGTCGTCGTGCGGCTCCGGCACCAACAGCGTCCGGTCCGGGAGTGGCAGCCCGAATTTCTCGAGCGAGTGGCCTTGCATCCGGAGCAGTTTGTCGACGGCGTCCAGACTCGACGCTCTGGCCCGGTACGGGTCGCCCATGAAATTCACTTCGTTCGCTTCGTATAACGCTACCGGATCAGCCGGTGCGCAATGCGCGAGTATCGTCACGAACAGATACCGTTGTTGGACAGGCGTGTCCAGCGCGGACGATTCGGCCAGGCAAGACTGCCAAGCGTGGTCGTCTTCCAACAGGCACGACGCGATCGCCGCACCGGCGTACGTGTCGTACACGCAGCCGTTCACCGTCCTCAGGTCGACGAACGACAACGGACCCCTCCGGTGGAGCAACAGTAGTCGCAAGTTGAACCGGTCCTTGCCCAACGGGTTGACCACGGACATCCGCGCCAGCACCGGGTATGTCGAACTTCGGCGACGCGCTCGCCACGTCCTGGCCGGATTGTTCCAGGTGTAGTGTGCGTGTATGTCGTGGTACAGTTAGTGTCTCGCGTTTTCGTCGGACACGTTGAGCGCGAAGAACGCTGTCAGTTTCGTCTCAGCGTGTTCTGCGTGACGCAGTCGATTAGCGGCGTCCCCGCACTGGAAGTACACGTAATGGTGTCCCTCGGTGTGCACGGTGAGCCTGACAACCGTGTGACTGTGCGCGTGCATTTCGTACGAGGCCAGCCGCCAGAAAACTTCGGGCGGACTCACGTAACGGGCATTGACGAAACTGTAACAAATCATGGGAATTAGCATCGTGCACGGTATCTGAAACGGACGCATCAATAACGACGTGTATCGTACATGCTCACTTCGTCCTCGTCGATAACAACCGTGGCGGCGTCGTGGCCCTTATGGACGTATTTGTATAGGTACTTCACGCTTTTCACCGTGGAGAACACTTCCGCGTTTATGTGCGGGGCGTACTTTGCAAGCGGATACGGGTTGTACGACACGACGAAGTCGTTGCCAACCGCGTGTCGTCTGACGAACACCGTCATGCCGCTATCGGGCCGTCTGTACGCCGGATAGTCGCCTTCGGAATGGAAGACTGTTTCCTCGGCCAAAGCCTTCGGATACGATTTCGAACAGACGCCGTCGCACATGCACGGACTGTTGGGATTGATGGGTCCACACGGGCTGTGTATCATGTGCGACACCACGATGTCGTGGAGACGTGGCTCGGTCCGCGGGTCGGGTACGTCGGCGCGAACGACGCTATCGACGTCTTCGGCCGTCCTGAACTCGTACGCGTCGGACAAGATGAGCAGTATGTGAGCGTGCGGAAGGCCTCGTTTTTGGAACTAGACGGTATAAACGTACGCCTGTACGTCGCCGAAAACGCGATTCACCTTTATGTCGGTCATCAACGCTTTTAATTTGGCGTGAAACACCCTCGCCGTGAGGTTGGAACGGTCGTGATGGCGATTGATGTAGTCAAGAATACCCTGATACGCTTCGGCGAAGAGTTGGCTTTGATGGGTCCTGATGTACATCAGATTGTTGGCTTCCATTCTCACGTACTGATCGCTCACAAATGCTTGGAACAGAAAGCCGCCGGCGTGTATGAGACTGAAGCGAGTGTGTCTCGTGTCGTTGTTGCCATCGTATCGCACAGGATACGGTGACAGGCGAACTCCCTTGTCGTGATCCTGTTGCGAACGGCGGTCATGCGCGGGCCCTGTTGCACCAGCTGCATGTCCCAACCGTGTTCCCCGTTGGGAAAGAGCAACAGGTACAGCATCGGGTCGGCATGCCACACGCTAGACGGAATGATTTGCATCCCTCGAGACGTCCGACGTGTATCACCAGTTCGACGCTTTGTGGTAGGCGTCCATCGTCGCCCACGAAAACCACGGCCACTTCGTTCGCGGTCAGCGCGTTGTACCTGCGCGGGTCCGTCGACCTGTTGATCATAAAGCGCATAGTAACAACCCTCCGCCGACACTCGGGGTTGTCACGCGATCGTTGAAGTTCTTCTTGCCAGACTTCTCGCATATTCCTGAACGCCTGTGCGTACGCATTTATACAGCGGATCATGGCGTCCAATTCACGGAGCAACGTTTCGTCAAAAAGCTGGTCACGGTCCGTACGCTGTTCCACGCGCGTTCGGTTGACCGTCGTTGACTCCATTAAATATAGCTCGCAATATCGCGGCGGCTGTCCGTCGTCGCTCATCAAGGCGTTACTGACGTAATGATACATTTGGCCGTGTACTGTGAACACATGAAGTGTTTGGCGACGTGAGAATCGTCGACCTGCAAACCCATCAACATTTCCGGCGCCGGTCTCAACGCGCGCGGTCACCAAGCCATTATTGCAATACGTCACATAGTGTCCGGCGGCCGTGCTCTCCGCCCGGCGTCAACGTCCCGACGCAGTGTCCCTCTGGTAGCTTCAATCGAATGTTCGCCAAGCGCTCCACTACGGGATATGCGGTTACTTCATGGTCTTGAGGCGGTTCGGTACTGGTACCTTCGGCGTTCGTGTCGTTTCTGCCGCTGTGTCTCACCGGCTGTTCGTCGAGGTTTGCCACACCCAATACAACGACCTCGACATCATCAACGTCGACAACGAACATCTCGACGTTCTCCGGCACATCGAAATCGTCGGCGTCTTCCGATCCGACGATTACGACTTCCGGCGAGTCGTTTTCCACAGGAAGGCTGGCCATTCGGTAACCGAAACGAAAAGTTTACTGAACGCGAAAATATCACAATAACATTAAAACGCAAGTGAATCGTACAAAAACAACGAATAAGTAAAATAACCTGTGCATTCGTTTACAACGGTAATGAACGCACTGCCAAAATTGTCCAAAAGCATACGTCATGAATATAGCGGTGGTATATATGAATCTAATATTCTTATATTATACATCTTATATTCTCAGATAATCTGTGGTTATAGTGTAACTCAAGAAATGAGTTGCAATGTTTTATAGTTAATAGATTACGTTATCACTATATTGAACTATGGAATAAGTAATTATTAGTGTCGTTTATTCTATGAGAGGTCTAGTTGTAGTATGTCTCTCTCACTAGTTGTTGATATTGGATTTCTCTCTCTAAGCGCAGTCCATATCTTTATAATTCTATGGATAATGTAGACCCCGATGTGTTTACACTGATAACGCTAACAGTGTCGGTAGAATTACGTATCATTTCTGTTAATCTCGTACCGCGTAGATAACAATATGATAACATTTATACCGCGCGCGCGAATTTCATTTTCAAATACTTCTCAATCGTATATCATAGAGGTGTATCAAATCAAAATATTAGTGCTGGATATAGTATCTGTTACGCACGACTGAACCACAATCGAGTTATACAAAGCGAAATATTACGCGTTATAATAAAGTGAAACCATTTATATTTATTAACCCGAGAGTTCACTACTTCGATATACATCTGATACGATATGTTTTAATTGTATAAATCACCGTATAGAATAATTGTATTTAATAACAAAATAAATCTGAAATCATCCCAGTAGACAAATCAAATTCTATTATTATTGCATATACTAATAATATTTGAAACAAAACTTAATATTTCATAAATAAATAATAATATCGAAACTATTACATCTGACGGTTCTATAATTTATTTAAAACAAATTTATAATTTAATTAATAATGCAACCGCAATTATACCTAGAAACCGGAAAAGATTTGTATTAAATAATATAAACGTTACTGCTCAGCAAATACACCCGTTTATAAAATTATACAAATACAATCATCCAATCAGATCATTTATTAATTTCAGAATTGCTCCTCCATATAATTTAGCTAAATTTTTAGATCAACTAATCAGAAAAAAATTAAAATTCACTAATGAAAGATCAATACGAAATTCTTGTGATTTAATTGAAAAGATAAGTAATATTAATAGTATACCTGGCTGAGGAATGATTTCCCTTGATGTAAAAATTTATATACATCTATTCCTAAATTTGACGCATTAAATATACTCAAAAATAAGCTTATTATTTATAGTGATTATAATCCAAATGAAATTCTTGAAATTATACAATCAATTATCGTTATTATTAACAAAAACTATTTCCAAAACAATAATTTATTATATATGCAGAAAGAAGGTCTAGTAATGGATGGAATAAAAAAAATTAAAGAAAACATAAAAAAACCGAATTTAATAAATAATGTTAATAATTATTGTAGCATGAAATATTAAAATTTATTATCAGAAGTATTCGCAAGAATATTAAATAATAATGTAAATAATATTAAAATCACATTCAATACTAATAATAATTTAATCAAAAAAATAAATTATAAAATAAACAATTTTCCTCATTTTTACAAACTTATATAAACTTAAGACATTTTAATACAAGATATAAAGAACACACCTCTGAAATAAGATTAAAAACAACTATTCCAAATTTAAATTTTGCAAAAAACATGTTTTAGAAAATAATCATTTTATTACTTTTTATAAAGATAAAAGTTTAAACATTTTTAAGATACAAAATAATATTTATAATAATTATGTTTTGGAAGAATTTCATACTTTTAAAGAAATTAAACACAATAAATTTAAAAATATCTTAAATATACAAACAGATTTTACAAATAACATTCCATGTCAACATATATTATGTAATATTAATATTTAACCATAGTCGCTTTCATTATATACAAAATTTTTTTGCTTTTTGATATACTTTTATTACATAATTTTTTTCTTTTCATCTAATAAAATATGTCTTTTAATTGTAATTTTCATAATATTCTCTATGTTATTTCTGTCGTATTTCTCTATGCAATTTTTTCTTTATAATTTTACTTTTAATTTAATTCTCAGTTTTATTTTATTTCTATTGAACCTATTCAATATTCTATTTTCAAATAATATGTAGTTCTTATGCTGACAGTAATATTTATGCTAAATGGGTGAATTATAATATAACTACTTGTATATTTTTTGAATTAATAGCAAATGCATTAAGAGATGGTATTAATTCACAAACTTATAAAAAAAGAGCATATATTTTAAAACCTATCGTGTTACAATACAAATCATGTAAAGAGACGCCAGATGGTTTAATCATATTAGATTCTAAATGTACTGTCAATTATCTATTACAGAAACTTTTTGAAAAATATCCATCATATATAGAAGAAAGAGAATGTGTAGATTGTGGTAGGAAGCAAACAAGGTTAGGTTAGGTTAGTTTGAAAAATTTTCCCACTGTTTCTTTAAGATAAAGTGGTAAATGTATAATTTTTTGTATCTCGTCCCAATCATTAATTATAGCTGCTAACTCGAAGGTTTCCTAGAGAGTGTCTACATCTTCACCTAGTTTTCCTGAGAACATTTGTGGTTGATGTAACAGAGATTTAAATGCCATTTTGTTTTTTATTTTATTTTGTGTGTGTAAAGTGGTAGTTATTGGTTTCAAGTTAAGTTCTTTGGGATCTATTTAACTGTTGATTATGTTGTCCCCGATTTGGTTTAATTTAATTTCAAGATTTTTTTTCTGTAAGTTTTATGATTTTAGTCTGTTCTTGTATGGTACTTTGTATTTCAAATAAGTTTAGGTCGGATGAATCTTCTAAATGTTCTATGTCTATGATATCTTTAATAATAATTTGTTGGGCTCTATTTCTTAGTTTTTCTTGGGTATAATTTATTATATCTACTTTGAAATGATTATGTAAAATTTCTTTTTTTTGATTATGTAAAATTGATTATATACATTTTCGTTTGGGATTCCTCTAATTACTATAACTTTTTCGTGATCGTGCGCCGAGTGACTACCCACCATAAATTTTACTTTGTTCCGAACTATATCAATATTGTTATAATTAATCAATTTGAGTTTTTCATCACTGTATATTTGTAAGGTTATGTTCTATATATTTGTAAGGTTATATTTTTATTCTTCTTTTGATGCTTGTACAACATTGTGTGCTTGTTGAATAGTAGTTTTTTTTTAAATGAATAAATCAATTTAACAAATATCACCAATAAGAACAATTAAATAGCATCGAAGAAAACGAAGCCAGCAGTAGAGAATTTGTGGTGAAATTTTAAAATTAAATTTTTATATAGTAAGAAGTAATCAGTATATACTGAAATCAAACAATTAGAAAATCAGTACTTAGTAAATATTTACTATTTATAATCTTAATATATATATATATATATATATATATATATTATATATATATATATATATATTTATTCAAATATATATGGTAAATATAACTAGAAATAATTATTTAGTTGTCCTTTATATAAATGGAAAATGTTTAAATATTATAGTATATTATAATAAATTAATGTGTAGTAAATTAAATATTAAAATTTTAATAGTAATATTAGGGTAATAATCAGGTTTTGAAAATATTTTAAGTACTCAAATACTTTTTATACATAATTATACTTTAAGTACTTCTTTAGTTGATGAAATATAAATTGATATTATTTTAAAATATTTTATCATGGTATATTTATAAAATTTATTATCATAACCTTGCCACACAGTAATTTTCAATGTAATGTATAATATCAAAATGTAAATTGTAAGTATATAGAAAACAAAGTGTGCAACGATATTTAAAGGGTCTACGACTTGAATAAAATTTAAGAACCTTAATACGATGTTTATGATAATTATATAATATTTGAATGACGAGTTTCCACCTTATTGGGGAAAATACACATTTATGATGGGCAAATAAAATGTGCAAACATATTTACCAGTATGTTGTTTCACAAATTCATAAAGTCAAAAACATGTTTACAATTATACTGCAACAGTACACTGGACTCACACAACATCCTCCTTAGATGGATGACAAATAAAAAAGAAAGGAGAATCACATGATACAAATTATAATGAACAGTCATACACTTAACAGAAGTTGTAAACAAAACCATAATAGTGCCCATAATACAATTACTAAAGATTACACTAAATAATAAATGACACTGAAAGTTCACATAAACTTATAAAATTGGGGGGTTAATTTTTTAACAGTAATGACTGACCATTCACATAATAAAAATATCAAAAATAGCGCTAAACACTGGGAGTTATATATTTTTGCGATTCTTTCCAACTTTTTTAATTCACAACATTTACATTTATATATATATATATATATATAAATGATGATGTCTGAACTGTTAAAATAAACATTGTATGTAAGAATAAGCCTTGAGTAATTTATAATGTGAAACGCTTTAAAATGCTAACATGCATATCTATATAAATAAATATATTTTAAGGTATTTATTTGATTATTTTTGGCATGATCATTCCCATAAGTACTCCACCAAAACTGCCAATACATTTCATAAAAGTTCCATACATCTTTACTATGTCACTATATTTTGGTTCAACACATCTGAAAATTATTAAATTATAATTATATTTTTTTGATATTGATTTATTTATTTATTATTAAATATATATATATATATATTTATTTATTTATATAAATAAACATATGCACATATATATACATATATATATTTATATATAAACAAATAAAGAGTATAAAAAGGATATGAAAAAATTAAAAATTAAAAAATTAAAAAATAATGACATAAAAAAAAGAGAAATAAAAGAATTAACGAACAGTTAAATTTCATTAATTTTTTTAATTTATTCTTTAATTCTTTTTTATTTCTTTATTTTTATTTTTTTTTCTTGCATATTCTTTTTACTCTTTAATTGTTTTTTTTATTTTTACTACTATATTTACATTTATTATTATTATTTATTATTATTTATTTATTAATTTTTTTTTTTAGTCAATGAAATATAAATATTATGTTATGGAAAACTTACAAAATTGTTAAAAACTATATAAAGAGTCTTGGGCTTAATAATGAAATTTGAATGGTTAATATTTAAGTATCTATCAATCATTATATTCATTGATCCAAACAATTCATAACATAAAAGCAAGTGTCTATAATTTCACTAATTCTTAAAAGAACTTTCCATAGAATATCTTAAATATTGTTTGTCCAGACTCTGACTTTACATATTCATTATAAGACAATATAAAAAATGTAAATTACCCCAAGATGACT
Organism: Schlechtendalia chinensis; assembly: GCA_019022885.1. Lineage (NCBI taxonomy): Eukaryota > Metazoa > Arthropoda > Insecta > Hemiptera > Aphididae > Schlechtendalia > Schlechtendalia chinensis. Next base: position 3,346,535 of record JAFHKX010000014.1, read on the forward strand.
ACTATAATAAGTACATTAAAATAATATTATAACTTGTTTTTACCTTTGTATATACGCCATTGCTACAGAAGAGTAATATCCATTAGATAATGCAAGAGTTATTCTTAAAATCCAAAATAAATAATCATTTGTTATAAATACTGTCATTGTTCTGGTAATACCAAATGGTTGGTAATTACTATATAAATATAATGGAATAAAAACGAATCTCAATAAGACAGGAATAAACAACCATTTTGGTTTTGGCTAAAATCAAACAAAATAAGATTATTAAATTTAAATTAAGTCAATCATTTAAAAAGAATAATGCAATTAAGTATACCCATGTAAACAAAGTAGAAATATATGTTCCAAAAAATGCAAATAAATTGAATGTTACAAAACTTAGTGCACTGCTCAAATACTTATTTTTAATAAAGAAATTTGGATTCGATGATTTGATATCTACAACATATTTAAGTTACAAGTCTATAATAATTAAATTCATATAATTTATTTAATTTAAATAATATAAATAAATTATTAATATTATTACCTAATTGAACATTTGGATATATTGAAAAAGTAATGAAGAATACACCAAAAATATTTAATAATTGTGTGAATGCTTGCTTAATAATAAGCCGATATTGAATTTTTTCTTTTTCTTCGCATTGTGTTGATTTCTGAATTTCAATTTGTAGTTGATAAATTTCTTCATAATACTTATAAAATTTCTAGGCACATACATATAAATAAAGTATTAGCAATAATAATATATTATATTATAAACTAAAATAAATAAAGTTTTATATTTATATATACATTTTAATTTAGAATATTAATAAAATATATTTTTTAATTAATTTAAAGAGTGAAAAATGTTTAGATATTTATTTTTTGATTATTGATAAACTTATTCAATTGATTATATAATTAAAAAAAAAATATAAACCGATAATTATTAAAATTTAATTTAAAACAAAATAATATAATAATTAAACATCTAAATAACTTACATTTAATGGTAGTACAAAATATGTATTATAACATACAAACATTATCAACAATGCTATAGTAAAATAAAATTTTGCAGAATTTTGTATATCTGAAGAAATGTACATTGATAACAAATTAACAATATATATAATTGTACTACATATATTTATACCAAAAATTAAGGCACTCATATATTTTGTTGGTAGTTTTGCTGCTATTCCAAAAACAAAATTAATGTAAAAGCTATTTGCTATATTTAGTAATAATATACTGCCAAGAGTTGCCCAGAAAAATATTCCTGGCGTCTTAGAAGTATTAGCCAATACTAATGCAATAGTTATAAGAAAACAAAATAGTTCGAAAAGAATTGACCAAACATAGCGAGTTCCTCTGAAAACAAAAATTAAATAAATTAAAGAATTATACTTCTAATTAATATTATAAAATTTAAAGTAAATTTAAGTAGTTTCAATTTAAAGAAAACAGTTTTGATTTATAGATATTTAAATATTTAATCAATGTTTATAAATATACAATTTTTTTATTTAGTCTTACCTAATTGGGTACAATATGTTAAGGCAAATTAATAGAAGATTTGGTAATTGTGTGACAATAGTCAAGTACAACATAAATGATTCAGCAAAATAAGAATCTTTACGAAGATATTCTTCCTCAAACTTGAAATTTACAAAATACTGAAATAATATAAACGATTTGAAACAAAAAATGCAATTTATATATTTAAAAGCTAAACAAATATATTTTTTAAAAACATTTAATATTTCAAAATATTCAAATACATTATAAATATAATATAAAATTTTTCACTTACATCTTTTGCACTTATAAATATATTCTTGGGTACACAAATTCCAATTCCATGAAGAACTAAAATAAATTGCACAATATTCCATCTAGAAAAATTAAAAAAGAAATTACATTACTATTCATTTAAATGCATATTATACATTATTTTTACAGTAATATAACTATAAATATATAACAACAACAATAAATAATTTAATTTTAAAAATGTCAATTACATTATTCAAGTAATGTAAAATGTCAATTACTTTCTAATTATTGAAATAAATATTACAATAGACATATAATAAAATAACTACATGTATAATATATATAATTTTCTTTTTTCAGTTTAAAAATACAAAATAATAATACTCACTTATCTTTTGGAGGATCAGTCTCTAATACTGTATCATCCATACCCAATATTATAAAACTATGTTCATCGTTTGGTAAATTATTTTTTTCCCAATCTGGAGTCAAATACACTGGTACTTGCTCAGAGGCAACATATGTGATTGAATTTTGTTGTGTAGGTTGCACTATATATACAAAAATATTATTTAATAATATATGTATATATGTATATATTTATTACATATATGACATTTTGTTTCATATGCAGAAAAATATAAAGTTGGAATTATATATTTCTTAAAAAGACCACATAATAATAGAATTGAACACGAAAACATAATTTATCATAATATAACAACCAATTTGAAACACAATAAACAAATGGTCACCACTTTATAGTCTAATATTCAAACGTAATATTTTAAGTAACATTATATTATGTAAGTGGTAAGTAAACGTTTAAATTAAACACAAATATTTCTTGAAAATTAAAAATATATTTAACGATTTTTCCTAAATAATATAAATAATAACTAATAATATCATATCAACTCAATGATAAACTGTATTATCATTATTATTATTGTTACTATTAATTATTAAAATAAAATTATATCCAATTGTATAAATATTTTTAAAAATATTATAAATTTTCGTTTGGGATATCTCTAATTATCTAACTTTCTCGTGATTGAGCACCGAGTGACTACCCTCCATAATTCATTTTTTTTGGAAGGGTCAACAATTATGTACTGAGATCCACGGGACTGGAGGACATGGAATTAAACAAATCCACAGAAATAAGGAAGAAAAAAAGGAACATAAAATAAGATAATTATTTTAATTTATAGATGCTACATAAGATATATTTGTGAGAAAAGAAAAAATTGCAAAAATATAATAAGAAATTACATAATTCATATAATATACAGCATTATACTTTTCAACGACGTATTATAAATTTAACATCAATATTTTCTATTAAAGTGGAAATAAATTTATCACATAAAGGAAATAAGTATACTACATTTCAATTTATAAATTACAATTCATTAAAACCACAATTAATACTGTGTGAATCTGTTTTGAACTATATCCAATACCCTAATGAGAATCAATTCAGATTTAACTTGATAGAAAACTGCAATAAAAATTATAAAAATAAATTACATAATATAATGAAACAAATCAAAATAATTGTGAAACAAAATAATATTATTAAACATATAGAAAATAAACTAAAACAATATAAATCTGAAATCATTCCAGTAGAAAAATCAAATTCTATTATTATTACATATACTAATAATGCTCGAAACAAAACTTTAGATTTCATAAATAAATATATTAATATTTTAACATCTGACCATTCTAGAATTTATTTAAAACAAATTAATAACTTAATTAATTAAGCAACCGCAATTATACCTAAAAACCAGAAAAGATTTTTATTAAATAATAGAAACATTACAGCTCCACTATTACACCCTTTTATAAAATTACATAAAGACAATCATACAATCACACCATTAATTAATTTTAGAGACTGCTCCTTCATATAATGTAGCTACATTTTTATATCAACTAATAAAACAAAAATTAAAATTTACTAATGAAACTGTTGACACTTAATTGGCGCCAACATGCAAGCGCGCCGCCCCCGCGACGTCCGATAATGATTATCGGAACATTTATTTATATTTAAGAACGACAACTCCGGCGATAGTAAAAGGTCGCTTTCGCGAACTTTCTGTCGTCGTTGAGTTGCCGTCGTCGTGTATAGATGTACCGTTTGTCCGAAAACCGTTTTATTGTCGTCGCGAGCCGTATCAAGTGCGCGGTATACTGTAATTTTTGTATGTTAGTTAGCTCTAAGGCTAGGTTCACATGGACGCGCGTTAGTCAACCGCGCGTGTTTAGATATACGAGTTTCTCATACATCGTTCACTTGGCGCGCGTGTGCGCACGTATACGCGCGTCAATCGCGATAACGACGCAAGAATCTATTTCCGCGTGTACACGCGCGTGACACCGCGGATTTAAATTCCATGTATCATTATCGGAACGTTCAGTTGACACGCGCGTTTTGATGCGAACGATCGAATTTTGATAATAGTGTTTTAAAATTAGAGTTTTTTTAAAAATGGAAATTGAAATAGATACGTTAATTAACGAAATAGAAAAAATGCCTGCCATATGGGACATGACCACCCATGAGTACTCAAACCGAACCATAAAGAGAAGAAGTTGGGAAGAGTTGGTACTTGTCTTTGGTGGTCCTGAGGATTCAGAATTCAGGATTCAGCCTCGTTTTTAAAATAGGATGAACCCAATATTTCCTTTCTCTCTTTTGTCTGCGTCTCATCATTCTTCGGTGGACAACCCACAAACACACAGCATCACACACATCCATCATCGATGCTAGTCTGAACTGTACTAAGTATTAACTAACTATATACAAACGTGTATTATTATTATTTGTTGAGTAGAACATTCTCGCTCAACGCGCGTGACACGCAGCCATCTGAACGGTGAACGCGCGTTTTGTGGCGTAATAACGCGCGTCCATGTGAACCTAGTCTAATAGCTAAAACATTTTTTGTATTTTTCTGGCTCTAATAGCTATGAGTTTCGTGATAAGAGATTCGTGTCAAATAAAGGTGTGATTCCCAAGAACGAGTCTGGAGACGCGATCGGTGCGGCTGACGCGACACGACTCTATTTTTGGCCGCGCGGTCGAGCGTTAATTCCCAACAACGCAGCGCGGCGTAATTTAGGACGCGGCGCGACCGATGTTTCAACCATGCAGCGCTTTATTATTTCTTGATATACAAATGTTTTGTTCGGTCCACCACTTTTCCTTATACGCTCGTGTAATGAACACGTGTTATATAAATTTAAAATTTTATTAATAAAAATGTGCTCCCGAAAAAAAATTAATTTTATCAAACTTCTTCTTTTAGAAGAAATAGAGGATGAAGAAATAGAAACAAATGATTTATTCGATAAAACAAAAGAAATTCATCATATATTTTCAATATAGAAAAAAGAAGGATTTTTTAATATTTTAATAAGTAAACATTTGTTTAGAGACGAGAAAAAATTCAGAGAATTTTTTAGGTTAAGTTGGGAGCAATTTAATTATGTTCTAAATTTAATTGAAGCCGACATAAAATTAAATCCCAGCAACAGAGTGAAAGAGCCTATTTCACCGGCGAAGAAATTAGCTATAACGTTAAGGTAAGTTTATTTGTTTAAATATGAAGCAGTTATTTGAATGACACATAACTCTTACAAGTTTCTACGTAGAAGTTTTAGTTTTTATATAAAATAACTTAAACAAAATTACACATTTTTCCTAAATTCTATAATATAAATTTCACATATATAAATTATAATGTTAAAAAAAAAAAAAAAGAGTACGAATAACAATCTAGTTAATCGCTATTATTGTGGCTACAAAATATTACCATTTATAAATACTATTTATAGTACTCTGCATCAAGAAACCAAGGAATATAATTAAAAATAGCAATTCAAAGTAATTTGAATCACAGAATACACATTTATTATAAAATATAAATAAAAAAACTTAATTGTATAAAATAACTAATAAAAATAACAAAACTTTGTTTTATTTCAATGGAAATAAAAATAATAATATAACTGTCATTTAGCTAGTACTTATAGCAATTTTTAAAAGAAACAAAATAAAGTAATAATTAAATAAAACGTATTGTTAACAATATTGATAGTTGAAAATGCACCGCGACCGCGTCTCGACTGCTTTCGAAGCGGTCATAGTCGCGCGCGGCAGCCGTGTTATTAGGAATCGGTTACATTTAAAAATAGGTAAGGAAGTACCAACACGGCCAAAAATAAAGTCGCGCAGATCGCATCTCCAGACGCGTTCTTGGGAATTACACCTTAAGCGTTTTGAATGTCTATACAATCAACTCAATCCTCTTGTCTTGTTTATCTGTACGTTATATTTATTGATTATCGTGTCTAGGCTCGAATGTGTAGCCAAGACGGCTCGAAGTGTTAATTATAAGTGTTAATTATTCGAGTGTAATTTCATTTTATTCCCTTAAATTTAAGCAAACGGCGGCTGTCTATCAACTTATTATTATGTGAGTTAGTTATTTATTATAATTTATTATATACATATATTTGTTTTTTCTTTATTTCTAATTTTTACGCACGCAGTATAAAGATTGGTGCCCGAGTACGCATGGAAATAAACTTTACGCTCCCGGCCCGAACAGAAACATCAATACGAAATTCTTATGATTTTATTAAAAAAATAATATTAATATTATACCTGGCTGTAGAATGATTTTCCTTGATGTTAAAATTTATATACCTCTATTCCTAAATTCAATGCATTAAATATACTTAAAAATAAGCTTATTCTTAATAGTGATTTTAATCCAAATGGAATTCGTGAAATTATACGAATCAATTATTAATCAATGACGTTATTATTAACCAAAACTATTTCCAATACAATAATATATTATATTTGCAAAAAGAAAGTCTAGTAATGGGTAGTCCTTTAAATGCACTTTAATCGGAATATAATAGTATTAAACAATTAGTAGCTCGCGCTGATGATGACAACGTAGTTATCGAAATACGTATACGCGGATATTGTGTATAATTTTTGTGATTTCGGGTGTATAAAATAATCACAAGTTCTCTTATATATTTTATTATACATTTCATTTATTTACGAGTATTAACTTATAATGTTTATTTTATTTCTGTTCATTAATTCTTTTATTTCTTCATTTTTTAATTTTTTAAATTTTTTTTTTGCATATCCTTTTTACTTTTTATTTGTTTTTCTTTTATTTTCACTACTATTGGTGAGGCCAATTAAACACTTTTTGGTGATTATTGCGCCGCCGCCGTGACGGCCGATTAGGTGAAGCCGTACGCAATTATGCGTTTATTTTAATTGCGATTACGCAAAAGAACGCCCGTATTTATGCGGACTCGCTTTCGCGAACGTTCTAGTCAGTTCGAGTCGAGTCCGCCGCCGTCCGTGTTTACGAGCGTATGCCGCCCTTATAGTCGCACGACATATTTTGATATTTTTAATATTATTTTCTATTGTGTGCGCGAATCGCCATAATTATATTGTATAGATCGTTTTTTAATTAGTTTGTTGTGCAAAACCATTGTCGTGCGCGAGTAAATTTTGTATTCTACGTTTAACCAAACTCATATAAATAATTGATTTTAATAACCGCAATGTTGTTATTATTCATATGTATTTTATATTTCATTTATCTATGTAAAAGAGATTGCTCTATTAGCTGTTTTTGTTTATATAGAGAAGTGTTAATTCGGCTCTAATAGTAGAAATTTGTGTATGTAAAAATTTATTGTTATAGCTTTAGACAAAGGCGGCTGGCCAGTCTGCGTTCTTGTTAAGTACCGTGAGTTATTTACATTTATTATATATTATTTATTCCTCGTTTGTTGTATAGTTGCTTAATAATCTTTATAGTTATTTGCTTATGATTATACCTTTAATTATTTATGTATTGCGTTACATTTATTTTGTTGTCTAATAACATGCGACATTTGTTAGATTGTGTTCGGACTCGCGTAATACTGTTTTACGCTCACAGCCCGAACAACTACTATATGGAACAATCAGTGTTTATAAAATTATAATTTTTAAACATGTATAGGGATGAAAAATTTATTTTTAGATTTAAATTTATATAAATTGTATACAATTTAAATTTATTGCTTAGTCCACCCCCTCATCACTCTTTGAGTCAGCAATTTTTTAATATTTACACCCCACCCCAAATATTTATCTCAAAATAACCCCTGACCAGAAGTCGTCATGCATTTAATAATTTTTATCATTAAATGATTTATATTAAATACTATAGTTTAATAAAGTAATAAATAAAAGTAATATTTTATTCTTACAAACAACTTTAATTATTCAATATTTTTATAAAACATAAGTAATAACACTTTATTAAATTGCACAGGCTTCGAGATCGAATTATTATCGACTTATTGATCAGGAGGAAGATCCATGTTTTATTATGTATTATGATATTTTAATGTAAAAATAAAAAAGATGAAATTTAAAGTTTGGAAAATAAATATTTGTCTGCGTTAAAGAAGAGAAAGAAAAACAACAACCAACTACATATATTGATTTATAAAATATGTATTAAATAGAACAGAAATAATTGAAATTGTTTACCAATTTTAAATCATAAAACCTATACTTTTATAAAGACGACGTCATTGTCTGGGTATTCCGACAATGTATACATGGTCGTTAATAATATAATTTATATTATAATTAATAATACTATTTACGCTCCCGGCCCGAACAACTAATTATGGCTAGCCAAACTGATGCTCTATTGTTTAATTAGTACAAATATTGTCATGAAATTTTAAAATTAAATTTTTATATTGTAAGAAGTAATCAGTAAATACTGAAATCAAACAATTAGAAAATTAGTACTTAGTAAATACTTATTATATATATATATTTATTTATTTATTTAAATATATATGTTAAATATAACTAGAAATAATTATTTAGTTGTCCATTATATAAATGGGAAATATTGAAATATTATAGTATATTGTAATATATTATAGTATAGTAAATTAAATATTCAAATTTTAATAATAATATTAGGGTATTAATAAGGTTTTGAAATGAAGTGCACGACAGACTCGATTGGAGAAAATTGACAAAAAATGCCGACCCCACGTGGGCGGGAAAATGCAAAGTACAAGAAGAATAAGGTTTTGAACATATTTTAAGTACTCAAATACTTTTCATACATATTTATACTTTAAGTACTTCTTTAGTTGATAAAATATAAAATGATTTTATTTTTAAATATTATCATAGTATATTTATAAAATATATTATCATAAATTTGCCACACAGTAATTTACAATATAATGTATAATATCAAAATGTAAATTGTAAGTATATATAAAACAAAGTGTGCAACGATATTTAAAGGATCCACGACTTTAATAAAATGTAAGAACCTTAAAACGATGTTTATGATAATTATATAATATTTGAATGACGAGTCCGTGCAGAATAATAATACAATAATAGTTCACAAAATGTTTACACTTTTCACGATAAAAAGTACTCGTTCGCTGGTATTCGACCACATTGTTGAAGTTTTAACTACTCGTGTACACATCAAAACGTTATGTTATTGTAATTTACATAACATGTGCGAAATATTATTTTTTAATTACTTACATAAATAAAAAATTGTTTTGTAAAAATTTATTTCGAGCTTTACTACCTTTAACTCTATCGAATGTTACATTAAATACGGACATATTGGATTTTAAGATTTTGATCGCCTCGTTTTCCAGGCCAGACCGGGTCGACAAGCAGTATACTATAATGTTCAGTGTTATAAAAAATTACGCGACAATTATTTGTAACATGGATAGTGTGCATGTCATATATACGTGTGTGTACTTACGGCGAAACGAAAGCGGGCGAATATTGAACGTATTCCTGTAGGTCGCAAAACGGTTTGAAATCCGGAACCTTCTCCAGTGACGACGAACGTGTGTACAAATAGTGTAGCGAACGAAGCCACGCAAAATATTAGGGACGCGCACATCTATATGGCCCGTCATGTTAAAACGTTCTGAGCTTGTCTCTCGCGGTTCGAGATCAAAACCCTTCTAGCAATTACCACCACAGCGCCATCCCCTACACAGAGTAAGTACGTACGTATATAAATATATACATGATAAATTAAATTGTGTCCACGCGCTTGTCGTTGTTTCATATTACCGTGTTCGATTGGATGTCAAATTATGCAAATATCTCGCGTAATATTTTACGCAACTACAAACCGTCCGCCAGGATGTCTGACATCGTGAATAGTGACGAGTTAAATATAAAATATTACATATACATAGAGGCGAATGCCGGTAGGGGTTTTGGCAGTATGAACCCTCTCCGAAACGTCTGAGAAAATTAAAAAATTAAGTTGAAAATATATTATAGATAAAAAAGTAATGAAAATAAAAGAGAAATAAATAAAAAGTAAAAAGGATATGCAAAAAATAAAAATAGAAATAAAAATATATATGTAGGTGTATATACTTAAATATACAAAAATGCCAATGAATATTACGTTAAATAAAGAAAAAATAAAAATATAAAAGTTGTTTTATTTATTTTAACAACTGTTTGTGTTTATTTCTACCGGTTTCAACAAAAAGTCATTATCTGGTTTTAAACAAAAATAACAAAATTACTTTCGTCAAAGATATTATAGCAATACCTACTAATTAAATATTGCATTTTTTTACTTTATTTTAACGTCGAACGAATATTTTTATATAGGGAATTCGCGGTTGTTTGTAACGTATTTTACTTTGTTATGCAATAAAGATAAAATTACATATTGAAACGTGTCGCAAAACAAACGACCAGTGTCATTAATAAATTTTGGATTAATTTTTTATTTGTTGAAACTTAATATTTGTTGTGATGTGTTTGTCACTTGCGTTTAATTTGTTTACTTTAATATAACAATTGGTCTGTAGGTTACAAAAACAATAAATATATTTTATTCTTTGAATCTTTATTGAAATAATTTTGGGAGCGTAGAATTTATTATTTATTTATAATAATATTAATAATAATAATAATTATTATTATTATTTCTATTTTGTTCAACTAATATGTTGTTTTACTGTTCATTCACATCTTGGTCATCAAACTAATTTCGAGTAAATAATATACGTATTATTAATATAAAAATTTGAAAATCATTGTCTTACTATGTGCCAATATCCACAGCACCCACTGCCTGCTACTTTTTATTTGTTGAATATGTAAAACAAAAAAAACCAGCGAGTATAAAAAAGTATGTACATTCTGTAAAACGATTTAAAATCAACGGACATCCTTGAAGTACAATAAAAGAGTAGACGCGTTTCAATAATCGATTTACAGGAGTTCTGTGTATGCAATTTTGATACTTGTGTGTGCGTTTCGTTCGAACGCGTATACTGAGACTGTGTCGAGTATATTATGTGAAATTGTTTTTGCGGTCGAAAACTCTTCGACAGCATACGCTTCGTATAATCATGTACAAAACGAAGGTTACATGATATAAACCTAAATAAAAATCCTTTTTTTTTGGTTTTGAATATATATACGTACTTAAATAAACATAGAAACGGTAAATTTAATGCGTACGAATAGTTTAATTCGATGTGTTTCACGGGCAGCAGATTAGGTCGATCGCTGGTTGGGTGTAACTATTACTACTAATACGAGCGATTTAAACAAAACAACATAAAAAAACATAAAACCCGTATATTTTCAACTCGCCTGAATACATTATAATATATAATTTGTGTAATATGTGTATGTCTAATATGAAACGAACGAAAAATCCTCTCTCTCTCTACGAAAAAAATCCATTTGAGTAATTACTTAATTTTCTTTTGCCAAATGTGCTTTGTTACCGTATCAAAAATTTTTTTACGATTATTTTCTTAAAATTACATATTTTATTTAAACGTTTTACAAAATGTGAAATACAGACTTTTTAAAAATACTCAAAATACTCACACGAACACGCAACTTCAATTATTACGTCGTCCTGTTCTGATGATATTAAATAAAATCTATTATTGACTTAGTCTGACTCCAATTTGTTCACTGCTTACCGATTTGTTTTGCTCACTGATTTATTATTATTATTATTATTATTATTATTATTATTATTATTATTATTATTATTATTATTATTATTATTATTATTATTATTATTACTATTATTATTATTATTATTATTATTAAATGGAAGATTGTTAAATACATTTTAATAATTAAATTTTCAAGGTTTCATTTAAATAAATATAATATAATACTAGAGAAAATAAAAATAAAATTAAAAAGGTGAAACAATATATCTGAGTAAACAATGTAACAAGTAAATGTAAACATTTCATTATTTTTTAGTAGAAATTTGAAAAAATTATATAAATTACTAATGAAGGAAAATAATTTATCATAGTTATAATTTTTCTACTATATTAAATTTAGAAATGTTTTTTTTTGTGAAATATTATTTTCATTAGACTTAACATTTATTAATTTAAATATTTTTTTTAAATGTAAAAATTCGATTAAATTAATCTAATATAAACAAATAGAAATTCTAATACTAGATATAAAGATCACATCTCTGAAATAAGATTTCGATATAAATAACTATAAATAACTATTTATCTTTTTTATATTTATATATATATATATTTATTATATTTTTTTATAATATAGAAGTTTGTTAAATAAATCTAATATAAATAAAACTAATTTTTCCGAATTACATTTTTTTAATTAACACAAAAATGGATTTTACAAAACGTTTTTATATTTAAAATTATTAGTATATATTGAAATATAAATTGTTTGTAATATCAAAGTTTGATTAAATTATTAAGTATTAGTTTATTATTATTATTATTAGTATTATAAAAAATAATATTTTAATATAATTTTTTTTTCATTTTTTATTTTTTTTTTAAATTATTAATTTTAAAATTTTCCACTCTAAATTCAAAACTATAATTTGAATAATTAATTTGTATTAAATTAGATTACCACTCTGGGATTTATAACAAAAAAATTCTGTAATATATATCTATTAGATTATTAATTATATAATTATCCACTCTCGGACTAAACTTTTACAAAAACTGTTTTATTTAAATTACGTTTTATTATTACTCTGGATTTTTTACTGAAAAATTTATAAATATATATATTTCTTTCAAATTATTAGTTTTTATAATTTCCCGTTCTCAGACAAAATCATAAAATAAAAACTTTTACGAATTTTTTCAGATATAAACGCAAACAAGTAAAAATATATTATTTTATCTTATTCTATTTTTTGCCTTAAAACAACTTAATTAAAAATATCCTAAATAATTCTCAGATTATTTTATTATTATTAATAACTAAAGCTGAACCGGTATTGGTCGCCACTTTGTAATAACACAAAAAGTAAAGTCTAGAGTAGGTAGGCATAGTTTTAATTAAATGATAATTAGAAACTCAGGGTGTAGTCTAAGAATTGTTTAAGAAAAAATTCATAAAATAAATAATAAAATAAAGATGAAAAAAAAATGAAATAAAAATAAGGCGTAATAAATAGAATGGTTTTTTTAAGCTTATTGCTCGTATTTGATTTTTGTATAGTGTCTGTTAATATAATTGACCATGCAAATAGGATTAAAAAAATGGGTTGGGTCGGTGCCTTCACTTCAAAGTTGAAATCACCGACAAATTAAACAAGTCAATACGTATTAATGCACAAAACCGTAGTCATCCTTTGGAAAACCAATTTCGTGGCCAGTAGTAGCGAGTAACTGGAGTGTGCACATATTGACGAGAAGACGTGATCATTAAAACGTTATTAAAAGGTAATTTGTATTAATTCATATTTTTATGATATTAAACTTAAATACACCAATATATAAAATGTTTTTTTACTTATAATGTGTGTTTATTTTTTTACTAATAACATCGTTAAATGTGTGCATTTAATTACAGACGGCAACAAATTCTTTCTCAGTTCATATTTTAAGAAATAATTTCAAGAAAAACTATATAAGGATAATAATTATTAATATAAACTATGAAAATCAATGACTGAAATGAAAAAAAAAATTCTTATTATCGTATTGCTGTAGGTCTAAAATTATATAAACTGTATTACGATTCATAATTTCAAATTGTATTATGTTATAGAATAAGGCTAATGAATATAATAATCTTATTGCATTACACTGGCCGAATTAACCAATTGAAAATATATATCAAGATGCAAATACGCGTCATACACAGAGAAGTGTTAAACTATTCACGACCTATTTTAATATTTAATCAAAATAACGTCAAAACATTAATTACAATATTTCTATAATGTTCGCGATGGACAGCGTTATTTAATTAATTCTGATGACGCACGTTTATTAACGGCGAAAAATATACGCAACAATACGGAATATTATTCATTGTTAATAATTCATAAACGAATAGAAATAAAATAAAAATTTTAAGTTAATACTCGTAAATTAAATAAAATTATATATATATATATACTTTAGAATATATTTTAAATTAATAAATACATTTTAGATTTTTCGGAAAATAAAAATTCTTATATTTGTTCGACACATTATCGGGACGTGCGTACGAGTCCATATCGATTTGTGCGTTCATCTTTGTCCCCCGAAAACGTGTTTTCATCCGATCACCAATTTTAGGGTGTCCCACGAATGTTTGACGAACGCAATATTTTTCGTTCAATAATAACCTATAACCGTTCCATTCGAAAACCGAAATGAAAAATGAAAAACGAATAATCATTATTATATTTGTTTTTTGTTTTTTTTTTTATCGACTTCAATTTTCGAACGGAAAATATATTTTCCAGGGTCGTTCCCACACGCGTTCGTCGTTGTAAATACAACGTATTTACGCGTAGACAGAAATTAACATACGCGCCATTCATCGCCGCCGCAAAACATCGCTGTCAGCATATACATCATTCTTGCCGCCGAGTGCCGCCCGACTACGATTATTGCCGTTGTTACACGAGGAGAACCGAAGTAGGACAATTTATTTCGTTATCGAAATAGCCGACGCCGATCACGGTCCGAGACGTACGAAGGACATTACAGTTGTTGCTGACGTCACATTTCCGCCGCCGCAAACATCGCAACTGCCGCCGTCGTTACGTATCAATATCAATAAACCGTTATCATCAGCAACAATATATCAGTATATACATTATATTTTATTGTGAGTTTTTTTTTATGTATACATATATAATCGTCTGTTATATCTAAAGTCAATTCAATTTAATTGGTAATAGTATAGTCTAAAAAAAAAGAAGGGAATAATAATAATAATAATAATAATAATGCAATTGGGGGAGAAGGAAACAGTAAATAAATAACAAATTATTTCGTTGGAATTATAATTTTGGGTTATTATTATTATTATTCTCTTTTCTACTTTGTATGTATTTGTACATAGCTTGCACGGATCCCATACCTACCCGATGATAATGAATGGTTTAGTGATAATATAATATATTATATAATAGTATATGTAATGGTTAGTGGCGTAACTTCAAAATTTGAGCCCGGGAGCAAAATTTTCAACGGGGCCCCCCTCCTCCAGGTATATATATTAATCTTACTAAAATTATTTTAAAATTTAAAAAAATATTATTGCATATATTATTAAATATACATTTTATCATTTTATAATCATTTAATTAATAATAAATATTTATTATTGATTTAATACTTCATACTATGTACATACCGAAAATCAGTAAATAGTTATAGTTGTACCAAATAACAATCAAAATAAATATAAAACTCAAATCTTAAAACATTTTTCTGGACTTCTTATTTGCTAAGTAGAAATAATATCTGATGTATTTATTTCTTTTACAATTTTCTTTTCTATTGATATTATAGCTAAACTTGACAAACGAATTTGGGACATCGTACTTCGAAGAAAATTTTTAATTATTTTAAGTTTGGAAAAACTTCTTTCTGCCATGTTAGTGAAGACCTCTTGTTGAAAATCATGGGCAGCATGTTGGCAACATGAACATTTACATTCTCTGAACAGCTCGAGTCGTCTGTTGATTAGAATCAATGCGGAAAAGACGGGTTTGGAAGAAGTGAATACACGTTCACGTGTTCTCGAACAACATCGGAGACATCTGCAAAACGGAGACGACATTATATGGTGAGCGTGTCCTGCTAGTGGCTAGTGACTTTTCAAACAGCACGAACACAAACGATAAGATAAAATTCTTCGAACACTACTTGTTGCCGTACTCGACCAAACTAATGGGTTTTTTCATGTTTATCGACGAGCTGAAATTATACGACCTACTGATTGTGTTCTACGGAAATTTCAACGTGGATTTCCGGTCGGAAGAGGGACAGCGACTATGTCAATTTATGCGCAAGTACTTCGGTTGTGAATTATCGAATTCAATCGATGTTTCAACAACGCGGAACTTGACTTGCATTGACAGTGTGTTTACACGAAACGTATGTGACGTGTGGACGAAAGCGTACATTTCGTACTTTAGTCACCATCGACCGCTGCTCACTACGACTAATCGTATTGATCACGATGAAACTGCTGTTACAATAATAACAATAGGCCTTGTACTAGCTCTAGTTCCTTATAAGATGTATATATTGCTCAAATACACGTTGTACACAGTATATCGTTCATATCATTACAACAAGATTCGAGACCCGTCTACGTAGGTCGCACAAAAGTTGGGTGCACACGGTTCGTTTGATATCATCCAGAAAGAAGGCTACATGATGGGAGGATTTTTTTGGCGACCTCGCCATTCCATGCCGACGGTGCACGCGAAGCAAAGACATGGAATGTACGTAACAGTCGGCAAGACTTTTTGTCAATCCGATGTCTGCCACTTGGTGTGTAAATTTGTAAATTTTGTCTGCAACGATAATTACAACCTCGTCATGTAACGGTTTGACTGTATATATATATATATATAATAAATATTTACTAAATACTGATTTTTCTAATTGTTTGATTTCAGTATATACTGATTGTTTCTTACTATATAAAAGTTTAATTTTAAAATTTCACCACAAGTTCTCTCCTTGTTTCGTTTTCTTCGATGCTATTGAATTGTTATTAATGTTGATGTTGATGTAGTTTGGAACAGTCCTTATTTTTTTGCATGTCTTGTTAAATTAAATATTTATATTTGTATTTATGAATTTTAAAGTTAAATATTCATACTTATTAAACAAAAGAACATCAGCTTGGCTAGCCATAATAAATAATATAGTAGGGAAAATAAAAGAAAAAACAAATAAAAAGTAAAAAGGATATGCAAAAATAAAAAATAAAAATTATAAGTTAATACTCGTAAATAAAAAAATGTATATATATATATATATATATATATATATATATATATATATATATATGTATACTTAAATATACAAAAAGTTAAAAAATGTAATTTTTGTGAAAAAGGATGACTGGAATCATAAGGAATAATAATAATAATAATAGTTCATTAGTAAATTTTAATTTTTGTTTGATTAGTTGATTTAAAAATTTAGCTAAATTATGTGAAGGAGCTGAAATTATTTATTGGTCTAATTGGATAATTGTCTTCATGTAATTTTTTAAACGGGTGTAATTGTGGAGCTGTAACGTTTATATTATTTAATAAAAATCTTTTCTGGTTTCTAGGTATAATTGCGGTTGCATTACAATTAAATTATTAATTTGTTTTAAATAAAATGTAGAATGGTCGGAAGTTAACATTTCCATACTATTTTTATTTATAAAATATTAAGTTTTATTTCAAATATTATTAGTATATGCAATAGTAATAGAATTTGATTTGTCCACTGAAATGATTTCAGATTTATTTTGTTATTAAATTCAATTATTCTATACAGTTACTTATATCATTAAAATCTATTGTATCAGATGTATACCGAAGTAGTAAACTATCGGGTTAATAAATATAAATGGTTTCACGTTATTATAACAAAATCCTCCTTTAACACGGATAGCCGAAAATAACATTTCAATATGATCTTGGCTAAATTTATATGACAATATGAATTGTAGTTGTTTTATTTCAATAAGTTCAATTGCGAGATTTTTGAGACTAATTAAACTTGTAATGAGACCTAAAAATCCTGTTTTCCTAACTGAATGTATAACAGGTTGTAAAATATGATTTTTGTCTTTAAACTGTAATTTGTTTATGTATTCTATAGATTCTGATATATATTCAAATATAATTTCCTTTGTTTCCACAGTGATTTCTCTGCAATATGGATAGCAAATTTCTGGTATTTAAAAGGTCAAATATGTTATTTATTCTACAACAGAATTCTGTAGTTGGCTCAGATCCTTTAAATGTATAACTTGATGTCTTCATTACAAAATACTAATGCATCACTTACACTATTACTAAATGTCTGAACAGCTAATTTAACTTTAATTTTTCATTAAAATATCTAACATGATGATTTCTTTTTTTTTTGTGGCAGCATGTAATAAACTTTCATTTTATAATTTCACTAATTCTTATATATAAATCCAGTGTATTGGTTGATTGTTAGAATCAAACAATGTACCCCAATCTCCTAGCGTATTTCTTACCAGCTTAATCATATGACAGGGATCTAAAATTATGTGAATGTTTTCTTTATTCGATGGAAGTTTAAAGGACTGATTCAAATTTGGATTTTGCAAATTTGCTCCCAAAACATTTGCCATTGCAATATTATTTGGAGCTCCATCAATGTCAAGGTTTTTATTTTAATTCCAGTCTTATACAATTCTTCTATGCAAGATACAATATTTGCTTTTTGTTCTGCAATTATTCCAGCTATTTAATAATATCCAACAGAAATTTTCCAATTTGTGTTCATCCCAACTAACATAATAAGAAAAACATTCTGGGCATATGGACGATTATCACTTGTTTCACCCAGTCCAAAATCTACATACCCCTGATATCGAGTACCTGTCCAATGTACATACTGTTTTATACTCATTTCATCAATTACCAAACAGCCGAATAATTGTTTTCCACATTTTCTTTACTTTAATCTCTATAGCTTTAAAAGCTTTAAACCCGGGCAAACCATTAACAGTGGAATACCATTTTCTCAACATACTAACATGTGGTAAAGATTTCGAAAATATATTATGACATAATCATATGCAGATGGGGAGTTCTAATGTAAAGTTAATGCTAATTTCCTTAATACAGGAGATATTGATTGACAATGTGATAGATGGAGTTATCGCATAAGTAAATGTTTTTCTTCTTCAGAGGTGATGTTCTAAAAATTATTAAATGTTATTAAATAAAAAATAAAAACAAATATTTGTAATAAATGTCCGTTTATTATTTATTTGAAAAATAAAAATAAGAGAAATATATTCACTTAAAAATAGGTATTACTTTTAACATATATGACCCAAAAGCATTGGTTTTATTTTGATTCTGTAGATAATCAATTAAATTATTTAAAGAGTTAATTTTTAATTGTAAACGCTGTTTTTTGTTTGAAACTCTGAATGCGCGTTTTATTTTCCTGGCACATTACTTTATATGCATTCCAAAACATATTTCTTTTACGAGGGGTCTCAAGATCTTGTTCAGTGAAGTCACCAGAATACCTGAATAATTTGCGTTTTCTACAATTTGATAATATTTAACAATACACATTAATCCACACTAAAGCTTAAAAATAATAAATAAATACTTTTTAAAAGAACAATTCAAGAGTGCGATTGATGTTTGAATGTCTTTAACATTATTAGCATTTACAGATTCAACTAAAATACAGTTTTTATATTGTTAGAAATGAATGAAATTAATATTAAATTAATAAAAATGAATGATTATTCATTTATTTTACTTGGCAATACCTTTCTACAAAAGCAAATGAAAATATGTAATCATAGTAGCCTTTATAATACACAACATTAACCGAATTAAATCGTAAACAATATATTGGAGGGTAATTAAATAAATAACATGTATTATTATAATTACCATCATCTACACTTTAGTCAATATACTCAATATCTTCTGAATGTATACGTCAAGATGATGTAGATGGTATTAATTCACCAATTATACTTTGAAGTTTATCTACAAATTATTTAAAAAATTACATAAATGTATTTATTTTAACTGTTGGCAATGTTAATATATGTACTCACTTTGGAATAATGAATGATGAGCGTTGGTAAATATTGAAGGAATAGCATCCGGTTTTAATTTAATATTACCAAAAGGACTTATAACAAAGTTATGATCCTCAAAATGTTTACTACATATTCGATGATTTTTTTTTTTTTGGCTCAAATTTGCAATTTTTATTTAATGCTGCTACCCATTTTTTACATAGTGTTACATCCTTTGGAAACTTATAATATTAAAAAAAGAAATAAAATAAATATTAATCATAATGTTTTTAAACAGAAGAAAAGTTGAAATATTGTAATATAATTTACGAATGTTATCGAATATTTGATCGACATGTACCCACAAAACAAATATAACCTATTTTATTAAAAATATTAAATTTACTGACTGACAAAAATAAGTGCCAAAAAGCGTAAACACAACAGACCAACAATAATATTTACAAAAGCCCACCTTATCAGTATTAATTTATTATCACAGTTATTGTCAAGGACTATTATAAAATTGTTTAAGATAGCTTTGAAAAAGTAAATTCAGAGACTCTCTCTCGCACATATGTTGTCTCCAATAAATTTTGCTAATGCGCAGTCTATATATTATAAGTCTGTGTATATGATTAACAAAACCGCTACTTATTTCTGCCGACCAGTTAACGTTATCAATGCAAACACATTGTGTCTACATTATCGCTATAACTTGTACATTTGGATATTTTACGAATTCGCGAAACTAATCGTCGATAATTAAGTCATAGTCGTTGTACATTTATTTATTAGGGTTGCGAGAACGTTAGAACTCGCGAGGGTTTCCAGTGACAGCGAAGAGGATCTCAAGAAACGTAATGAATTTGCGTAAAGAATAATAAAAAAAGACAAGGAAAGAACGCGTAATATTGCCATTCCTCGGTCAGTTAAGTATGTGAATTGCCTTTGAATGGTTGCGTTGGCGAACGTGACGGGTATTGACGACGTTGGTGTTTACTCGCCCGGTTCTGATTCGGTAACTTTTACTAACGCAATAGCGTAATTGCCCTTGTTTACTACATACAATTTTTAACACATATGTTGTTTACAAATTGTCTAGATTGCAAAAAGATTGAAGTTGGAAAATGATCATGAAAAAGAAACGATTATCCCTCAGCTGTTTATTGAATCGTGTCGTAAATTCCTAGAAAAGAGAAAAGACAAGAAAATTATCGAATTTGAAAACAATATATTAGAAGATGAATGTTTATTTGATGACAAAGAGTAATTTTTTATTCTTAAATACTTATAATATAATAAATAACATTTATTATTTTTTTAGCTTAGCACAAGGGTATTGTATTAAACTTGAGCTCAAAAAAAAGTTGTTAAACTTCGAAAAAAAACATGAAAAAGCTAGAGAACTCGAAAATGTCTAGTGCTACCATATACCACATGTAATTTAAGGTGGATATGGACAAAGCTCCGATTATCGAACAACAAAATTGGGAAGAAGAACAAATGTCTTCGGCTGTTTTTAAATTTGGTGCTTAAAATCTAGAAAAAAAACAGTACAAATTGTTGATTGATAATCAAATAGTTTCTTTGAGTTACACATATACCTGGCACTGATGTTGTGCATTGTTTGATATTTAATTCCATTTAAACAATTTGTATTTAATACTTTTTGAACGTTTTTTTCAAAACTTAACACTGTAGAAAAACAAAAAAGTTTGTCTATATATAAATTCAAAAAAAAGTACAAGCTTTCAAAGACGATCAAGTAATAATTTTATTTTTATAGTGATTTCATTAAATTTAGCTGTAGTATAATTTTTTTTTTCAGATACTTATCATTGAAGATGAAATTAGTTAAGGTAAACAACACAAATTCCATTATATTTACATGAAAATGATAAAAAAATTGGATGTTGTCAGCCCAAAAGAGTTGCTGCTATGTCGGTTGCAGCTCGTGTTACTGAAGAGATGTTCTTTATACTTGGAAATGAAGAAAAATCTATAATATTAGTAAAAATTAATGTCAAATTGAGTTTTTTACATCTAACATTATTTTTAGGTCGGCTACAGTATAAGTTTTGATAATTGTACATTAGAACGTACCATTATTAAGTATATGACTGATGCAACGTTACATAGATAATTTTTGTCAGAATCTGATTTGTAGTCTTATAGTGTAATGATTATTGATGAAGCTCATGAACGCACCATTACAACTGATACTTTATTAGGTTTAGTAAAAAATGTAGGAAGATTTAGGCCAGACTTAAAATTATTAATCTCTAGTGCCACATTAGACACCCAAACGTTTTCCCAATTTTTCGATGATGCTCCCATTTTTAAAATACCAGGTAATTGTTGTTTAAATTGCATTTATTTCATTATTTTTAACATTATTTTTTCATAGGGAGGTGTTTTCTTGATGATATATATTACACAAAAGTACACAAGCAGATTACATTGATGCCTGTGTTGTATCTATAATACAAATCCATGTGACATAGCCTTTTGGAGATATTCTAGTATTTTTGATTGGACAAAAAAAAAAATCAAAATTTGTAATGAACTTCTACAAGAACATGTTTGTAGACTCCGGTTTTAAATCAATGAGTTAATTATAATGCCAGTGTATAATAGTTTACCAACTGATAGACAAGCTAAATTTTCAATCCTACTTCTTGAAGTGCTAGAAAAATAATTATTTGCGTTCAACCACTTCAGTAAAATAATTTCATAAATAACGTGTAATAAATTGTTTTGCAGGTTGTTTTAACCACCAATGTAGCAGAAACATCTTTACCAATTGACGATAGTATTTATGTTATCGATCTATGATTTTCTAAACAAACAATTTCAATTTGTGAACAGGCATGGAATCGTTGTGTATAGAGGTTTCAATATCAAAAGTATGGTATTTATATAATATTATTTTGTATTGTTTTTTAATGCACTGTGTTTTAAGCTAGTGCTAACCAAAGAGCTGATCATGTAGCTCCTGGCAAATGTTTCCGTCTGTATACAGCATGAGCTTATAAATGCAAACTAAAAGATAATGAAGTTCCAGAAATACAAAGAATTAATCTAGGCTATGTTGTGCTAATGTCAAAGGCCTTTGGTATTAATGACCTAATACATTTTGATTTCCTAGATCATCCGCCACATGAGTCAGTGGTATGTAAACATATTTTTTAATTAAATAAAAATAATTAGTCAACTGATGTTTAAACGTGCTAGCACTGGAGCATCTGTATACATTGGGTACATTAAATTACAGTGGTGAATTAACCAAATTAGGAGGACGTAGACTGAATTTCCATTAGACCCAACGATGGCTAAAATGCTAAAAATAAGAAAAATACATATGTAAAATATTAATGATGATTATCATATGCCAACTTCATGTAAAACCTAATGTAATTATTCCAATTTAGTATTCAAATAATTAAAAGTTAATTATTTAAATAATTAAAAATTAAACAATTAAGTGTAATAGATTTTCTCCTTTTTTCAGGTTTAACGTTCAAAGGAAGCTGCTACTATAGTTGTAATGTTAAGTGTGAATAGTACCATATTCCACAGACCTAAAGATACAGACATAAAAACTTTTTTCCACATGTTGGTGATTATTTAGCTTTATTAAACATTTATGACCAATGGGCTAATGCAGAGTTAAGTACAAATTGATGCTATGAAAATAACATTCAACATAGGTCAATGCGCAGAGCTCGAGATTTTAGAGATCATTTAATTGGTTTAATACAGCGTGTTGAAATGGAACTCTTTCAAATCCAACTGAAACTATGAATATCCGAACATATTAAATTAGTTACAAAATGTTTAAACATTTTAAATGTTTTTTACTAGATTGCTAGATTTTACTAGATTTTTTACTAGTTTTTTTTTAGATTGTGTAATTTGTTTTTTATTTTGAAGACTATTTTACCGCTGATTATTTTTATCGTGTTGCAAGATTGTCAAAATGCCATTATCGCATTGTCAAACATAATCAAACAGTTATGATACATCCAAATAGTAGCTGATTTGAAGAACTTCTTAGGTGGGTTCTTTATAATGAATTAATGTTAACATAAAATGAATTGTGAATTCTGGTTTCTAGTACGCTTGTACCGCTCTGTGCTTTTGTTTTATCCTTTTGATTATTCGCCCGATAAAATTAAAGTTATTTTTTTTTAAAACATGATTTTAAACAAAAATAAACTGTGCTCTGTTAAATGTTGTACTAGTTTGAACAGTATTCAAAATTTAAGTTTCTTTGAATACCCAAAAGAAATTAAGCGATATGAGATTTGGATAAAGAACTGCCACACAGAACACTTAGCAGTCTTTCGAAATCAACCATCAGTTACAGGATCTGTGAAAAGCATTTTGAAGATAAAATGTTTTTAAACTCCAAAACAAAATGTAGGCTTGTATCTCTATTCTCTACATATTTTAATACAGGGTCAATTAATTATATTAATATTATACTTGTGAATTACCTTGACTAATTTCTGAGCTGCTTTTTTCAGAACTAAACGTTTAGCCATTTTTTTAAACAGTCCTTATCAGGACTTCTTTTTAAACAGTTCTTTTCAGGACTTCTTTTTAAATAGTCCTTTTCAGGACTGCTAAAAATATATTTTATCATCTTTTAACTTATTTTTAATTTCGGAACAATCATATTGAGATGGACTAAGTGAATGAAGTAAACAGTTAAAGAAACAAACTATTTGTGTTTGGTATGTTTTATATGAATGTAAGTTAAATGTTAGTACTATATGGTCGAATAAACTGTATGTGTTATTAAAAGATTATTTCTAATTGCAGGTTTTCAAACTCATTATTTGAATTAACATGTGCGCCAAAAATGTACATAAACACTGAAAGAAATTTGTAGCCAACTAGCAACCGTGTTTGGAATATAATTATAGAATATAATTTACTATAATAAAATGTATAATATTCATCTAATCCGTGTAATTATTTCATCCTTACATTAGTTGAAAAACAAACATTTAAAATATATTATTTATCAAATGAAGACACATAAATAGTATAATAAACATTTATCAGTTAAGTAAAAATCTGTGGAAAAATTAAAAGAATTTTCAAACTATTAAATAAATTACGTATTACTTAAATTTCATTATTAAAATATATATATATTTATATATATACAAATTATGTAAGAACTACAGAAATTAATTAAACAAATTAATATAAGAATATATAAAGCTATCAAAAAGTCCATCACTTAAAAAAAAAATAACGATACATATTAAGAAAATTGTCGCTATTTTTTGACTTCTAAATTTTACCCTTAAATATTTGAAACTGGATTATAACAATACTTAGTAATATTTCTTTCCATTGAGTTTGTGATAGAGTTTGTTTGTTAGGACTTCATGTAGACAAATACGTCTATACTTGGTTTTAATTAGTCAATCTAACATGGCATTTTTTAAAAATAAAGCCATTTTCTGTTTTGAATTATAATTATAATTATAATATAATAAGATATATAATATAATATATTCTAATATTCACATATTAGTTGGAAAAAATATGTACTTAACCTGCATTAAATTTTTAATGATATATGATAATCATTATTAATATAATATTAAAAATAATAAAGAAGTTGTACAATAATATTGTATAATATCAGCACAATAATTTAAATTATCGTGTGCGCCTAGAAAATCGTATTTCCAATTCTTTTGTTCTCGGACGGAGTGATCCATCCGTATTCATCTAATCTGTGGTTTAGGTTGAAGATGCAAAGACATTCGAAATATATTTATGTATAATTTTTGTATATTATTAATGTTGTGAATTGAACAAACCAACCATAACCAACAAATTCCAAAATGAGAATTGGTATATTCAAAAATTAAACTGAGATTTAAAAAATTTGTCTTAGACTTTGGTCTTTGTATAAAATTTACGTTTAATTAGATTTATTATTATTTTAAGGTAAGTACAATTTGATATCTTAATGATTAAAATGTGTGATAAATATATGTATGAAGTAAAATATATATTGATAAAAATATGGGTTTTATGCAGTATGCTTTACATTGGGTAGTTTTAGAATTTATATATTTTTTTCAATCAAATTTATATTGTTTTATAGCTAAAAAATAAAAGTATTCAATATTTCAGATTATGAGCGTACAACATTTGTCACAATACTCTAACTTATAATAGCTTAAAACAATGAAAGACAAAGAGAGACCACTTATATTAAATATTCAACTTCGTAAAGTAGAAACTGTTGGCCCATGGATATTACAACATTTGACAGGGTCAACTGTGGCAGATAAATGCTTATCTAATGATGATGAAGTGGAAGATACAAATGAATCATTTATCGATGTAGAGAATAGAGCAGATTTAATTTATCTTAAAACATTAGATCCTAAAGAATGGAAAGATCAAGATCATTATCAGTAAGTGCAAAATATTTATATTTTATCATTATAAGGTAGATAATTTATAACAAATGTGGAAAATGCATTTAAATTTTTGTGCCTGTCATCATTATAATTGATTTGAGACATTTGTAGCTTTGTGTCTAATGGTTTGAGACATTTGCATTTCTTCTTCTTCTTTATCTTCAGCTTAACGGTCCATTTAGGACCAGCGCTGCCATCAAAATCTCTTTCCATCTATCCCTCTGGTACGCTGTCTCTAAAGTTGCGTTCTGGTCTATTATTGATAAATCTTTGATAACTACGTCAATCTATCGGGTTTTGAGTCGTCCCAGGGGTCTTGTTTTATTTATTTTATTGATTAACACATTTTTAATCAGGTGCCCATCTGCTCTCCATGTATGCCCAAACCATTCTAGCCTCTTTCTAATAAAGGAGAGGATGTCTGGCCTATTATATAAATCTTTGATGTTTTCATTATTTCTTCTTCCATATGCTTGTATTACTAGGTCAAAAATTGGTCCATATATAGTTCGTAACACTTTCCTTTCAAACGCTATAAGTCTTCTACTATCACCTTTGGTCAAAGACCAGGTTTCACACGCATACATAATTACTGGTCGGAGGTAGCTATGGTAGAGTCGTATCTTTGATTTTCTGGATAATATCTTAGATCTAAGAAGTTTAATAATACTGAAATAGCACTTATTTCCACTCATAATCCGTTCGTTTATCTCTATGTGCATATCATTTTTGACATTGATGTTTACGCCTAAGTACTTGAAATTGTCAGCTTTCTCAAATTTGTAATTATTAACTTCTATACAATCTATATTTGGCGGATTTCTCGAGACGACCATGTACTTAGTTTTATCTTTGTTTACATGCAGTCCCATTCCTTTACTTACATTTATAAGCTTGGACGTTGCATTGGTGACTTCCTCTTTGGTTTCCCCCATTATTACAATGTCATCTGCATACGCTAACATGACTTGATCATTGCTTACCTCCGTCCTTCGATCATCGTTTGTGTCCCTTACTATTTTTTCAAAAGCCAAGTTAAATAATGCGGGTGAGAGGGCGTCTCCTTGTTTTAATCCGGATTTAACTTCAAAGGGGTCTGAGGTGCCTTGCAAATAGTGCACTCTACGTAGTGTTTTTCATTGAATTGTTTTATTAAGGTCACGTATTTTTTGGGTATTCCCAAAATTACTAGAGACTTCCAAAGCTCTTTTCTGTCTACACTATCATATGCCTGCTTGTAATATACAAAAATTAGGTGCAAGTCCTTTCCAAATTCATAATATTTTGCCATTATTTGTCTTAGTGCAAAGATATGGTCTGTTGTGGATTTTCCCTTCCTAAATTCACATTGGTAACTCCCAACTATTTTTTCTATGTACGGGTTTATTCTTTCTAATACCAGTGAAGTCAAAATTTTATAGCCTGTATCTAGTAGTGAGATTGCTCTATAGTTCTCTGTTTTGGTGGGATTTCCCTTCTAAAATATTGGACATATGATTGCAGTTTTCCATTCCTCTGGGATAGTATCGGTTTCCCATATTGTTTTAATGATTTCGTTGATTTTGTTTACCAATACTGTACCACCTTGTTTTAACAGTTCCGCTACTATGCTATTCTCTCCTGGGGCTTTGTTTTTTTTAAGCCTCTTAATTATATTCTCTATTTCTACATTTTTGGGTATCTCTATATCTATTTCTGCTGTATAGTAGTCAGTGTTTTGATCTGAGTTTTGTCCTACTGTGGGTCGGTTAAGGAGGTTATTCGAAATGCTCCTTAAAATTATTTATGATTTATTTTTCTTCTGTTATTATAGTTTCTGTATCGTCCATTAAGATTCGTGTTTGTTGTCTAAAACCAGTTTTTATTTACCCAATCATTTTGAAAAAAGTCCATTTAGGAGCTTCTCAAAGCTCGACGAAACAACTAAATAATGGACTACCCCAGGGATCAGTACTGGCACCGACTCTGTTTAACCTTTACATCAGTGATTTACCGAGCACAATCTCTCGAAAATTTGCATACGCAGACGACATTACGGTAGCTACACAACATGAAAAATTTGAAAATAATGAACACATACTCAATCAAGATCTAGAAAAACTCAGAATATACTTCCAACAGTGGCGCCTTAAACCAAACATACAAAAAACAGAAGTTACAACTTTCCATTTAAACAACAAATTAGCAAAACACCAACCAACTATTACATTCGGAATAGCATATAACCCTACCCCTAAATATCTCGGAGTTACCCTTGATAGAACACTCACGTACAAAAATCACCTAAAAAATACCGCTGCAAAAATCAGGACAAGGAACAACATCATTCAGAAGCTCGCTGGCTCAACTTGGGGAGCCTCAACTGAAACCCTTCGGACATCTGCACTAGCTCTGGTCTACTCAGTTGCAGAATATGCTGTCCCTGTATGGCTAAATAGCGCACACTGTTCTAAAATCGATGTACAACTTAACTCAACCATGCGTGTCATCACAGGTGTAGTAAAATCTACCCCCACTCAGTGCCTTCTGGTGTTATGTAACATACATCCACCTCATATTCGACGCTTGACAGCTACAACGAGAGAATGGTCTAAATATATGTGCAATGAAAAACTCCCAATAAATAAAGATATACCTACGAATCGCACTTTGAGACTCAAGTCGAGAAAACCTGCCTGTTTAACTGCGAAAGACCACATCGAAAACAAATTCAACGGAGATAACGACTGGAGATCAAAATGGAGTCTATCAAACCCCGACAGTCATCAACTAATCAATGACCCATGCTCCCAAGTACCAGGCTTCTCACTTAAGCGACGAGAATGGGTCATCTTGAACAGACTCCGAACCGGACACGGGAGATGTGGAGACAATCTATACAGTTGGGGGTTGAAAGACTCCCCTGCTTGCGACTGTGGCCACTTATCTCAAACAATGGAACATATAATAAAGCATTGCCCAATCCGAGCTTTCAATAAACCCATTGCCGACATCCACAACATTTCAAATGCAGCTCTAACCTGGATGAGATCACTTGATATTCCCCTATAGAAAATCATCCTACCACATAGAAGTTACTATGTTACCATAATTGTTGACTAATTATATTACACTATATGTTACTATTTTATTTTATCATTTTATTCTACTCTTACAAAGTTTATTTGTTAATAATTTTATTGTGTTTTGCTTGTTTATAATACCATACGATAATAATAATTTTGAAAAACTTTTTTGCGTTATATTTCTCATTTTCTATTTCTTCTATTTTCCTCTTTTCGTGTAGGCGTTTTTCTCTTCTCAATATTTTATTTGCTAATTTTCTTTGTTCTTCATATTTTCTTATACACTCATCTAACTGGTTTTGCAGTGATTTTTTTCTTAGTTCATTTCTTTCAGTTATTTCATTTTTATAAATATCGTTGAACCAATTTTTGTTGTTTTCTTTGGGTTCCATTCCTAAAATCTCTGTTGCACTATTAAATACCGCCTCCTTCGTTTTGTTCCAAATCTTATCAACTTCTGTGCTATCGCTTATCTGATTTATATCATTACCTTTTAATTCCTGTGCAATCTTTACATAACTATCACGTATTCTAGCATCACTCAATTTTTGTATATTATATTTCACTACAGGTTTCTTTTGTACCAGGTTCCATTTTATTGATCATCTCAGATTAAATTTAGCATAAACTAGGTAATGGTCAAAATCTACGTCAGCTCCTCTGTATGTTCTCACATTTCGTATGCATCCACTATGTCTTCTGTCGATAAGTATGTGGTCAATTTGATTGAATGTTCTTCCATCAGAAGATTTACAAGTATATTTGTGTATGTCTTTTCTAGGAAAATATGTGCTACTTATTATGAAATTCTTTGAATGTGCAAAATTTACCACTCTTGTTCCATTTCCATTACTCACTTCGTGCCCATTTTCCAATTCCAGTCGTTTGCCATTGTCAATCCAATTCCGAAACTTTTTTGATGGTTTAACTGTGATCTTTTTACGAGGTCAGGTTGTTAGCCCGACGCTTAACTCCCAACCTGGAGGACCAGACTACCCCAACCAATTACGGTCAGGGTAGGGCTGCTGCAGTGTACTTATTAAGGTACACTGGGCGATGGGGATGCCACTTTCCCTACACCGGGCATTTACATTAAAAATTTAAAAACTTATCCTAACCTAACGTGGTTCATTTTTATATTTTAAAAAGTTTAAACTTATTATTTTATATCACATATTTCATAGATAATGCCATATAATATGTATTTACTATATACAAATTATATTTTTTAAATGTCTTAAATTTAAAATAATTTAAATTAATTTTTGCAAAACACCCAGTAATATAAAAAATAAAATAAATTGAAATAGTGTTGTTCTACATTTTAAAGAAACCCATTTTTATTCTAAATAACACTTATTTTGATAAAACCATTGAATATATTTATTATTTAAAATTTGTCTTACAATATATTTATATCAAATGCTTCATTTATAAATCATGCAAATTGATGTTAAATTATTATCAAATTAAATAGTGTTAATATTTGACAAGCATTCGTAATCAACTTTGATAATTAGATAAAGTTATTAACTAGTAGTTTCCCATATTATTTTTTATTATTACAAACAAATTATAACTTATATGAACACATAAACTAAAAAAGTCAAGTGATTACTCAATGTGTTCATTTATATAATATATTTTGATTGTTAAATATAATTTAATGTTTTGAAATGCTTAAATCATATAAAATCATTTATCTAGTGCTATAAATTATAACCCTGGTTTCGGTCAATAATTAAAGTAGAATATATAAAATATTATAATTTATTATTTTAATACATTTTATAATTTAATAATTATAAACAATAAAAAAAATTTCAATCTAACTTTTTGTATTTTTTATTAAAAATTTGTCTATTTGAAAAATATTTTACAAAAGAGTGTCAGTATGTCAATAAAAGTTTACAACAAATAATGTATTTATTATTTTTTGTTGGACCATTATGATTCTACATTCTAATATTTATATTTGTTCTAAATAAAAATTTTGTTTTTAGTTATTTTAACTAAATACCTATATTTAAAATTATGTTTAATTAAATATATTTTATCTAATTGCAGGGTGTTAGGTTTATCAAAATTACGATATAAAGCAACTGAAGCACAAATCAAAAGTGCCTATCGACGTAGAGTTCTTAATCACCACCCAGATAAAAGAAAAAAACTCGGCGAAAAGGTTCAAGGAGATGATGATTACTTTTCTTGTATAACTAAGGCTTGGGAAATTCTTGGAAATAAAACAAAAAGACGTGCCTATGATTCGATTGATCCAAAATTTGATAACACTATACCTTCAAAGGAAGCATCTAAAAAGTCTGATTTCTTTGAATTATTTGGACCAGTATTTGTTCGAAATAGTATCTGGTCAGAACATAGTTTAGTACCACTTTTAGGAGATATAAATAGTTCTCGTGACCATGTTGATCGCTTCTACAATTTTTGGTATGGTTTTAATTCATGGAGAGAATTTTCATATCTTGATGAAGAAGATCGTGAACAAGCATCTGATCGTGAAGAACGTAGATGGATTGAAAAGCAAAATCGTGCGAATCGTGCAAAACTAAAAAAAGAAGAAAGTACACGTATTAGACAGCTTATTGACCTAGCATATTCTAATGATCCAAGACTTTTGAAATTTAAAAAAGAAGAACAAGAACGAAAGGCTTCTTTAAAACAAGCGAGAAAAGATGCAATAAGACAAAAACAAGAAGAAGAAATTAGACAAAGAGAAGCAGAAGAAGCCAAAGTACAAAAAGAAAAGGATTTACTTGAAGCTGCAGAAAAAGCACAACGAAATGCACTTAAGGCAGAAAAAGATAGTCAAAAGAAAGCATTAAAAAAAGAGCATAAAAAATTTAGAGATTTATGTAAAACTCATAATTATTATATACAACATGGTGATAATGTAATTGAAATAATGTCTGGCATTGAAAAAATTTGTGATCAACTTTCTGTCATACAGCTTAAAGAATTGTCCAGCTCTCTTCAAATAGAAGGTCGTAAAGCATTGATAGAAAAACTTAAACAAATGGAATGTAAAGTAGAAATGAATAATGTTATAAAAAATGATACCATAACAGTAGAAAACAATAACAATTGGGAAACTGATGATGTTCAACTATTGATGAAGGCTGTTAATTTGTTCCCAGCTGGTACAAGACAACGTTGGGAAACTGTTGCAAATTTTATCAACCAACACAGTAAGAACGGTGAACGAAACGCTAAACAAGTATTAGCTAAAGCTAAATCTCTTCAAAGTACTAACTTTACTGATAATGTTTTTAAATCTGAAATGAATGCCAGCGCGTATGATCAGTTTGAAAAAAAGAAAAAATGTGAAGGGCAAGTACCTGAAGTAGTTTCAGAGCGTCCAATTGGATGGTCAGCGGAGGAGCAAAAATTATTGGAACAAGCTCTTAAGACATATCCAAACTCAGTAAAAAAACGTTGGTATAGAATAGCTGAATGTATTCCAACTAAGACAAAAAAGGAATGTATGAAAAGATATAAAGAAAATGTAGGACTAGTTAAGGATAAGAAAGCTGATCAAGTGTAAAATTTCATCAACCATTTTCAATGTATATTAACAAAATTTAATAATAGTGTTCTTGATTTTGGTTTTGCTAATATTTTTGAATAAAATTAAAATTCTTAACTCAATAGTTTTAATGACATAATCACTTGTAAATTTACACCAGTTTGATTATATCATTGTTTCTTTATACATTAGAAAACTAACACTATTTTTGTGAGCTCCTATTTTTTTATTGAAAAAGTCATGTGGATATAAAACTAAAACAAATAACTTACTCAATTTAAACACAAATATACATGAACATATGAATGTAAGAACTATTTTTGTAATATTTTTGTTCATTGGGACTATAGAAAGTTTGTTAATAAAGCAATTATCCATTATAAAGTCTAAATTATTAACTTTTTTTATATTAAATTTGAATAAATACATAGTTTTTCAAATACATTAAAACTAAAAACTAATTAAAATCAAATTTAAGTATATAAAAATATTCTCAAGTGAAAATAAGATGTGTTAAAAAAAAATTTGCATAATTTAAATGCTACAAATTGTGATTTGTCCTGTAATTATAATTTGGCCAGTCTTGCACTTCCTTAAGATTATCATCAAACATCTCTAGTTATTTGAAATTGGAATGCTAGTTTTGTTTCACTTATTAATTTTGGATAATTGAAAATTGTAGATTTTGGCTGGCTTGATATAACATTTGTCAAATATTTTGAAATCGTGTTTCTTGGGGTTGAACTTAATCCAGTAGTCAATATGCCAACATCTATTTTGCCAGAAAGCAGATCTGTAGCACTCTGTTTTAATGCTTCCCAATATAAGCTCCTAGCTTCATCAAAGTGTTTCATTTCTACAACATTTAATATCTCATTTTTGAATGAGCTTCAGATAACCGTATCAAAGACTCCAATTTTCTTGGATATGCCGATACTTGTCCTCTGCCATTTCCAACAGTTCTTATGTTTACATAGTACTGGATACGTTTTTGTCTGCTATGCTCATCTAAAATTGGTTGAAACATTTCTTGGCTATAAGTAATATAGCCTTCTAGTAGTCTAGTATCCATTTGTTCATAACTTTCAATTTGATAACACAGCGACACCAAATGATTGTCTAATCTTCTATCGTACTGTTGTAAAAGTGGTGGACTTTTTTGATAGCTATATATATTTTTATATTAATTTGTTTAATTAATTTCTGTATTTTTTACATACATTTTTCTTTATTTATATATATATATATATTTTAATAATGAAATTTAAGTAATACCTAATTTATTTAATAGTTTGAAAATTCTTTAAATTTGTCTACAGATGTTTACTTAACTCATAAATGTTTCTTATACTATTTATGTGTCTTCATTTGACAAATAATATTTTTTAAATGTTTGTTTTTCAACTAATGTAAGGATGGAATAATTACACGGATTAGATGAATATTATAGTAAATTATAATCTAGTTTACCGAACACGGTTGCTGGTTGGCTGCAAATTTTTTTCGGTGTTCGTGTACGCTTTTAGCGCACATGGTAATTTAAATAATGAGTTTGAAAATCTGTAATTAGAAATAATCTTTTAACAACACACAGTTTATTCGACCATATAGTACCAACATTTAACTTACATTCATATAAAACATACCAAACACAAATAGTTTGTTTCTTTAACAGTTTACTTAATTCACTTAGTCCATCTGAATATGATTGTTCCGAAATTAAAAATAAGTTAAAAGATAATAAAATATATTTTTAGTAGTCCTAAAAAGAAGTCGTGACAAGGATCGTTTAAAAAAATGGCTAAACTTTTAGTTCTGAAAAAAGCAGCTCAGAAATTAGTCAAAGTAATTCACAAGTATAATATTAATATAATTAATTGACCCTGTATTAAATTATGTAGAGAATAGAAATTACAGTATAAAGTTTAGGTAAATTTAGAATAAATTATTAGACAAAGTTATGTAAATATTGAGTTCCTAAAACTAACATTTGTGTATTTATTACAGATGTTGTAAAATAACTAATTTCCTATTTTTTAATTTTTTATTCGATAAAAGATTTTTATTTAAGAATTTAATTGACGAGTAAATCCTGAAATGAATAAAAAATGAAAGTAAATAATTTTTATTAAATTGAGGATATGGATGTTCGTATACTACATTGATCATACATTGCTTAAGTTCTTGACCTACACTTTGCTCAACAGACTTGGGAAAATATTGTACGAACAACGTTTCTAATTTATAAATATAATTATAAAATTCTTCATAAGGCATTGTCAAATTACCAAAAGTTGATTTCTCATGATTTACATAAGCTTTAAAATAACATAATAAAAAGGAATGATCTAATGTTTTTTGAGTTTTAGCATATTCAATACATTCAATACATTCAATTTATTCAAAATAAATATTTTAATTTAATTTTTAAATTGTTTTATATCATAACTATACCTATAACCCTGTTTATTTTTATTTTTTAAATTAAGGTGATTTTTGACAATTATAAATAAACTAGGAGATAAATACTTTTCGCTTAACTCTATATAATTTTCTACAGTGTCGATATTGGCTAATCTTTCACTTAAATTAAAAACAGATTTCGTTAAACGATTAATTTCCTTAACATTATACTTATTTATTACAGACATTTTTTTCTTTCGCGGAGTATTTGCCGACAAGTACTCTGGCGTTTCATTACTTAAATCACTTGAATCAAGGCTTGATGTTGAAGCAGTGTTTTCAACACTCACTACACCGAATGAAGAATTGCCACCTACACTAGCACAACTGATGTGAGATGTTGACACATTAGTTACAAGATCCTCTTCAACTTCAACTACAAATTAAAAAAAAATTTTTTCATTTTATATATATATATATGTGAAAGAAATTATTTTAATTTTATTACTTGCATTTCATATTTAATATAACTATTTTACTTACAATTGAACAATGTAGGGATTGCATTGAATACAAGCCTACATTTTGTTGTGGAGTTCAAAAACATTTTATCTTCAAAATGCTTTTCACAGATCCTGTAACTAATGTTTGATTTCGAAATACTGTTTGCTAAGTGTTCTGTGTGGCAGTTCTTCATCCAAATCTCACGTCGCTCAATTTCTTTTGGGTATCCAAAGAAACTTAAATTCTGAATACTGCTAGAACTGGTACAACACTTAACAGAACACCATTTACTTTCGTTAAGGCTATGTTTTACAAGAAAATAAAAACTAATCTTATTACTTGAATAATCAAGAGGATAAAACAAAAGAGCAGTACATGTGCACTCGAAATCACAATTCACAATTCATTTTATGTAAACAAAAAACACCAACCGGTTATCTTACAGGAGCAATGTCTAAATGTTAGGTAAATATATTATACTATTGTGCGGTCACACTGATTTGTGGGGGAACCAATCACGTAATATTTTTTGTTTACATCGCGATTGATCCATTTGTATTCATCTAATCTGTACTACAACTGTGGTTATGTTTTTGTTATTGTTTTGAATGATAACGAGTATAAATCATTACCCCAAATGGTCAGTCATGACCCCCTCCTCGGTGTCATTTCGTTTCGCGATTCATCTGTTGTGTCATTCGTTTGTTTTTTTTATTTACGTTTTTTTTTCCGTCGATTTTCCGAGATTTTCCAAATTTTTTTTTTATAAAAAAAAAACCGCGAGCGTTTTTGCGTTTTGTATTGCCCGCGACAGTCGGGATCGTCGTGTTTTCTAAGAGCCGGTACAAACGCGTACGCCAAACGTTCCGGCGGCGATTTTCATTCGTTATCTTTCTAGACGACCGTAACAATACGCGTTTCGAACTGCTGTTATGGACGTCGTACACGTTTTTACAAAAACAAAGTGTCGCCGCTGCGTTTTTTCTCGAGCGTTTCCGTTTTTTTTTTCGTTCGCGTTGTTGTTCTTATTCGTTGATTTTTTATCGTTCGAGCCCCCCGGTGACGGAGTCCCTCACGTCATCGTCGATTTTTATTCCGATTTCGGATGGGCGTTCGTCGACGACCAGAAGGATAACGGCGGACGAACCGTCGAGTAAGGGGTATGTATTTCGATTTCACCCATCCAGCGTGACGAATGAAAATGGATTCTGTGCAATCGACGCTCGGTGTAAAACAACGTTTTTATTTCCGTCTGGGACGAATCGTCGTTGCTATATATTCGCTGCTTTAGTAATCGAACGTTTGAATATCGCTGTTCTTTTCGATTAGAAAACGTTTCCGACCGTGATTTACGGGTTTGCCGACAAGATTAGCGATCGAGATAAACCTCTTGGGATACCTCGGAACCGAATCGGACGTTTGCCGTAAATGGCGAAAGACATATGGTGGTATGTTCGTGTGGCGGATTGGTATCGATCGGCCGAAACCGAGGAGCAAGAAATATACCGTTTATGTTCAGACGATCCGCGGAATATAGTGAGTACGACCATATCGTCCGAAAATGATAAAACTCATATGATTATAATGATTATGTGTTCGGTAGGACTGCGGATGTATTATATCGTGTTCGGGCAGTCGAGGAACAGATGATACCTCACGGTCGGCGTTCACGAAGGCTCATGCCCTTCGAAAACTCGGTCTAAGTTCACCCGGGTCGGACGTGTGCACGTGTGGAAGTCGATTGAGTTAAGAAGTCGGAAGTTGGTGGTCGGCTTTCCTGGTCGAACAATCTGAACTAAAAGCGTAGACTTTCGCCGTCTGTGTCTTATTATTACGTAGGTGAACGGTCGTCGAAAGACAATATGCCTTGAACCGTCATACTTTTTTGTTGTAAATTGCGGTACACATACGAGTTTACACTGTCTATGTATAGTTCCGTTATATTCCTTTACTGTTCGCTACCGGTTTGGACAAAGAGACCGTCTGGTGTTTTTTTTTTTATTCTTAACAAGTTACATATGGTATGTTTAATATACGTCTCATGTATATATATTTATGTACACATGTGTGTGTGCTGTAATTTACACAGGTTTTAATATGCCATCGTCAAATACTCAGTATATATATATTATTCTTTATGTTTATATGTAATATGTAATGTATATATGACATGCATTATCATCATTATTAGTATTAATTCAGGGATATGTTTTAAAGTTTTTTTTACCTATATATTGTGTAAATTATTTTATTTTTTTGTTACTTTTCTATGTTTCAATTTACACACACACACACACACATATATATATATATATATATATGTATATACAATATGTCTTGGGTTATTAATTATTTCTGGTTTAAGATTTTTTTTTTACTTAAAACATGAAATAGGATGACTATTGTTCTATTACATTGTACAAAAAAACACAGATATAAGACGATTTAAAAATTGTTTTACTTTTGTAATAGGTTAAAGTATTAATTATTATTATTATTATTATTTTTATTTTTTCGTTACTTTCTATGTCTTCTTGTACAGACCTACACACATATATATAATATATATATATTTATATATATATATGTCCTAGAAGCACATTATATATGTATAGTGGTTGATTTGAGGATGAAGGCATGGGGACAGAGCTTCTTTTTCGTTTTATTACGTAACACATAACAGTATTATTCATCTAGGAATACGGTGAACACAGCTTCTGATAGATAAATTATGTGGTTTTTTTGTTACCTATATATTGTTTTATTTATTTAATTTTTTTTCTATGTCTTAGAAAGATACATACACTTACATATATACACACAATATATGTCTTGGATTATTATTATTATTATTATTATTTTACTAATATATGCTGTTTCCATTTAAAATTGTTTAAATTTTTAAAATTTGAAATTTAAATTTAAATTAAGTTTTATTTTTTTTTTTTTTTGGTAACTTCTCTATAAGTCTTAGAAACACTTTATAAATGTATGTATATACATAAACTATATTTTATAACATATATATGTATATATGTTGTCATGTATATATGATTATCATTATTATTAGGATTATTTTATGGATATGTTTTAAAAGTTTTTTTTTACCTGTAAATTGTTTTGATTGGTGCATATTTATGTTAAATGCCTAAACTTATTCATATAATATATATATATATATATATATATATTACATTAAATAATTTCATTTTTTTTGTGATTTTATAAATTTTTTTCTTAATATTACATGAAATAGTTTCGCTATTGTTCAATTATATTGTACAAACACATTCAAGTCTAACGATTACATTGATGAATGGTCGTCAAAAGATATAACATCTTGATCCGTCATATTTTTTTTTTTGTAAAACGCCATATACGTAATATATATACGAGTATGCTATTGCTGTATAGTTCTATTACATAACTTTACTGTTCGCTGATGGTTTCAGCAAAAGAGACTGTAGGGTGTTCTTTAATTTTTTTTTTTATTCTTAACATATACATATGGTATGGTTAATATACGTCTTATATATATATATATATATATATACATATGTGTGTGCATGTACTATACTTTACGTTTACCCTGATCAATTATGTGGCTACCATTACCCTGGAGGTCGGTGGTTAAAGTGTTACCGTCCCCCATTTTCTTTTTTGTTGTAATACGCGATACACATAAATATATTTACTATCGGTGTATACTTATTTGTCGTTCCTTTACTAATTGCACCAGTTTCCTCAAAAGTGACTGTCGGGTATATTTTTTTGTTATTTTTAATAAATCAGGTATATTTGTACGTATGATATACATCACATATATACATGTATATGTGTGTATCAAACTTTAAACTGTGGTAGGATGTAACATTAAAGTTTTATAATATATCATCATGCACTTAATATAAACCACAAATATACATTATATAATGAATTGTATTATATATTTCAAAGAAGTGTTTTTTGTGTCATAAAATGAAATGTTTGTTTTTTTTTTTTACTGTATATGTCTTTCGTTTCAGTTTAAAATTGTTAGTATTGATGCAATTCTTATCCCTTATGTTTGTCCCAAGCCTAAATATATATATATATATATGTTTCTTGTGACTTTTCTATAAGTCTTAGAAACACAATAAATGTATAGGCATATATATGTATATATATATTCAGTAGTTTATTTGATGATGGATGCATGAGCAATCTACCCTTATCTTTTTCTCTAATTTAATCTATATGTATATTTGATGTCATGTCAAAGTTATTTTGTTACCCGTGTATTGTTAAAATAATTTAATTTTTGTCACTTTCCTATATGTTTGAAGATACACACACACACACATATATATATGTCTTGGATTATTATTTATTTCTGAGATTATTGGTTTATGGTTTTTTTTTTTTTTTGTTTACTAAAAGCATGAAATAGGATGACTATTGTTCTATTATTTTGTACAAAAACATACAGATAGAATATGTTTTAAAAATTTTTTTCCTTTTATAATAGGTTAGAGTATTTATTATTGTTATTATTTTTTTTTTTACTAATAATATATGCTGTTTCAGTTTAAAATTGTTTAAATTTTTAAAATTTGAAATTTAGTTTTTAATTTTTTTGTAACTTTTCTATAAGTCATAGAAACGCTTTATAAATGTATGTATATACATAAACCATATTTTATAACATATATATATATACATAAATATATATGTATTTATATATAATAGTTTATTTGGTGGTGGACTTATATTTGTTTAAATCCAATCACTATATATATATGGGAATATTGTTATTATTATTGTTATTTGGGTTTTCCTTTCTTATGTAATCGCGGATAACCGACAAGTGTATAAGTTTAGTGGTTGTCGAACCATCGTGTGTCGATTTCGTGTTGTTTTGTGAAGCCTTGATATTTGTGAAGCTCTGATATTTTGTGTAGTTTTAATAAACGATTCGTATTTAACGAAATAACTTTTATTAGCCTTAAGATCTTACATAAATGGTGGCCTTTCTGGGATTCTGGCCCTTATTAGTAGTTAAATACTCGTTTTTTTTCGTGAAGTCGTGTTCGTTATCACGTGTTTGAAATACATGATGATGGAGTTAGCGAAGCAAGGAGCAATCCCTGATGACTCAGTGATAGACTATGTCATTTCTGGAATTGGCGATAGTGAAGCAAATAAAGTTTTGCTGTATAATGCAACTGCAATTAGTGAGTTTAAAATTAAGTTAGAGTTATATACTAAAATGAAATCTCGCATGCAAGCAGAAGTTAAAAGTGTTAGTAAATTTTGTTATGAACCCATGGTTATTTTTTAGTTTTATATTGTCAGTTATATAATTTAGTTTTAGCAGTTATATTATATTGTGAGAACGAGACACTGTCGAATAGCATACGCAGGCATTTTGCTGAAGTGGCGAATTCTTTCTTGTGTTGGACGACAGTGCCTCGTCCCCGGCATTCGTCCGGTCAGTGTTGTATGAACAGAGCATCAATCAGAACCTCCGTAGTATAATAATATTTTATAATATAAATTATTCTTTTTCTTCGCCGTGAATTTAATAAATATAGTTTGTGTTTAATTAATTTATTTGTTGATTATTTTTCTTTTTTTTTATTTGTTTATTGTTGTGGAGACGTTCATAACATAAATTTTGGTGGCAGCGGTGGGATCCGTTGATTCCAGTCCAACAAATATATCGTAAAATTAAATCTATACTTTAAATTCACATTAACTAACGAAGTGCCAAGTGCGAGAATTATTTTGTTTATTAAAATATTACTGATCCGGAATATCCAGAAAATCAAGCGGCAACTCAAAATCTCAAACAGAAAATCCAAGAAAAACGAAGTATTTCGACGTTACATAATATAAATTTTATTTTATATTATACCATACGAAAAGACGTGTACAAGAAACGGACATCGTCAGCATTTTCGTGGGGCGTTGTCGAAGTCTACCCGCACGCACAGTCACAGTGACCGTCGTACGAACGCCGCCATCAGAATAGTTGTCGAGTGCCGCCCGAAACACGACCGCAGTCGATTTCACACGACTGGTTTCGAGCGTGCCGCCGCCGAGAGCCGCCCAAATCTGACGTCATCACG
Source organism: Schlechtendalia chinensis (assembly GCA_019022885.1). NCBI lineage: Eukaryota > Metazoa > Arthropoda > Insecta > Hemiptera > Aphididae > Schlechtendalia > Schlechtendalia chinensis. Next base: position 3,388,582 of record JAFHKX010000014.1, read on the forward strand.
GTAATACGCGCCGCCGTCGTAACAGCTATACGCGACGTCGTTATTCGGATCGAGTGTCAACACGCCGCCGCCTAGTCAATACGAAGCGCCGCCGTGTCGTTTTTATACATTTTTTGGAAACCCATTATATGTAATAGTGGTCCCCGCGCCAGCAGTTTCGGGGCTTGCGAACTTCAATAAAAATAATACGAGCAGTCGAAGAGGATTGTGTCGTCGTATTTCAGCATCCTGAGCATCAGTACCGAGCAACCCGAGCATCAGCACCGAGCATCCCGAGCATCCCGAGCATCAGCACCGAGCATCCCGAGCATCCCGAGCATCAGCACCGAGCAGTATGAACGGTATTTTCCAGCTCACGGTGTAAGTGGAAAATAAATACACACTCCGTAATTATTAATAATAATTTCGTCAATTGTCAGTTTTTTTGTTTTTGTAATATTATAATTTTGTTTTTGTATTACATTTACACCTAGTGATATAAAATAACTGTTAATAAGTAGGATTTATTAACTATAGTTAATGAGTGGGAAAAAGGAAGGTGACTCATATAGGTAGTTCCTTGATTTAGACGAGTCCTCAGAAAATCCGATAGAAGTTCCTAATCCTGCTCCTCGAGTAAGTCTACCCGTACGTTTTTTTAAATCCAGAAAATCCGAATTCAGAACGTCCTATACACGATATTACCCCTGATTCAGTTTTAGTGAGATCTGATATCCTATTAGGGCATACAACAGACCTAGTACAGAACGTCTCAGTTACCATAGGAGAAGTAGATAGTGTTCTAGCTACTGTGGAGAGCCAAATTAATAGAAATATCTTAGATCAAACTATACGCGAAGAAAGTATTATGGCAGAAGAAAATCAGACAAATGCTACATCGCGAAATCTTGAATTAATATCAGAAGGACTGAGTCAAGCAGATCAGAACATCCGAAATAATTTTCAAAATGGGTTATCAGAAAGACAAAGCTCTACATCAAATTATCGAAATAATTTAAGTCAAGAATTTAGTGGTGAAACTATAGGGATGGAAGCTGCTTTGAAACTACTACCGAACTCATTCAGTGGCGACAGACAAGAAGATACAGAAATATTCCTAGAAAAATGCGAATTTGCATTAGAATGCGCTCATGAATCAGTGAAAACCCGTTTACTTAAAGGTATCCAAGTACGACTTACAGGAAAAGCTCGTCAAGCAGTAAAATTTAAAACTATCACAAATTGGAATGAATTAAGAGAATCATTGAAATCAGCATTGGAACCACAGAGAACTACAACATATTTATTTTCAGAGTTGTACGCTTCTAAACAAAAATCTGGAGAAGACATTATGAGTTATTCGAACCGAATAGAACAACTTCAGACTCTTATTTTAGAGCAAGAAACAGACGGAAAATCTTGGGAAGTAGCACAAGCGCTTGAAGCGAGTGTGAAAAAACAGACCATCCAGGTGTTTATAGAAGGTTTGGGTCCTTTAAAGGATTTCATTAAAGCCAGAAATCCTTCTTCATTGGAAAAAGCTGTTCAAGCTGCCAGAGAAGAAGAACGCATCAGAAAATCAAATGAGGAGACTAAGAAACTCTATGGGTCTTCACTACAGTCAACGACTAGGAAGCCTACTTGTTTTCTATGTGGAAAAATCGGGCATATGGCAAAGGATTGTCAGACACCACCGAAAACAAACCCGAAATCAATCACGTCAGCAACAACAATTCGGAGCATCAGTTGCCATTATTGTAAAAAACCGGGGCATAGGTTAAAAGATTGTCGGAAAAGAAATTACGTAAATTCAAGGAATGGCACAAATCAGCCACAGGGAAACGGGCAACAACCGGTCATAAACGGTGGACGATCGGTGAGCGAGTTAAAAAGCACTGTATCAGAAAAACCTTCTACTTCCAGGCAGAATTAGATAAAGATCATCTAACATGCCATATTCATCAGACCATCTGCAGAACATCAAAACTACTTCTAGACTCGGGAAGTGAGTTGAATCTAATAAAGATATCCGCTCTTCAAGATCAGACAATCGTGTTTGAAGATACAGTCTATCATCTAAAAGGCATTAATGACCAGTTAGTGTCTACTCTGGGACGTACTTACTTAGACTTACAGTTAGATGACAGAATTATTACTACAGAATTTCAAGTAGTACACGCAGAATTTCCAGTTCCTCATGATGGTATCCTTGAAACACCATTCATGATTACAAATGGGATCATTATGAATTACCAAACAAATGAGGTTATCATTCCAAATGAATCAGAAATCGTGTTGCAACCTCGTGCAGAAAATCTTGTGGTAGTTTCAGCAGAAAATCATGTGGAGAATGATCAGATTCTCATTGAAAATCAGAATATAACAGATTCGGTTATATGTGGAAATGTAGTCACTACAGTACGGAATAAAAGTGTTTTTGTTTCACTTATTAATCCGACAGAAGAAATTATTCGAATTCGAGTTCCCAACCTAAAGCAGCTCAGTTATGAAAAGTTCCACGAAGCTTCAATATATTCTGTACAAGTACGAAATCAGACGGAAAATCCTGCTAGCAGTAGTCGAATTTCACGACTACATGAAGCTCTCCGTATGGAACATCTTAATCGCGAAGAACGAAATTCATTGGAAGAAATCTGTAGCGATTACTCTGATATCTTCTTTCTAGAAGGAGATGCAATCACGGCTACGACAGCCGTAGCACATGAAATCAGAACCTCAGAAATAGTAGTACCGATTCATCAGAAACCATATCGATTACCACCCAGACATCGTCAGGAAATCACGGAACAAATGGAGGCCCTCGAACGGGAAGGTGTAATTGCACCAAGTGATTCACCTTGGAATGCTCCACTCCTTGTTGTACCAAAGAAACCGGATGTTCATGGTAACATTAAGTATCGCGTCTGCGTGGACTTTCGTCGTCTTAACGAAGTCACGGTAGGGGATGCTTTCCCCCTACCGAATATTGTGGATATACTTGACCAATTGGGAAGATCCAAATATTACAGTACATTGGATTTAGCACATGGTTATCATCAGGTTCCTATGAATCCTGCGGATCAAGAAAAAACTGCCTTTTCTACAGACAAAGGGCATTTTGAATTTTTACGCATGCCATTCGGATTGAAAGGAGCACCAGGAACTTTCCAAAGATTAATGAACAAAGTTCTTGTTGGTCTCAATGGATTAAAGGCTTTTGTGTACTTAGATGATATTATAATCTACGCAAAAGACCTCTCGGATCATTCACAGAAACTCAAGGAAATTTTTCAGAGACTCAGACAATACAAGCTCAAGCTTCAACCTCTGAAATGCGAATTTCTTCGGAAGGAAGTCACGTACTTAGGTCATCGAATTACAGATGAAGGAGTCAAACCGGATCCTCAGAAAATCGAATGTGTCCAGAAGTTTCCAGTTCCCAAGAACGTTAAAGAAATCAAATCCTTCCTGGGACTTTCAGGATATTATAGAAGATTCATCCAGAATTATGGGCAAATAGCAAAACCACTAACGGCGTTACTCAAGAAGGACGTTCCGTTCCGGTGGAGTGATGTGTGTCAACAATCATTTGAGAGATTGAAGAATTGTTTGACTCAAGCGCCTATTCTTCAATACCCGGATTTTACAAAGACCTTCAATCTGACTTGTGATGCAAGTAACTATGCTATCGGTTGTGTACTTTCTCAAGGGCCTATTGGTAAGGACTTACCAATAGCTTATGCATCTAGAACATTGAACAAAGCAGAGATAAATTATAACACTACAGAAAAGGAGCTCACAAGCATCGTGTGGGGAATCAAAGTTTTTAGACCGTATCTATTTGGTCAACAGTTCAATATTATTACTGACCATCGTGCGTTAGTTTGGACGTTTAATTTGAAGGATCCTGGTTCCAGACTAACTCGTTGGCGTTTAAAACTAGAAGAGTATCAATATACAATTCACTATAAACCTGGATCAAGCAATACCAACGCCGACGCTCTGAGTAGAATTCACAGAGTCGTTACCAGATCGCAAAAACCTCCAGAACCTCCAGAATCTCCAGAACCTCCAGAATCTCCAGAACCTCCAGAATCTACAGAACCTCCAGAACATCCAGAACCTCATACTTTTACAGAATCTCCAGAACAGCTGCGTATTTCAGAATCTCCAGAACTTTCAGAACCTCAATATGTTTCAGAATCTCAGAATGTTGTAGAATTTCTAGATCAGCAGCAAAAAGCGCAATCTTCTCCGAATAAATCTAGCGATTATCAAAAATTTCTTCAAGCAGAGTCAGAGCTTACAGGGCCTACTCCAAATCTGGTAGAAATCTCAGGAGATTTATTTCAAGCAGAACCTGACGTTTCATTGTTTCATTGTGTCTCTGAAGATTTCAATATGAAGAAAGGAATAGCTTTGGAATTTCGTCGAAGATTTGGAAGATTGACAGAACTCCGTGATCAGAAACGAATAATTACAGAAGTTGCAATGTTACAAGAAGATCATCGTTGGATCTTCTATGTTATTACCAAGAAATTCTTCTGGCAGAAACCTACGTATGAAAATCTTTTTACTAGCTTACAGAACCTCATGATATTATGTATGAAACAGAAAATCAAGAAACTCGCTTGTCCAAGGCTAAGCTGTGGATTAGATCGGCTCAAGTGGGAAGTTGTACGTAATATGTTACGCTATATTTTCCGAAACTCTCCAGTGTATATACAAGTATACACCCGAGATGAGTTGACGGATGATAACAAGCAGCAGATAATCCGTGAATTCCATGAGAACCCTCTAGGTGGACATCAAGGAATTGCACGAACTTATAATCGAATTTCTCAACAACATCAGTGGAAGGGAATGAGATTGCAGATCAAGCAGTACATTAGGAAATGTCCTGTTTGTCAGAAAAACAAGGCTACTAACCAGACAATCAGAGAGCCTATGGTCATTACGTCTACTGCTACAAAACCATTTGAAAAAATTTTCATGGACATTGTTGGTCCTCTCCCTAAGTCTTATGCCGGTAATTCGTACATTCTAACATTGATTGATGATTTTTCAAAATTTGCATGGGCAACCGCAATAAAAGATCATGAAGCGAACACAGTATCACAGGCCTTTGTAACTCAGTTTGTATGTTTACATGGGCAACCGCAAGCACTAGTGACCGACTGCGGAACTGAATTTTTGAGTAAAGTTTTCAAAGAAGTTTGCAGATTACTAAAAATTTCAAAATCATCTACAACCCCATACCATCCACAGAGTAATGGTAGTTTGGAGCGTAGTCACAGAACTCTTGGAGAATATCTGCGAAACTTTGCCAGCAAAAATCCTCAGAATTGGGATGCATTCGTTCCATACGCAATGTATTGTCATAATTCTTCAGTACACTCAGCAACGGGATTTCAACCTCATGAAGTAGTATATGGGTATCCGCTTATAGTTCCGACGTCGTTTTCCCGAAATCCAGAACCTCAGTACAATTATCAAGACTACCAGTATGAGATGAAGCGCTTAATGCAAGAAACTCATCAGATGGTTACTGAACATCAGTCTAAGTCCAAACAAAAATCTAAGGAACGTTACGATCAGAAGGTTATTCCGTTAAATCTTGAAATTGGTGATAAAGTTATAGTACAAGAGAAAGCCAGTAAGGGTAAATTAGCACCGAAATGGCTAGGTCCATTTTCTGTTACAGAGCTTCATGAAGATTCTCATAATGTAACTATACTGAAACGGAACAAGCCTGTCCGAATTCATAAAAATCTTTTACGAAAATTTATCGAGTAAATCCGAATTCTTGTTACAGAATCTCAGCCATCATTATGTATGGAAAAGCAGAACCTCTCGATCAGAACATCAAAATTACATCTTTAAATCAGACATCAGGCATATACTTTGAAGCTATGGGTCCACTCAGAATATCATATAGCAATTGGAATTTAGTCACTTACCTCAATCTGACGACATATTATCAGAAGTACCAACTGCTCCAAGAATACTATGAACGGACAAGTAATGTATGCATTTCTCTGAAGACTCACGAAGACCGTGCTTTAACACAAGTGTGTACAAATTTCATACAGTCTACAACTCCATTCATACACGAAATTGAATCGAATTTCAAAACTGTTATAAGAATACTGGGACCGGGAAATACAAATTCAAAAACGCCTAAAAGATACTCCCGAGGGTTAATGAATATTGTCGGTAGATTAGCAAATGTTCTTTTCGGAGTTTGCTCTGATCAAGATGCTAATTTTTTTTATAGCAACATTGAAAGTTTATCACGTTCTGGCGACAAGATAGTTCATCTTGCGCACGAACAAGTTCGTATTGTTTCATCAGTTGTGAATGATGTAAATTCAACTATGTATGACCTAATAAATGAATCCCAGAATATCCGAGGTAACATAGAAGAATTAGAAACACATACACGCATGGCTCTAGTGACCATGAACTCTTTAGAAATCCAGAATATATTCCTTACGCATACTTCTATATTGACAATACTGTTGAACCAATTTTCATGGGAGACTCAGAACCTCCAAGCCATAGTCAATTCCGCTTTAAATGGTTTGATGCATACCAGTGTATTTCCTCCCTCAGAAATGATTCACGAACTAAAACAGATTCAACTTACCTTACCTTCAGCTTTGGAACTTCCAGTTACGGAATCTCATCTTGAAATTCCAGAACTTTTTAGAATATCTACGTTAAGCGTAATATACGCCAAAGAGATTCTTATATTTCTAACTCGCATTCCTCTAGTATCTAATTTACACTTTAATCTGTATCATAATATACCACTTCCTATGTTGATTAATGGGAGTAACTTTGTACTTATTGAACCACAAAGTCAATACTTAGCTATAAGTACAAATAATGAATATCATGTTAGTATGACAGAAACTTAGTATGATAAATGTAAAATATTGTTTTCATTCAAATTATGTGTTGATCCTGTACCAATAAATAAGCATAACGATCACAATAACTGTGAGGTATCTTTGTACAACAGTCCAGAATATCCGATAAGAAATTGTAATCTAAAGTATCTAAGTGTAAATACATCAATCTGGCATAAGTTAATATTGCGAAACTCATGGCTATTTTATTGTTCTACACAGTTAGTCACAATAACGTGTCATCAGGAATCTTATAAAATCCAGCTCACTGGAGTAGGAAAAATTACAATTCCCGATTATTGTGTAATCTATACGGAAACACAAGTACTAACTCCATCTAGAACATTTACTTCAGAAATTCGGAAAGATTTTGTTCCAGAAAATCCTAGGTTGAATACATTGAAATCGTGGTCCGAAATTACAGAAAATCGTGTGGTACAAGTTATTAGTAGGAATAAAAATATTTTGAGCTTTAATAAATTGGCCCAAGATGCACGCGAGTTGGATGAACTTGAAAAGTTATACAAAGATACTAGTAGCATTAAACCAGAACATCATTTCATGTTAGTATACATAATTATAGGTACTATAGTAATTATAAGTTTGTATTTGTTAATTAAGTATAAGTGTCAAATACCTAGATTGTACTTGCCAGAAATTGCAGAACCTCCGATTCAAAAGGACTTGCAGACCTTGCAAGGTACCTCAGAATTATTCAAAACAAATAACTGTTAATGTAGTATGATACATGGCGATCGTAAGGCCCCCATGTCTCATTTAAGTTGGGGGGTGTTATGAACCCATGGTTATATTTTTTAGTTTTATATTGTCAGTTATATAATTTAGTTTTAGCAGTTATATTATATTGTGAGAACGAGACACTGTCGAATAGCATACGCAGGCATTTTGCTGAAGTGGCGAATTCTTTCTTGTGTTGGACGACAGTGCCTCGTCCCCGGCATTCGTCCGGTCAGTGTTGTATGAACAGAGCATCAATCAGAACCTCCGTAGTATAATAATATTTTATAATATAAATTATTCTTTTTCTTCGCCGTGAATTTAATAAATATAGTTTGTGTTTAATTAATTTATTTGTTGATTATTTTTCTTTTTTTTTATTTGTTTATTGTTGTGGAGACGTTCATAACAATTTAATAATGTTCATAACACTGATCATAGACAAAAGAAATGGGTGCCTTTAAGTAAATAGTAGATTAAGTAGATAGTAATATATCTCCAAATAGATGTTATAATTGTGGTGCTCATGGATACAACACCCAAGTATGTCCTGATTTAGCAAAAGGTGCAAAATGTTTTGTGGTCATAAATCGCCCAATTGTCCAAACAAAGAAACAAACAATGATAATCAAGATGGTGCTAATGGATCTAGACAAGTATATCTCTTAAATAATAAATTTAATATAAAATTTGGTGACAATAAAATATATAAGACTGTACACATTGCTGGAGCGAAAACCAATGCTTTGATTGACACAGATTGTAATGTAAATTTATGTCATACCTCATTCTTAATTGCTTTGAAGAACGTGAAAGCTATTAAGTCAACAATTATCTTGTCCGGTCCAGCAGATGTAACATTTGAAACTGAGTACAAAGCTCAAGTTAATTTAGAAGTTAATGGCGATCAATATGGAATTGAGCTTCATTCTATACCAGACAGTATGATAATGTGTGATGTAATAATAGGTAAAACTCTTTTCCAGACCTGTGCGGAGTTGCATGTTAAACCAGATGAAATCAAAATTTCTAGAAGTGAGGCTGTGCGACAACTAAAGACAATTAATGTTAGCTTTGGAGAACTGAATGTAGGAAAAAGGGACTACTATGAGACAATACAGGACATGATACACATATAAAAGCCGACTACCATATTAAAGCTAACTGTATTAAAGAAGGAAGCAGAAAAAGGCAACCATGTAGAAGCTTCTCCTAGTCCTCATAAACTATTGCAGCAAGAGTTGTGGAAAAAAGCTATTGAAAATGTTTCATAAATGTCTAACCTTTCTGATGAGGAAAGCAGTGTTGTTAAACTGTTGGCAGATTATAAAAAAAAGGCTTCAATCCCGCAAAAGTGTGCAAAACTCAAGAATTTCATTACAAAAGGATTTTCTAAATTCAAAGATACAAATGATGAAGTATTACAGGAAGTTTATGAGAAACTGTTCAATGAATTTAAGGCAATAGGTGGTAAAACAGAAAATGAGGAAAATAAAAAATCAGAATCTAAGCCAAAATCTAAAAAGGAAGCTTCTGATGACGAAGAAATGGTTGTTGACGATGAACACGAGGATGAAGATGACGATGACAATGAAGATAATGATGATAACATAGATGATGAAACTGCAAGTATTGAAATTGGTGATAGCGAAAATCATGAAGAAGAAAGCGAAGAAGAAAAGCCTAAAGCACAAAGTGAACAACAACGATCGTTCAATAAAAATCGTAAGGATGCAAAATTGGAGACTTAGTGGCAATAAAACGCACTCAGTTTCAACCAACATCGAAAGTGCAACGAAAGTATTTTGGACCATACAGAGTTGTCAAGAGAAGACCTTTTCGATATGACGTGTTAAGGATCGGATCTAGTGAGGGACCAATAAATACATCTAGTGGAACAGATTACATGAAGCCATGGCAGAATCAATCCTCCGACTCTGAAGTTACTGAACCAGAGGCTACAAGAAGTGATGATGTAACAGGATCCGTAGCGGATGCTGTTTAGGACGGGAAGTGAGGGAATATTATTATTATTATTATTGTTATTTGGGTTTTCCCTTCTTATGTAATCGCGGATAACCGACAAGTGAATAAGTTTAGTAATTGTCGAACCATCGTGTGTCGATGTCGTGTTGTTTTGTGAAGCCTTGATATTTGTGAAGCTCTGATATTTTGTGTAGTTTTAATAAACGATTCGTATTTAACGAAATAACTTTTATTAGCCTTAAGATCCCACATATATATACATGATGTCATGAATATATATCTTGGATTATTATTTGTTTCTGAAATTATTGAATTTAAAAAAATGTTTTTCTTACTACTACATGAAATAGATTTGCTATTGATCGATTATATTGTACAAACACGTTCAGATATGAGATGTTGTTTTGAAAAATTGTTTTACTTTTATAATAGATTACATTAATTATTTTATTTTATTTTTTATTTTTACTAAAAATACATGCTGTTTTCGTTTAAAATTGTTATTGTTGTTGGAATTCATATCCTTTAGATTTGTCCTTTGTATTTTCACGTATAAGATTTTAATTATAAAATATTTTTACTGGTATTATTGTTAATATTACTTTTATTATTATTTTGTCACTCGCAAAATATATACATTTATATATGAATAATGGCAATGTCCGGCAAATGGTGTAGAAGAGACTGAGTGAACCGATGATTTAGCTATGGCGGGGAGGGACACCGGGTTCACGTGCCCCCTACCCCCCTCCCTCCACGTCCGAAATTTTATACACATATACGAATTTTTTAGCAACAACCTAATCCCGACGTCCTACGAACGATTTTTACGTGACCGACCACTAGACCGTTTCTATATAGCGCCGAAGCCGCGAAATAAACCCCTCATACATATAAAAATTTTAAAAAACATAATTAAATACAAAGAGAAGATCGTGCGCTTTTACCGACTTTCACAGCGGACTGAGATCTCATCAGTATGTACCGGCGACCCGACGAATGGTTTTTCAGAGCGCGTTAGATGAATTTTTTAGCGATGACCGAATCCTGACGTCCTGCGAATGATTTTTACATGACTGACCGCGAGATCGTCTTTATATATCGCCAGAGGCGCGAAATAAAAAATAAGAAATAAAGTATAAAAATGAAAAAAGAAACGACTGTACGCTTTCAGCTACTTTTGGGCGACGATGCGAAGCATCTAGTTTTTGATATAAAAGTGTGAACTTCATAAATATTTTATAAAAAAAAAATATATATTTTAAATAGATTTCCTGGACCTAAGATATTAGTTAAATGGTTTTATTTATATAAAATTAGTTTTTGGGTTTTCCTCGCTATCACATACTTATAGGTACATGGGACAAGTGATTCTGGATAATGATACCATCATTGTATGAATTATTGTCTTGAATTATTCCATATAAACTCAATATTGACAATGTCAATTTGACATACAGCATGAAATAATTAATTTAGAAGAATATTTGGTAGCTTATGTTATAGCAAATGTTGATATAAAGATCAATTTAAATGAATAATGAAAGATAAAATAATGAAGATAATAATGAAGATTTGTTTGATTATAGTTAGTCATCACTTAAATCATCATAATTTATTCAAAATAATTTACCAAAAACAAATGAAGAGGATAGGTTTATTATTGTGTTGTTGGCTCACCAGAAAATTTAAAAACAAATATCCACATTTAGGTAATTACACAAAAGATAATAAATTTGACCATTCTTATAGCACACCTAGTTGGTTACAACATATATCATTTGCTGATTTAACCGAACTAACTGCAAAATTATGAGACAATTTTTTTTATTTAATTTTCTGTATGTGCTCATTGTATGTTTTTTGTTTTCAGTTATTTAGTAGTTTAATTCTAATATAAGTTCTTTACCGGATTAATGATTTAATTTAATCTACAAACATGTCATATTTTTTTTTATTAAATTCATTAGTCTTTTGACAATATTATTAAATATATGTATGTGTGCATGTATATTATTATAAGTATGTTGCAAACAGTTTTATTATAATAATTAATGTAAAATTGAAAATATTATCTATTATACAATTGTGTTTATTATTGTAAATTTGGACTATTGGATTTATTAAATTATAATATTATATTCATTATTACATTTTGTATTATAAAAATGTAATTATATATGTGTGTGTGTTTATTAATATTTTTTTGTTTTATATAATCAAATAATAGATAATAATAGATTTAATTAATCTAATTTGTTTTCTATATACTTAATATTTACATTTTGATATTATATGTTATATTGTAAATTACTGTGTGGCAAAACTATGATAAAATAATTTATAAATATTCTATGATAATATTTTAAAATAGGATGGCACCAACACAACGCCTTCACTTCAAAGTTAAACTCACCAACATATTTAACAATAATGCACAAAACTGAACTCGTCTTACGGAAAACCGATTTCGTGACGAGTAGTGGCTCGAAGCTGAAGTGTGCACACACACATTGTGGAGAGAGCATACACACTGACGAGGAAATAAGATCATCTAATGGTCTAGTGTTGAAATTATTTGTTTTTTGTGACAGTTTTCTTTTATATCAGACTATGTTGGTAGTCTGATTAGCTAGTGGCCAACTTGTTATTGAATTTTACATACACATATTTTGTTTTGTTTAAGTTAAATATAATATGTTATACTTATGTGGCTAGTTTATATCTTTTGATGCCCGATGATCAATATCTCTCGTGTGTGCTAGTTACTTATTATTACATTTTTATTCTGATAGTCCGGGAGAAAGTTATTCGATATTTGTATTATGACTTACCGTGAATAACTATGAATTACATATGAATATTTCTTAATTTGTAAATTTAATCAGTATTCCCAAAGCATCAATTTATTTTTATTTATAAAAAGAAAATGTACGAAATAATTTGTGTGGTATTGTATATTAATACACCAATACATAAAATGTTTTTTTACTAATAATCATTATAACAACGATACGTAAAATATCTATTATATAACAGAATCGACATTTTATAGGACAACTTTTCGTGCAATCTATTCGAATTCAATAATAACTTTCTGATTTCAAAGTCTTCATCACCAGGACATATAGAGAATACAAATATTTAGAAATAACAAAGTTGGACATTGACCACAAAAAGTGTACACGAGTAATGGATATTTAACATAAAACTGCGTTTATCTGATACGTCATTTGTTAACTAGTAAATCCGTCAATTAATTTTAGGTAATCATGTTTTAAAAACGTTTCACGTTCAGTGAACAATGAAAAATATGGTTAGTATTGTGATGATATGCACACATATCATCATTGTATTCACAGCTAACACAAATGTTATTAATGTGTTGATTTCTTTGTGTAAAATACCATATATCCATGTGACATTTTCTTTAAATATAATATACTAACGCTTGGCCCTCACGGAACACAGATTGTATTTTCAAATAATAACAAAAAAATATAACGCATATGTTTGAACCTAAACAAATAACCGACACGAACGAGAGATGCTGATCATCGGAACCGAAATTATAAATCAACCTCAAACATATAAACTCTACACAAACTTATAATACGAAACTACGACGCAGAGAAGTAACAAAAGAAGATTCTGTCCGATCAAAGAATAGTCAGTTGATTCAAATTAAAAATATAAAAGGAGCAACTTGTGGGAACGCATTTCACGCTCATAAAAAAGAGAGTAGACCCACATACGGTTGTAATAAACAGAAACGAATGTAATATTTACACGAAAATTTACCCAAAATGAATGATCGTAACGCCAATTTTACATATATAGGTTCTGAGTAAATTTTGTTTAAGTCATTTATGACTTGTACATTAGTAATGTTCTGCAGTATCATCTAATTATTTGCTAATTATTTGTGTTCAACCTCTTCAGTAAAATATAGCCACCAATTAGCAGAAACATCTTTAACAATTGACAATATTATTTATGTTTTCGATCCAGGTTTTTCTAAACGAAATAATTTTAATTTGTGAACAAGCATAGAATCATTGGTAGTGATTCCAATTTCAAAAGTATGTTATTTATAAAATATTGTTTTGTATTGTTTTTTTAATGCACTGTGTTCGCACTGGCTTATATCAAATAATTAATTTTCAATAAAAACCTTAATTATTCTTTTTATATAGCGCATGAATTATGTGTAGTTTTTTAATATAGAAATCTTAAATTTTGTTAATCCATTCTTTGAGTAATCAATAATTTGTCTTAAATGATTTTGGTGATTTCAATTATATATTGAAATTTATTGGTTTTATAAAATATAAATATTAATTTTACTTCTAAAATATAAAATGATAATTTTGTATTTGTTTTTTGTTTATTTTTTTGCTTTTTAGCATCGAACATGAACTCCAATTTACTGTTTTTATGTATTGATGAACATATACGGATACTGGAGTTGCAATTTATCAAGAAATTGTTGAAATTCACTTTTGTTTTTCAAACAAAACATTGTAAGTTTTGAGGTATATTAATGGAATGCTAATTAAGTAACAGTCATCATGTATAAAAATTATATAATTGTAAGTAATGTTTTTCTTATAAATTTACCAGCAAAAAATATGTAGTAATGTTTTTGATGAGTTGTAAATCAATATTTATAATTTAATTTAAATATTCTAAATTTGAAAATACAATATTCTACTTTATAATAGTTCTTTCTTTAACATACTCAATCATTAATAATAGAGTACTATGTATACTACATGTTTACATATCAATTTGTATGTTAAAAGACTTAAGTTATTAAATTTTTTAAAATAACTTAATTTAACTAAGCATATTGTTTATTAAATTGTAAAAAAAAAAACAAACAAATTTATGATTTGCAGTAGTTTTAACTAATATATAAAATTAATACGAATTAACAAATAAATTACTAAAATACACACATTTTTATATCTTATATTTTTAATTAGCTTATGAAAACTGTTATTTATATGTCAAATACCCTTGTGTTCATACACTCCTATAAATATAAATATAATAAATATAATAAATATATTGAGGGAAATGTTGAATTTTTTTTTTTTAATTTTTCGTTGATTATCATAGATTTTTGTAAACTTTTGTTAATTTATAGTAATTTTCAATGTTAACCATATGAATTAATAATATTTTTTTTTTATATTACACATGTATATTGTAATAAAATTTAAATATAATTAAAGAGTTGTCAAGACGATATCGCTTTATTTTATTCCATTTATTAATTAATTCTGGGTGATTATTTCGAAGATTCTACTGTTGCAATATATTTATATATATATGTTAATATTTAAAATCTCTTACCTCCGAAATATTCTTGGATGGTTTCCTTTTTTAATTAAATAATTATATAAAGTTAAACTTTTAAAATATTTAATTTATTTGAAAAATAAGACTACACTTTGATTTTTTTATTACAATATCATATTATAAACATTAACATCGAGAGGCAGCAGTACGTTGATTGTGAGTCTGCGAAAGTTTCTTGGTGACGAATCAAGAGTGTGTGGTCCGTTGCTCATATTATTTTAATTACTCTTGTAAAAGGGCACATATAATATGATGATAGTCACTCTCTTATTTACAAAAGTAAATGTATAATTTAATAATGAGTGGTTATCATTACAATATCTTTTATTTAAATTCAGTGGCTAACAATTTTTAATTAGTTTAATTAATTTTTTAATTAATTAGTTTAATTATTTTTACTAATATCACTATATAATAAAATTATTTCTGAAACGGAGAATGTTCTTTAGTCTTAATTCAGATATTAAAAATTAATATTTGAAAAAGCAGCTAGCTAATTTGGTTGCTGGCACTATAAGTTATCAATGACATTTTTGTAAAAATAATAACTTATGAATGTGGATTTAGTGTGATTGTGAAATTATGTTCCATAAAATGTCATAGTTCATAATTTGAATATAAATAATTTCATTTATAATATTATATTGTAGTTTTTAACATAAATTACAAGTGTTGTTCCTGTAAACTATAACAATTGTCTATTATCAATATATATATATATATATATATATATATATATATATAATGTATAAATTATATCTTATTTCAGTTGATCTATCAAACAAACTTAAACCTGTAAAGAATGTTTTGGTATATGGTTTGATGTATTGTATAGTCATGAATTAATCATCTATTCTGAAGTTTATAAGAACAAAATACTTTTGACAAACATTTCTATAGAAGTAATGTTTCTTGCACTAAAAATTCAAATAAAACGATTAAGTCACACATTTGTATTTAGGCACCTTTCTTGGAGCAGTTCATATGAGTCTTATTTCCTTTTAAATGTTAAATGAAAATTTTTTAAAAATATTATTGCATCTTCAATACTTTGAATAACGGTTAAGTTTTATATAAATGAGTACTCATGTATTTATTTAATACGATTTTCAAACATTCATAAAAAAAAAAAAAATGTATAAATGGTTTTGATATGTAGGATGTAAATAAGTCATATAAACAAATATACTAATTTTAAGCTGCTCAAGATGATGAAAAGGAGCAATAATAATAAAAGCATATAAAATATTCATACAATATTGAAATCGGTTTTTTTCTTACTTTTTTTATTTGTAGATGTTGACCAGACAGATACACATAATTCTATTGGTTTATAATCTATCGTCTTAGATGTATACTGAAATAATGAATTCTCGTGTTTAAAATGTATTTGAAAAATATTTTTATATAAACTTAATCAATGATAATAAATATAAATAGTTCTATGTTATTATAACGCGTAATATTACATTTTGTAAAACTCGGTCGTGAGTAACAGATAGTATATCCAACACTAAAATTTCGAGTTTGATACACATCTATGATATTCGATTGAGAAGTATTTGAAAATGAAATTCGCGCGCGCGATAGCAATGTTATCATATCGTTATCTACATAGATTAAACATATCTAGACATAGACATATAATATTATATGTCTATGTATCTAGATAGCCGACGACGTGCAATTATTTGGTAATCATTTATCAACAACACAAATGTACCCGAGAAAATTTAGTATGTACCCGACTCGCTAGGAGCGCTAGTATAAACCAAAAGTGTAATACGGCCGCCGTCAGCGTTTCGCCAATACCGCAGATAACGATAAAATAATAATGTAATCATTGATTATATAATAGTCTATAATAATCTATTATATAATCAATGATGTAATGTATATTATACAATTGTAAATTATGCCTATCTATTTAGAAATTATAGGTGCATGCAATTACAATGTCTGTATACATATTTTAACTAAAAAAAAAAAGATGGGCTAAATTCACAATATTATCTTTTCGACCTTTGTTGGATGAAATTTATAACTGCCCAAATGTGTTACCAATGACAATAATATTAAAAACGTTTAAAGAATACGAATATTATTAATATTGGTATTTAAATTCAGATACAATTAATTTCTATTATTGTGAAAGAATGAATTTGAAAATTATTACCGAAACTTTTATACACAAAAAGAAAACCGGTATCGTCAATCTATAGAAAAAGATCTAAGTATATGTAGTAATTAACCATAGGTAGTTAGTACACAATTTATTATATAATACAGGGGTGAATCTGAAGCTCATTTAAGGGGGGGGGGGCAAATTTTGACAATATTATAAAAAAAAATTTTAAATGTATTTAAAGATATTAAATGAATATGTTCCAATTAAAAAAAAAAAGTCCAAGGGGGAGGGGCGACCGCCACGTCGCCCCCCCTAAATTCCGCCTCTGATATAATATTATGTTCAAATATATATTCTTAATAATGGTTTAACAACTTCGAAGAAAAAATGAAAGATAAACGTTTATTAGAAATAACTGTTAAGTTTACAATATGTATTTCGTTTCTGAAATTGTATCACAACGTCGTGTTTTCATTGTGTTTGAATGGTAGATGAGTACATTGTTTTTATCTTTTAATATGTCTCGTAGAAATAAATGTGTATTTTTTAACTGCCAAAAAAGTAAAATTAATGAACCAAATTTAAGTTTCTTTCATTTCCCTAAAAATGATCCTCTTCGTGCACAAGAATGGGTTAAAAAGTCAGGTAAATACTTTTATTTTTATATTTTAAATAAATAAGACAGAATTAATTAATTTAATAAAAAAGAGTAGCAATCCCTGAGTGTCGTGGTTGTCGCTTAAGTAAATGACTTAGATGAAGATTTTAGAATTTTGTTCTTATTTTAAATTTGAAAGCAATGATAAATCATTACATTCAATAAAACGATTCTAAGCGAAACTTTGGTATAATATTATTTATTATTGATAATATATTCAATAAAGTTTGGTTTTTAAATCTATCAATTCACAGAAAATGATTAATTAAATTCACTAGATATCGTCTTGGACATAACTTATTGCCTAATCATATTTTTTATTTAGATGCCCTCTAAAAAATTGTGGAAGTGAACTTTGTGATTTTACACGCTTATTATTACACTGTCTAGCTCTAGTCCAGTGGCGTGGATACAGGGGAGGGGGTGCAAGGGGTTCCCCCCCCCAAAGAACTCTAAAAAAGTTTGTTCTTTTCCTTTAAAATTTTGAAATGTCACTTCATTGATTTTGTGCACATGAAGCTAAAATTTAATATTAACAAATACATTCATTGTATTATCTAAAATTAATGAAATTACAATAGAACCTCTATGTGAAGTTTTTTAAACGCTTTATTATTCAAAAGCCAATACACACATTGTAGCGCTCGCACGTGCTGCCGATTTACCAAACTTATCATTGTCACGATTTCTTAGTATTACTAATTAATTATTAATAATTACTAGTTAATTTTTTATAGATAATCAATACGCGATGCCTTTATCTAAACGAGTTCACATGTAGCCAGCATATTGTATTTTTCCATGAAAATTATATAAATAAGTTTACCTATACATATATATGTATATGTATATATATATTATGTATGTATGTATATAAATTTATACGTATGTATACCTAATAATTTATTTTTATTTTTATAAAAAAGATTAAAAGGATTGAGAATGCTATCCATTCATCGTACAATTCCAATTAATGCAAAAGAAATTTTGAATGAACTAGCCAACAATAATAAACGTCATATTAATTTTATTTTGTAAAATATTTACTACTTATTTATTAAAAATTACATTCATTCAATAATATTCTTATTTTTAAAAGCTCCTTTGAACCCCCCTCCCCTCCCAGAAAAAAATCGTATCTACGCCACTGCTCTAGTCAATAACCGATTCTTACTCAAAATTATGAATTCTTTTAGTGATTATAGTTTAAATATTGATTTATTAAATTATAATATTATTAATATTATTAGGGCTATAATTTAATGTATTATTGGCTTAGGCCTGTGCATTTAATTTTAGGTATTGCATTTTAGTTGAAAGCATTAGTTTTTCTTGTCGTTGTTATTATTATTATTTTGTGCTATTGTAATTTTATTTTATTTTTTTTTTTACTCTTTTTTTTTTTTTTTACTCTTATTTGTTTAAGATTTATTGTTAAATAACTGTAATTATCGAAATGTAATAACTAATCATAAATATCTGTAATAAAAAAAAATTCAAATATATATATATAATATTATACATAATGCAATATATAATTTACAATTAATCTTATATTTTCGTGTACTAAATCCTAAAACAATTTGTGTCCTAAAACTTTTGTGGAATAGAACCATCAAAATCTATAACTTCTATAAATTAAGTTAAAATCGGAAAAACTATTTAAAAAATGAGTAAGATTGTAATGATCGGAAAATTTTTTACTAGTCGAAAAATTGTATATAGAAAAATAAAAAAAAAATAAAATAAAATGAACAGGTATCATTATCAAATTGCCAATAGCTTCTTCGCTTCACTCAGATTCTAAAAAAGATAACGTTTTGTATAAATAATTTAATTATTATTTGGCTTTGTTTGTTTAGGAAATATCAATTTGGCAATTTTAACTCATGAAGAGCTATCAGTTAAATATGTCTGTGCTCACCATTTTTCTAAATTTGATATTAGACAGGCAGGCAATCGTGTTATTTTAACGAAGAATGCTATTCCCCAAAATTTTAATACTAAATTTTCTGCTCGTGACGAACTGCTCCATGCAACACTATCAACATCCCAAGATACTCCATCGTCAACAAAAACTCTTATTGGACATAATTTTAATGAAATTAATTCTCCAAACATAGACGAAGAATTCCATGTTTTAAAACCGACACGTACATACTCAAAAAACTCGCCAAAAATACCATTTTACTTTTCCCGAAAAAATGAACCTGCCACTTCTTCAGTTACATCTCAACAAGACGAGCTTTGCATTTTAACTCCAACTAAAATACAATGTACCAAAACTCTGACAACTCCTAATTTAACACCATCTTCAAGACTGTTTATTCAAGAAATAATTAATATGCCAAGCCCAAAAGAACATCAAAATATCCCTCAATCTACATATTTCTCAAATAAAATTAATACTGATACTATAGTTGAAACACCTAGAAAAAAAAACTAAAAAATTTCATAGAAACGAACAAAAAAAAAATAAATCGAATGCATCAAAAGTTTGTAAATTAAAAAAGAATCTCATTAATATTAAAAACAAAATGAAAATTTCAAATAAATTTAAAAATGAAATTAATTATAAAAGTGTCGGTTCTAGAATACTTTCTGAAATGCAAATGTTTCGTCAAAATAAATGTAGACAACCATGGTCAGTAGAAGAAAAAGAATTTGCAATTTCTCTTTTTTATAATTCACCTGGAACATATCGGTTTTTAAGAAATGTGCAAAAAATTAATTTAACTGGTTTGAGCACTATTAAAGAATGGATCGGTAGTTCAAAGTTTTTACCTGGTTTTGTAAATAGTTACATGAAACAAGTAAAAACTAAAGTTAACGTCATGACTATTGAACAAAAATATTGTGTCATTGCTTTTGATGAAATGGTCATTAAAAAATACTTGGAGTATTCTAAATACCTGGATATGGTTGAAGGTTATGAGGATTACGATCACCGAGGAAGAACTGAGAAATTAGCCACTCACGCCTTAGTTTTCATTGCTCGAGGATTATATGCAAAATGGAAACTTCCTCTTGCATATTTTTTATCTTCTTCGTCTACTAAATGCACTGTTCTAAAAAATTTAATAACTGATGTAATTGAAAAAGCGTTTGAGCAAGGATTAATTGTTACTGCAATTGTGTGTGATCAAGGGAGTAATAACTGCGCTGCACTTAAACATTTAGGATGTACCAAAAAAACTCCATATTTTGAAATTAACAACAACAAAATATTTTCCATATTAGACATACCTCACATTTTCAAAAACTATAGAATAATCTATTATAATCTATAAATAATCTATTACAAAACAATTTTATTTTCGATGGTCATGAAATATCTTTTAGTGACATAAAAAGAGCATATGAAATAGATAAAATGAGTGGAACAAGCAGAGCGTTATTAAAAATAACTGATAATCATATCAACCCGGGCCTTTTTCAGAAAATGAAATTCAAACTTGCTCTTCAACTGTTCAGTAACACTGTAACAGCTGTTATAAAAACATGCGTGACTACAGGACAAATTACGTCTACGGCAGGTGCGGCTACAGCAAAATTTTTAAAGCACATGAATGATTTATTTGATTGCTTAAACAGCAAAAGTTTATTTAGTTCTAATCCTAAAATGTGTGCGTTATCCGAAGAACAGCCAAATCAGTTTAAATTTTTAATTGAAGCAAAAGAGTTGCATGAGAATATACAATTATTAAAATCGAATATAAAATATGGAAACCGTCTTCCATGCTTTGATGGTTTAGTGTGGTCAATTAATAGTATAACTATGTTATATATACAGCAAAAAAATCTAAAGTTTACTTATTTACTAACATCTAGACTTAATCAAGACTTTTTAGAAAATACTTTTGCAATATTTCGACAACGTGGAGGATTCAACTCTAATCCTACAGCTCGTACTTTAAGGTCTACTTTTAGTATTCAATCGAAAAATAATTTACTGAAAGCATCAGAATCGTCCAACTGTGAAGCAGATACAGATATAAATTTATTAGGTCCTACATCTAATTCAAATAAAATTATAGAAGCAAATGAATGTAATTTGGATTCTAATGATTCTAATGATTCAAATGATTTTAGTAACATACCATCTACATCTACTAATAATGATCATTTGGAAAATAAATTTTGTGACATATCATTAGAAATATGTTCAAATGCTTATTTCGCCGGTTATTTGGGAAAAATTTGTTTTGATTATTTTAAGTGTCATAAATGTGTTGATAAATTTTTAAAACCTAATGATAATTTAAATTTATTTGACCAACACGAATTTTTGATTTTTTATAAAAATTATGAATCAAAAGAATTAAATGCTAATACATGTTTTTTAAAAAAACCTACTAAAAATCTTATTAAATTTGTCGAAAATTCCCAAATTATGTTAAAAACATTAGCTTAACAGAAACCAGAAAGAAAAAATATTGGAATCTTTATACATAAGCAAATAAAAAATATACATTTATCATCATTTGATTTAGATGAAAACTGCATTTGACATTTTGATTTTCTACTTACTAAATTAATTCATGCCAAGCTTTAAAAGACTTCAATTGGAAATCAAAAAATCTAAAAGAAATTAAAAATACTTCTATTAATTCATCTAAAAAGTTAAAAATTTTACAACATCATTAATAAAAAACTAAATTGTGCTATCAATATTAATTTTTAAATTTCTCTCTAATTCTATCTGCAGTTATTTAATTATGTAAGTTAATTATTATTTTAATATAAAAATGTAAAT
This sequence comes from Schlechtendalia chinensis, assembly GCA_019022885.1. Classification (NCBI taxonomy): domain Eukaryota; kingdom Metazoa; phylum Arthropoda; class Insecta; order Hemiptera; family Aphididae; genus Schlechtendalia; species Schlechtendalia chinensis. Next base: position 3,411,108 of record JAFHKX010000014.1, read on the forward strand.
AATTTTTCTTTTTATTTTGTAGAAAATACTATGTATATTACTGTATATAATACTATATATATTAATATTTACTAAGTCTAATTTTGCTAATAATAATAAAAATTACTTAATAAAAACGTTTATATATATGTAATATAATTAAATAATTATTAGTATAGCTGTACAGTTATTATGATGTATAATCAATGGTATTAATATCGTTAAGAAATGTCGTTTCATCTTTGTTATAATATATTCAAAGTTGGTTTCATAATAAAAATGTTTCATTGTTTTGTTAAAAAAACATGTAAATAATATACATCAATAAATTATTATTATCTGTATTGTTATTGTTAGTTTTTTTATTGCGTTATGTTTTAATATTAATTAAAAATTTATACAAAACACAAATAAAAAAAAATATTGTTTCTGTCTAAATATATGTATAATATAATACATTATATATTCTATGTACAATATTTAATTTATTAATCGATACCTAACGTAGCAAAATGAAAATGATAAAAATTTTCTCATAGTTCACATGTGTGAATACCATACCTACGTATATAATATTTTATATATCTATGATATATACATATTATATAGCCTATTCAGATTGAGATCATACCAATAGGTGCAACTAGACTTCAAATTTTGGATGTGCTAAAATTATAAAACAGTACTATAATAATGCAACGTTACCATAGACGTTGGCGTGTGAGGCCAAAGCTTTGAAACGAAGACACGCCCATACACACAAATTGACCGCCAAAATACGATCGTACGAACTCACTCATGTCGACCGCTGAACGTCGTTATTAAAACAGTATACGCCATCTATCGTTCTTTTAACTAACTAAATACTCGATTTCCAATTTAACCATCACCGTCGGCTATCTAGATATGTTTAATCTATGCTACGCGGTATGTAATTATCAAAAACGCGACGTAATTCTGCCGACCTGTTAACGTTATCAGTGTAAACAAATCAGGACAACATTATGGCTATAACGCGTACATTCAGATATTTTACGAATTCGTAAAACTAATCGTCGATAATTAATGTTCGTAGTCGTTGTACATTTATTTATTAGGGTCGCGAGAACGTCAGAACTCGCTAGGGTTTCCAGTAACAGTGAAGAGGATCGCAAGTAACATGATGAATTTGATAAAGTCTAATAATAAATACAAGTAAAGAACGCGTAATATTGCCATTTATCGGTCAGGTAAGTTCGTGAATCGCCTTTAAAATGTTGCGTCGCCTTTGAAAGGTTGCGTTGGCGAACGCGATGGAAATTGACTCCAACCATCCTTGTTTACGCACCCGGTTTTGTTTCGGTAAGTTTTACCAACGCAATCAAGTAATTGTCTTTATTTACCACATACGATTTTTAACGCATCTGTTGTTTACGAAATGTCTAGATAAGAAAGATTTCGAGGAAGCAGAAAAAAAATTGAAAAGGGAATACAGGCATAGAGTCGATGGTAGTGATTCCAATTTCAAAAGTATGGTATTTATAAAATATTATTTTGTATTGTTTTTTTAATTCACTGTGTTTTTGGCTAGTGTTAATCAAAGAGTTGGGTGAACTGGTCGATTAGCTGCTGACAAATGTTTCCGTCTGTATACAGCATAGGCTTATAACTGTGAACTAGAAGATAATAGAGTTCCAGAAATACAAATGATTAATTTAGGTAATGTTGTGCTGATGTTGAAGGCCCGTGGTGTTAAAGACTTAATACATTTTGATTTCCTATATCCTCCGCCACATGAGTCACTGGTAAGTAAATATATTTTTTAATCAAATATAAATAGATGTTTAGCCAACTAATGTTTAAAGGTCCAATGCAAGCTGTTGCAACTGTATGCATTGGGTGCATTTAATCACAGTGGTGATTTAACCAAATTAGGAGGACATATGGCTGAATTTCCATTTGACCTAATGATGACTAAAAAGCTGTTGGCTTCTGAAAAGTATGTATTTATAAAAATGAAAAAACTCATATGTATAATGTTAATGATGATTTTTATTCTCCAACTTTGTGTGAAACCTAGCAAAATACAAATTATTGCAATTTAGTATTCAAATAATTTAATGTTCAATTAATTATTATGTATTTCCTAATTTTTTTCAGGTTTAAATGTTCAGAAGAAGCTGCTACTATACGTGAAATAAGTGTGAATATTGCCATATTCTACAGATCTAAGTATAAACTAATTTTAACAGCTACTGTCCGTTAAAACTTTTTTTTCACATAGTGGTTATCACTTAGCCTTGTTACGATTACGCTTAAATATTCGAATAGAAATAAAATGAATCACTGTACCAGATGATTAAAAAGCGTTTAAACTATAATTGATGACTATGGATAGGCCATATACGTTATCAGGCGTTCCCGAATCTTCTGTCTCACTCAGCAAGTATTTAGATTACAGATAGGTTGATAACAATACAATATTATTTTCCTGTATAATATATTTATAATCAACCCGGGACACAAAATTTTTTCACATTTTCTCCAAAGTTATTAATTTCTTTTAAATTCATGTATATTTCTTGTGTAGTTATTGTATTCCACGCAATTCACGTGAATTACATGAATCACAGTAACTAGCACCAAATTTTTACTTTCATTTGTACACAGGTAATAGGAGCACTAGTATATAGTAAGGAAATAAAGTAAGTTAAATTTAAAAATTTGAAATTTTTTTTATATTAGTCTAAGATATTAATTACATTACAAGTTAATTATGTTTTAATTTTCTTTAATCGTTTCTAAAATGGATAATTTTAGTTAGTTTTTGTCGTATTTTTATTGAATCGTTTGTTTTTCTTATTTCGTGAAATGTTCTAATATCAAAATATGTGTCCAATGCATTTTATTAAATAATCTCTATGAGTTTCAAGATTTAATAAATCAAAGCGTAAATTAGGATGCATACATTCCATTTCATTTAATATAGATAAATTAATATTAGTTTTTAGTTTCAAAATCAACATATCGCGATCTCTTTTAGAAAAGCTATATTTTTTGAATAAGTACGAAAGACTTTTTCTGCAGTTTTACATATAAACACTAAATCATTGCTAGGTTTTTTAAGGCGACCACAATCTTTTATCGCTGTTAAATTACTTATGTGGTGTTGTCCATAAAGTTTTTGTTTACAATAAATACATTTTATTTTATTTTCAATTTTTGTAGCAACGAATCCAGCTATGTATGAAGTGATATCTTCAATAAATGGACTTATATTAATTAGACTCTCAACCAATTCTTCATCTAATATTGGAGGAAGTAAGTTTTTTGAATTAACATGATTTTTTATGCTTTTATTTTCAGTCGCTTCAATAAAAGTACAATCCAAAATTGCACAATTTCCAAATGGGGATGCTACAACTTCATTGTGTATTAATAATTTCTTATATGAGGTTTGAAATTGACGACAAGTAGGATTGTCATTGTATCCACCACGACTTCTTAAAGCACTGAAGAATGTTTCTAGGTGGTCTTGACTTATTTTATATGTTAAAAAATAATGCATATCATTTGTATTTAATAAAAACCTAAATAAATTTAATGCATTACTTAAATCTATAATTAGACCTATAAAACCAGTTTTCCTTTTCGAATTTATTATTAAGGTACCATCAGAAAATTTTAATTGAGTAGGTTAGGTTAAAATATTTCATATTTTTTAAAATTTTCTACAGTTATTGCTCCATTATAAGATGATTTTGAAATCATTTGTCGTGCATTAAGTATGTCGAACACATTGTTAAACATATGACAAAATTCTGCTGTTGGAATACACCCATCAAATGAAGGACATTTTGTTTGTGTATACACTAGAGCGTCTGACACACTATTACTTAATACTTGTGTAGCTAAACGGACATTCATTTTTTGATTATCATATAAAATATGCTCAGAAGAAAGTTTGGTACCAGCTCTTAAACCTTCATTTTTTTCCTTATTATACAATTTTACTATATAATCTCAACAAATATTTTTATTTTTGCCATTAATAATAATTTTTCCATCACCAAGTGTATTGCAAATTAATTGAATCATGTGCTGGGTCATAGAACGTATACACTTAGTGTATACTTAGTGTAACTTTTGTTACAGGATTTATGAAGTATTGTTTCAGATTTGATAAATCAAAATTTGCACTTAGTGAGGTGCACATAGCAGTATTCACATTAGTTCCACCAAATGTTACTAAGTGAACATGGACTCCAGTTTCTGAAATTAATTTTACCGCTTTTTTTAAAAGATTTCCTCGTTCAGTTCCTGTCATTGAATCAATTAAAAAATATGCAATTGGTAATTTCCAGTAAGCATTTAAACCAACTAATAAAAATACAAGAGCATTTCTGGCAAATGGGAGGCTACCATCGTCATCAACTGTTTGTCCAGTACCCAAATCAATATACCCATATACATTATTTTGTGTGTCTATCTCTACATACTTCTTTATACAAATTTCATAAACAGTCAGATTACAATAAACTGGACCAATTTCACATTTTTGTTTTAAAACAGCAAAAGCTTCAGATGTAAATCCTGGTTTACCATCCACAACCATATACCATCTTCGTTATGTTCGAGGGTGAGGTAAAACATTTTTACATATCTTACGTATATATGTATATGTTTTTGGGGAATAATATTGAAGAGTGACTGCAAATTTTCTTAACTCTGGACAAAACATTTTTTTTTTACCCTCTAAAATGTACTTTACAATTTCTTCCAAAACATCTGACTCCAATGCCTAAATTAAAAATAATTAAGGATTGTATCTATAATATATAAAACCGTAATTATCAGGTACGGTCGCAATCGCCATCCGAAACCCACAATAGCCAACTCTTTAAAAAAAAAAATTAAAAGGTCGCGAACCAATGCCCAAGGTTAAAAAATTGGGGTGCATTAGGTTTTAAAAAAAAATAAATAATTTCATGTTATAGAGACAATTATACTTTTGAAACATATACATATAAATAATAAGTGGCATATTTTCAAAATTTTCTTGGGGGAGGGGATAGTCCATAATTTATGCGTAACTATTATAAACTATAGTTTATAATAGTTACATACTTAGAAATTGTTTGGAGGAGATGCAATTAAATATATATAAATGTATATATCTTATATATTTCGCAGTATAACAAACATTTATATAATTTGTTATTAGCTTTGAGGGGTCCAATTTCCCTGGGCCTCCCCCCATAAATACACCACTGTCAATAACTATAAAATACCTATAAAATAGTGGCATGAAGTTATATTAAAAAAAAAAATTTAAAAATTATTATTATTAAAATTTGTTTACCAGCCAAGGTATTTGAGGTTTATTTACAATAAGTGATATATATATATATATATATATATATAAGTGGCACCCAAAGAAGGATTAATGTGGTTTAATTGAGCCAGATAAATTAGAGGGTGGTACCTTCTTTGTGATTTGTGTCCTTAATTATAATTTTTGTACGTCATATAATTTGAATATTGGGTGAGTGGGTGGTATTTTAAAACAGAGTTATCTTTATTATATCTGCCAATGATTCGCTTAATAGTGAATTTTTTTTTAGTTGACCAATTATATCATTTAATGTTACAATTTTATTTTCTAATTGCTTATTTTTCTGAGATAACAATTTATTTGCATAACTTAATTTTTTTACTCTATTTTTAACTATAGAAAAATTATGCTTTAATCTTCTTGGTGTAGAAAAATGTTCATCACTTAAATCACCAAACCTTGAAGAGCTATAAAATTTTCTCTTCATCAATGTGTGTAGTTGGAGTACTAAAATATAATAAATGTACATATTTAATACTTGTACATCTAGATACTGTAAAATAAGTTAATTTAAATATTAAATTTATTTAAAATACCGTTTAAATGCATTTGCAATCCCTAAATCTGTTACAGATATTTCTTCAATAACAGAAAACAGTGGAGTTGTACATGATTGGCTATTTGCCTCAACATTAGATGGCGCTCTGAAATATAAAAACATATTAATACCTACATCAAGTATAATTTACTATATAATAAACACAATGAATAATATAATTTACATTTCTATTTCATTTTCATTTAAACCTGCTAATTTTGGTATGGCATTTGGCAATAATAATTTTCGGTCTGTACTCATCATGTAATCAGAAGTCTTAAAATGTAATAAACAAACTCTACTATTCACATTCAAACGTTCTACTTAGAGATACAAGGATTCAGTCCACAAACGTCTTTTTTCTAATTTTTTTGCAATACTAAATGTAAAAAAAATTAAATAAGAACAGTATAATGAGAACTTTCAAAATATTTATTTAATAAATAACAAGTGAAAAATCTTAGAACTACAAATAAAATAGTTCAAATACTTACACATGAAATGAAATGTTTGGATGACCCAAATTTGTTACGCCACATGCGACGCATTTAATTGAGTAAACCATTGTACAAATTTAATATTAAAGTGTCAATATATTACCACAGATTAGATGAATATTCATCTAATCTGTGGTAAAAAAGTGTACATCGTCAGTTACAGCTGTTTGAAAAGCGTATCGTTACGGTCGTCGAGAGAGATAACGGCGAAAGAAAACGCAGCCGGAACATTTGGCGAACGCGTTCGTACCGATTCGGAGAAAACACGACGATCCCGACCTTCGCGGGCAAAACAAAACGACAAAACGTTTGCGGTTTTTTTATTAAAATCGACGAAAGATCGACAGAAAAAAAAGACGTGAACAAAAACAAAATGATAACAAAAATAAACGATGATAAACAAATAAGAAAAAATCGCGAAACGAAACGACGACACAGACGGGAACAGCAAGCACACACACACAATGCCACTCTTCCACAACACGCTTCGGCGAGCAATGAGTCGAGTCAAGAAACTCGGTGAAAGCGTACGGTCTTTTCTTTGTATTTAGTTATGTTTTTTATAATTTTTTCATGTATGAGTTGTTTATTTCGTGACTTCGGAACAACCTCGTCGGAACATACGGATGAAATTTTGGTCAGCTGTGAAACTCGGTAAAAGCGTACGGTCTTCTCTTTATATTCGGTTCGTTTTGTTTTTTATAAATTTTGTATTTCGCGACTCCGGCGCTATATAGAGACGGTCTAACGGTCGATCTCGTAAAAATCGTTCTCAGAACGTCGGGATTCGATCTTCGCTAAAAAATTCGTCTAACGGACTCTGAAAAACCGTTCGTCGGGTCACCTGTACATACGGATGAGATCTCGGGCCGCTTTGAAACTCGGTGAAAGCGTACGGTCTTCTGTGTGTATTTAGTTATGTTTTTTATAATTTTTTCACGTATGAAAGGTTTATTTAAAGGCCGTTGCTAAAAAATTCGTATATGTGTATAAAATTTCTAAAGGGAGGGAGGTAGTATGGGGACAAGTGAACCTGGTGTCCCTCCCCGCCATAGCTAAATCACCGGATAACTCAGTCTCTTCTACATTGTTTGCCGGACGTGTACATTATTCATATATATATATATATATATATATATATATATATATATTGCGAATGACAAAATAATAATAAAAGTAATATTAACAATTATAATAACAGTTAAAATATTTTAAAATAAAAATCTTATACGTGAAAAGATGAAGGACAAATCTAAAGGATATGAATTCCAACAACAATAACAATTTTAAACAAAAACAGCATATATCATTTGTAAAAATAAAAAATAAAATAAAATAATTAATGTAATCTATTATAAAAGTAAAATAATTTTTTAAAACAACATCTCATATCTAAATGTGTTTGTACAATATAATCGATCAATAGCGAATCAATTTCATGTAGTAATAAGAAAAACATTTTTTTAAATTCAATAATATCAAAAACAAATAATAATTCAAGACATGTATTCATGACATCATGCATATATATAGTGATTAGATTGAAACAATCATAAGTCCACCACCAAATAAACTATTGTATATAAATACATATATATGTTATCAAATATGGTTTATGTATATACATACATTTATAAAGCGTTTCTAAGACTTAAAAAAATAAAAACTTAATTTAAATTTAAATTTTAAAAATTTAAACATATTTAAATAGAAACAGCATATATTAGAAAAAATAAATAAATACTAATAAAAATAATAATCCAAGACATATATTGTGTGTATATATGTGTGTGTGTTTGTGTTTGTGTGTATCTTTCTAAGACATAGAAACAAAAAAAAAAACAACAAAATTAAAAAATAATATATAGGTAACAAAAAAAAAAAACCAATATTTTATCTATCAGAAACTGTGTTCACAGCTTTCCTTGATGAATAAAAACTGTTATGTGTTAGGTAAAAAACGAAAAAGAAGCTCTGTCCCCGTGCCTTCATCTTCAAATCAACCACTATACATATATAATGTGCTTCTAAGACATATACATATACAACATACATGTGTGTGCCTGTCAAAGAAAGAAAAGTCACAAAAAAAAAAAAATCTATAATATAATATATGAATAAGTTTAGGCATTTTTCTTAAATATCTACTAATCAAAACAATTTACAGGTAAAACAAAATTTTAAATCATATCCCTTAAATATACCAATATTAATGATAATCCAAGAAATCATATATATATAGTGATTGGATTGAAACAAAATAATAATAATATAATATGTTATAAAATATAGCTTATGAATAAACATGCATTTATAAAGCGTTTCTAAGATTTTTAAAAAAATCACAAAAATAAAAAACTTAATTTAAATTTAAATTTTAAAAATTGTAATTGGAAACAGCATATATATATATATATATATATATATATAGACAGAATAATAATAATAAATACTTTAACCTGTTACAAAAATAAAACAATTTTTAAAACATCTTGTATTTGTATGTTTTTGTACAATATAATAGAACAATAGTCATTTTATTTCATGTTTATTCAAAATCTGGACCAATAATCTCAGAAATAAATAATAATCCAAGACATATTATATATATATGTGTGTGTGTGTGTGTGTGTGCGTATCTTTCTAAGACATAGAAACGTAACAAAAAAAAAAAAAAATAAAAATAAACAATTAAAACAATATATAGGTAACAAAAAAAAACCAATTATTTATCAATCATAAGCTGTGTTCACCGCTTTCCTTGATGAATAAAAATTGTGTTAGGTAAAAAAACAAAAAAGCTCTTTTCCCTTGCCTTTATCCTCAAATCAACTACTATACGTATATAATGTGCTTCTAAAACATAAATATATATAAATATATACCATATATATGTGTGTGTGTGTGTCTGTCCAAGAAGACAGAAAAGTAACAAAAAATAATAATAATAATAACTAAAATAAATACTTTAACCTATTACAAAAGTAAAACAATTTTTAAAACATATTATATCTGTATGTTGTTGTACCATATAATAGAACAATAGTCATCCTATTTTATGTTTTAAGTCAAAAAAAAAAAATTTCAAACCAATAATTTCAGAAATAATTAATAACCCAAGATAGTGGTATACTCATTTTTGTACCGCAATTTGCAACAAAAATATAATGCAACATTTATACATTACCATAACATACACACACACACACACATATTCTATATAAGCCTTTTAAGAAAAATGATTAACGCATACGAGTCTGCGTTAAGTGAGACATTTTATGTCTTATGTGTGAAAATTTTTTTTTTAAATTCAAATTTAAATTTTTTCAAAACTAAAACAATGGTTGCAATGAAAACAAACCATAAGGGAGATTTAGGTTTTTTTTCCTGTAATGCTTTTTCGTCACAGTCCCCATTGGGACACTTTTTGGTGACGGTTTTTTATTTTAATGTGCTAAAGTAAAGATATAAAATGTCAAAAGTATGACGGTTCAAACGGTATTGTCTTTCGACGACCGTTCACCTACATAATAATAAGACTAAGACGGCGAAAGTCTACGCTTTTAGTTCAGATTGTTCGACCAGGAAAGCCGACCACCAACTTCCGACTTCTCGACTCAATCGACTTCCACAAGTACACAAGTCCGACCCTGGTGAGCTTAGACCGAGCTTTCGAAGGGCATGAGCATTCGTGAACGCCGACCGTGACGTATCGTCCGTTCCTCGACTGCCCGAACACGATATAATACGTCGTCAGTCCTGCCAAACACACAATAGTTATAATCAAATGAGTTTTATCGTTTTCGGCCGATATGATCGTACACACTATATTCCGCGGATCGTACGAACATAAACGGTATATTTCTTGCTTCTCGGTTTTGGCCGATCGATACTGATACGCCACACGAACATACCGCCATATGTCTTTTGTCATTTTTGGCAAACGTCCGATTCGGTTCCGAGGTATCCCAAGAGGTTTCCCTCGATTGCTAATCTCGTCGGTAAACCTGTAAATCACGGTCGGAAACGTTTTCTAACCGAAAAGAACAGCGATATTCAAATGTTCGATTACGAAAGCAAGACGAACGTACGGCCACGACGAATTCGTCTAAACGTTGATAAAAACAGTGTCGTAAGTTGAGCGTCGATCGAAGAGAATCCGTTTTCGTCCGTCTCGCGGGATGGGTAAAATCGAAAAACATAACACTTACTCGACGGTTCGTCCGTTGTTATCCTTTCGGTCGTCGACGAACGCCCGTCCGATCTTGGAATAAAAATCGACGACGACGCGAGGGTCTACGTCACCGGGTGGGCTCGAACGATAATAGAATCAATGAATAAGAACAACAACAACACGAACAAAAAAAAAAGGAAATACTCGTGAGAAAACGCAGCGGCGATACGTTTTTCTCGTAAAAAAGAGTACCTTGTCAGTAACAGCTGTTCGAAACGCGTATCGTTACCATAGACATATAATAGATGTCTAAGATCGTTACGGTCGTCTAGAGAGATAACAGCATAGATAATACATAATGAATAGGCTATGTGTATACCGTTAGTATAGCCACAGACTATATGAAAATTTCATATAGTCTGTGGTTAGCGGGCAGCGTTCCCGAATAAAGAAGAGAGAAAGCAATATTAAAATCGTATCTTCTGTCCTATTCAGCAAGAAACTACTTATTGTTCCATGAATTATTCCATGAAATAATGATTCCTACTTAAATCATGTAGTGTAATAATTGATTTCTCATGAAAATACAAAATTGATTACGGATTTTTTTTGTTAGATTCTGCTGCAAATGTTAACGTTATCAGTGTAAACACATCTGGTCGACATTATGGCCACAGACTATATGAAATAATTCATATAGTCTGTGTTATGGCTATAACTAGGCATGGGACAAATCGATCATTTTAGTGAACTAGTTCAGTCGTTCACCGTTCATCAAATTGAACTAGTTCATTGAACTAGTTCAGTGAACGATAACTGAACGATATGTAAAAATCATTCAATTACTGCCAGTTAGTGGTGGGTCGTTCATGAACGAATCGTTCCTTTGGAACGAGTATAGAGGGGGAACGAATCGGAATGATTCCACCTACTCGGTCCTTTTACGTTCAATAGGTCCAAAAACAAATCGTTCCATACTCGTATCACCCGCCGATAACACCGAAATGCCGAATTAAGACTGACATTAGTGGTGGGCGTACATGAACAAATCGTTCCTTCGGAACGAACGCAGAGGGAAACGAATCGGAACGATTCCACCTACTCGGTCCTTTTAAGTGCAATAGGTCTAAAACCAAATCGTTCCATATTTGTATCACGCACTGACAACGCCGAAATACCGAATTGAGACCGACAAAATGCGCGCGTTATTTATTATTTAAAACACTACCAATTCTGTTGTTCGACACCAAGGTTAATATATAGTAATAATCTATTTATATTAACCTGGACCTGCTCTAATTAGGCTGGTTTGGTGTTTTCATTCACACTATTTGTACAAGTTGAAAGTTCAGATACTTATAATTCAGAAACTTGTAATTGCTAGTTATATATATACAGTGCTAGTCAAAATAAAGTTTATTAATATTTAAATTTTAATATATTGTACAATCAAAATACATTATAAAAATGTATATTATATTTCAGTGACATTGGAAAAAAAGGTAGAGGGGGCTGTTATACCTTCAGAAAATATTATAATGTAACATAAAAATTAATATATAATAATAAATACTATAATAATAAGTAAATAAATAAACAGTAAAAACTTACACACATTATTAGGTATTATCTATAATATAAATATTAAAATTTATGTTTCATCTGTCTTAATATAATGATGTTTTATTTATAAATTCACAAACTCGTTTGTATGTACAACCAATAAAATTCTCGTAGCAAATTTTGAACTGTAATCAAATAAGTTTAACTTTAAATTGTTCTAAAACAAATCCTACATAGCATCAACACTAAATACTGATTATAATGTGACAAAACAATTATTTACAACTGAATTCATAATGGCGGTCGAGAATACTCACATCTATAGTGTCAGAGAATATTAGTGCCTTGGCGCCTTGATATAAAAACTCGATCATCGTTCATAAATAGATAAGGTGAACGTTTAACGTTCATTCGTTCGCTTTTCATGAACGATTCACGACCATTCCTCGTTCACCGGAGATCGATTGATTGATCGTTCAGTTGGTAGTAACAGTGTTCACATTACACAATCAAAACTAAATGAACGAATGAACGACCACTTTTATTATCAATGAACCGTTCAGTATCGTTCACTTAAGTGAATCGTTCAATTGAACTAGTTCGTTCATGAACGTTACATGTCTAGCTATAACGCGTACATTCGGATATTTTACGAATTCGTAAAACTAATCGTCGATAATTAATAGTCATAGTCGTTGTACATCTACTTATTTGGGTTGCGAGAACGTCAGGATGCGCGAAGGTTTTCAGTGACATCGAAGAGGATCGCATGGAACGTGATGAATTTGTGGAAAGGATAAAAAAAAGACAAGGAAAGAATGTTTAATATTGCCATAACTCGACCAGTAAAGTTAGTGAATCGTCTTTAAAATGTTACGTCGCCTTTGAAAGGTTGTGTTGGCGAACGCGATGGAAATTGACGCCGTTCGTCCGTGTATACTCGCCCGGTTCTGATTCTGTAAGTTTTACCAACGCAATCATATAATTGTCCTTGTTTACCACATAAGATTTATGAACGCGTCTGTTGTTTACGAATTGTCTAGATTAGAAAGATTTCTTTAGGAACGATCATCTCTCGTCTGTGTGTCAAATCGCGTGTAAGTCCCTAGAAAAGAGAAAAAGATGAGAAAATTATCGAACTTGAAGACAATATATTGGACGATGAATATTTATTTAATGACAAAGAGTAGGTTTTTATTCTATGAATACTTATTATGTAATGAAGAACATTTTTTTTTTTTTTTTTAGCTTTACACATTGGTAACATATTGAACTTGAGCACAAAAAGAAGTTGTGCTAAAAATCAATAAAAGAACAGTACAAATTGTTGAATAATAATCAAATGGACTTTCTTCGAGTTGCACATTTACTTGGCACTAATGTTGTAAGTTGTTTGATATTTATACTGTTTAAATGATACATTTTTAAAAATTCTTTAATACAAATATTGGTTTTCGTAGATGACAATTATACAGAGGAGGATAAACTTAAAATCATAGAAGAATTCCATAATTCACTATTAGGTGGTCATCAAGGAGTCTCTAGAACGATAAAACGAATCAAACTGTATCATCATTGGAAAGGATTGAAATCTGATGTTAAAAAATTCATAGCTTCCTGTCAATCGTGTCAACAAAACAAAAGCACGAATAAAACCATTAAACAACCTATGATAATTACTACAACAGTCACAAAACCATTTGAAAAAATATTTCTTGACATTGTTGGACCACTTCCAACAACAAGTAAAGGTCATTCATATATACTAACTATCCAAGACGACCTAACTAAGTTTTCAGCAGCATTCCCATTAATTGTTCATGATGCAAACTCGGTAGCAAAGGCATTTGTGGAAGGATTTATATGCCAACACGGCATACCAGAATCAATTGTCACAGACTGCGGGACGGAATTCATGAGCAAAATTTTTAAAAGTTGTTGTAAGCTTCTTAAGATAGAAAAGATTAACACGACTCCATATCATCCACAATCAAATGGAGGCCTTGAAGAATCACACCGAACACTAGCAGAGTATTTGAGGCACTATACAAACAAAAATCAAGCAGACTGGGATGACTACGTCATCTATGCTATGTTAGTGTATAATACAACAATACAATAACGAACCATCAACCATATGAACTAGTTTACGGTTTTCCAGCAGTAGTTCCTCACACTCTTAGTGGCATTCCTCAAGTTAAGTACAATTACGATGACTATACGTTCGAGCTAAAACAAAAGCTACAAGAAGCGCATAAAATAGTTCGAGACACTATAATATCTAGCAAACAGAAGTCAAAACAAATATACGACCAAGATCAGCACAAGATAGATGTACAAGTAGGAAATCAAGTATGGATAAAAAACCACCAACAGAAAGGAAAATTAGGTTATATATGGCTAGGTCCTTACACAGTATTAAGTCTACATGATAATGAAAATATTACAATACAACGAGGAAGAAAAGAAGTCAGAATACATAAAAACGAAATAAAAAACTTCCAATCTTAATTTTGTTTATATATATATATATAAATAATAATAACAATAGTTCACCATTTTTCAATCAGGAATGGGACAATTTACAAATACCCCTATTCTTCAAGGTTTTATTCACACAAATCTAGTAGATATTAAAACAATCAAAGAACAGATTAAAGAAATAAAAACTCAATTGCCTATAGGATTAAATGTACCGGTTAACATAGTTAACGCGGATGTATCTGAACTCTTTAAGTTAATATCATTAAATGTAGTTTATTTTAAAGATGTACTTGTTTTTATTTTAGAAATACCCTTAATTAATAGTTATGAGTTTATGTTGTATAAACCATTACCTTTACCCTTTAAGGTTAAAAACGATGTATATGGTATCATTGAACCAAGTTCGGACTACATAGCAATAGATAAAACAAGATTGTATTTTATAAATTTAAGTAATCAACAATTATCAAAATGTAAAAAAAATCGCCAATTCAATAATATGCTATCATAAGGAACCTATATATCATGTAAAGGGATCGTGTGAAACGACGTTGTTTCGCAACCCTAAAAACTTATCGGATAATTGTAATTTGAAGTACGTTAAGTTTTCGCATAATATTTGGCATAAACTAGAAGATAAGAATACATGGTTGTATGTAACCAATAATGAAAACGTAGTTATAACATCTAATAATATTACCGAACCATTAATAGTAAATGTAAATAGTACGGGTATGTTAAGCTTAAAAAATTATTGTCAAGCTAACACTGTTGATGACGAAATTAAACTCATACCAGAAAGAAAAATATCATCAAAAACTTTCACAAATTTTGTCCCACAATTGAACCTCACTATAAATTTTGAAACAATATTAAACTTAACTGACTATGATAATATATTCTTTCCAAAAGAAAATCTAATAATAACTTAAATAAATTAATAGAAAATGCTAAGTCAAAAGAGTTAAAAGTTAAAAGAATTATACGATCAATTTAAAAAAAAACTATCAATAATATTGATGACGCTTTTGACAAAAATATTACGTTTATCTTAGGAATAATTACTATCAGCAGTGTTTGCATATTTTTGGTATTAATATATATAAAGGTTAAGAATCTGTTTTGTAATAAAATTAAACAAATAGAAGCAGAGATAGTACCTAAACTTTATGATGAATTAGAATTAACTGCAAATTCCGAAAACACTGGAAAATCACCACCAAAAATAGTTTAATGTAAGGAGGTGATCTTCCATTCAACCCTGGGGGTGTTATGAACCCCTTGTTCATATACGGTATGTATGCTGACTAAGCATAAGTGACTGCCGTCGCACGGTCGTATTGGAATATGCGACGACAATCGTTTTCCGATGTAACAACACATACAGTGTCAGTTCTATTATTAAGATAATTCATATTTATATATATACTAACCGACTCAATAAAATTCTATTAACTTCCACATCTCCGGAGTAAAGTAATTTCACCATACCAGGACCCTTACACTACCAAATTCCTCGACCCAACGGACTCAACCGAACAGGTCGATACAACAAGTGGCAGGGATATTTACCTGGCACACAACAATTGGTGACAACGGTGCTCTCCATATCTGGTGGCAACGGTGCTCACAACAATACGCACAGCCAAATGAACAACTGTTGGATGACGTTCATGAATAGGATAAGAGAAAATACGCCAAAAAGCTTTATTGCTACTAATGTAGAGTCCTAATTGATATCCTTCAATTTCATCGATTGGTACAGATGCATTTCCCACTCCAAAAAACTGCCATATCGAATCCTTTGTTAATATATTTGCATATGTTTTTGATCGATTTTATTTATTGATTTATCGATATTGGGGATATCCTTCATTGCCAGTGATAGTTTCAACGTGTAAGTCTCTTGGATAGCGTTTCCAACATTTTCCATTGTTCACGCATGGAGATTTGGTGTTGATCGCTCGACGTGGGCCATGAATCATGTATTTGGTAACGACTTCGAATAATCCTGGATCAATGTCGACGTCTGGTATTTCTGGTAAGATGAATGCATCAATTTTGTCTGGTGTAATTCTATGAATTAACCAAATCAAAACGTGTGCATGCGGCAATCCTCTTTTCTGCCATTCAATAGAATAAATCCAACAACGTGTCTCACCAAAAACACGATACTTGTAAATGAAATCCATAAAAGATTTCAATTTTTGTTTGAACACACGTGCAATGATGTCATAGCGATCCGAAAATGATTGTCTAGGCAACAGAAGTTCTCTAGTTTAATCCCACCAATCCAATGATTGGTGATGCTTGTTGCTCGGTTGTTTCGGAAGCTCGAAAGGCAATTATCGTTCGTGCTACACATGTAGATCGGCCAATCGATTTCCGTTGGGGGACATAACTGTCAATGATATAGTGGAGAAATTGGTAATCAAAATCTGACAGAGGTTATAGAAGCACGATGATAGATTTGTCGTTGGATTTTGAATGTTAGCATGTAATTCTTATGTACGACGCTAAAGCGTTGACGATAAAGGTCGATAAAGGCTACATTACCATTGCTACAACACGCAAACTACCTACACATTTGCAAGGCGCAACATTACTAATTACTTACGAAAACTGAGAAATTGTATTTTCTATGACAAATTAATAAAAAACCATGCCAGAACCTTTAAAAATAACATATGACAGTTGCCTTTTTTAACCATCTGAAGTCACACCATAAGTTACGGCGAAAGGTAAACAACTCGCAGTTGTGAAGGACCGCCGGTTTACCGGTGCCGGGTTTTGAAACCTTTTAAGAGAAAAAAACCATCCCGGATCCACGCTGAGTATGTAGGAAAAAACCCTATCAAAATCCATCCAGCGGTTTGGCCAGGCATCAATAACATACAGACACCAATTTATTTTTATATATATAGTAGGGTGTCCGTTAATTTACCTTAATATATTCGGACTAACTTCGTAACCACCTAAATTTTTTCCTTTTTATAAAGGAATACTTATCCTAAAATTTCAAACGTTTATGTTTACATTAACCCATGCCGCCGACACTCTAAGTTTTGAAAATTCGTGTTTTTTTGAAAATTTTACTTATTTTTCGATTTATCTAATTACACACAACTCATAGAAAAAAAATTAATGTATTGAAATAACCAAAAAATTATGCTCTACAAAAAAGGTTGTTTTTATTTTTTACCCATTATAAGGAATGGATTATAATATTAATTATATTAATATAAATTATATGGAGGAGCATTTCTGAAATTAATAAATGGTCTGATTGGATGATGATTGTATTTGTGTAATTTTATAAACGGGTGTATTTGTGGAGCAGCAACGTTTATATTATTTAATAAAAATTATTTCTGATTTCTAGATATAATTGCGGTTGCATTATTAATTAAATTATAAATTTGTTTTAAATGAATTGTAGAACTGTCAGATGTTAAAGTTTCGATATTATTGTTTATTTATGAATTATTAAGTTTTGTTTCGAATGTTATTAGTATATGCAATAATTATAGAATTTGATTTGTCCAATTGGGATGATTTCAGATTTATTTTGTTATTAAATACAATTATTCTATACGGTGATTTATACGATTAAAACGTATCGTATCAGATGTATATCGAAGTAGTGAACTCTCGGGTTAATAAATATAAATGGTTTCACTTTATTATAACGCGTAATATTTCGCTTTGTATAACTCGATTGTGGTTCAGTCGTGCGTAACAGATACTATATCCAGCACTAATATTTTGATTTGATACACCTCTATGATATACGATTGAGAAGTATTTGAAAATGAAATTCGCGCGCGCGGTATAAATGTTATCATATTGTTATCTACGCGGTACGAGATTAACAGAAATGATACGTAATTCTACCGACACTGTTAACGTTATCAGTGTAAACACATTATCGCTATAACGCGTATATTTGGAAATTTTACGAATTCGTGAAACTAATCGTCGATAATTAATAGTCATAATCTTTATACATTCATTTATTAGGGTTGCGAGAACGTCAGAACCTCGCAAGGAACATGATGATTTCGCGTGAAGAATAAAAGGAAAGACAAAGAAAGAACGCGTAATATTGTCATTCCTCGGTCAGGTAAGTTCGTGAATCGCCTTTAAAAGGTTACGTCACCCTTGAAAGGTTGCATTGGCGAACGCGATGGGAATTGACCGTCGGTTATTACTCGACCGGTTCAGATTCCGTAATTTTTACTGACGCGATCACGTATCTGTCCTTGTTGACCGCATACGATTTTTAACTCGCCTGTTGTTTACGAATTGTCTAGATAAGAAAACTCACGAAGAAGCCGCAAAGTGATTGAAGCTGGAAAATGATCATGAAAAAGAATCGATCGTCCCTCGGCCGTGTATCGAATCGTATCATAAATACCTAAAAAAGAGAAAAGATGAGAAAATTATCAAACTTGAAGACAATATATTAAACAATGAATATTTATTTGATATCAAATAGTAAGTTTTAAGTTTTTGTTCTATAAATACGTATGAGGCTATTAAAATAATTTTTTTTTTTTAGCTTCACACTACAATAACGTATTGAAATAGAGCACAAAAAGAAGTTGTTAAACCTCGCAAAAAAAATCATAAAAAAGCTTGAGAACCTATTAATGTCAAACGTTATCGAAATATCGAAATTTGAGGTGAACAAAGTTCCAATTACCTAACAACAAACTTGGTAGGAAGAACAAACATCTTTGTCTGTTTTTATATTTGGTGCTAAAAATCAAAAAAAGAACAGTACAAATTGTTGAATGATGATCAAATGGACTTTCTTCGAAATGCACATATACTTGGCACTGATAACGCACGTTGTTTGATATTTAATTCTGTTTAAATGATTTGTATTCAATACTTTTTGATCTTTTTTTTTTATTTATTTTTTTTAGGAGAAATAAGAAATAACTGAAAAACGAAGTAGACAACTTAGAAAGAAAAAAAAACATAGAAGAAACACGAAAAAATTTGCTAATATATAAATTCAAAAAAGAATTAGTTCAAGGTGTCAGAGACCATTAAGTAATAATTTTATTTTTATGATTTCGCTGAATTTAACTGTAGTATAATTTTTTTTCTCAGATTCTTGTCTTTGAAAGTGAGCTGGTTTAGACAAAACACCACAAATTCCACAATAAAAAATTGGATATACTCAGCCCAAAAATGTTCCTGCTATGTCGGTTGCTGTTCGTGTTGCTGTAGAGATGTCCTTTAAACTTGGAAATGAAGTAAAAATCCACAATATTCCAAAAATTAATGTCAAATTGAGTTTTTTACATTTAACATTATTTTTAGGTCGGTTATAGTATACGTCTTGTAGATTGTACATTAGAGCGTCCCATTATTAAGTATAAGACTGATGAGATGTTACGTAGGGAATTTTCGTCAGAACCTGACTTGCAGTCTTATAGTGTAATGATGGGAGTAAGGAATCCAAGAGGCGACACTCTTACAGAATTTTGCACAAAACATAGATTATCAATAACAAATACTCACTTCCAACACCATAAGAGAAGACGTTATACTTGGAAAGCTCCCGGCGATACAAGACGGTTACAAATAGACTACATACTGGTTAAAGAAAGATTTAGAAATCAAGTGAAAGACAGTAGGAGCTATCCAGGCGCAGATATAGACAGTGATCATAATCTCGTATTGATGCACTGTGATCTTAAGTTCAAGAAATTACGAAAAACAACAAAGAAATCATTCCAAGTGACGAACTTCAGAAATGAGACCGTCAGGGAAATATATAGGGAAAAAACAAACAAAGCTATAAGAGAGTACAACATGATACGAGAAATCAACGATGTGGATAGTAGATGGGAAAACATAAAACAGTGCCTATTAAAGTCGGCAGAAGAAGTATTGAGAGAAAGGAAAACAGCCGCTAGGAAAGAATGGATAAGTGACAACATAGTAAAAATGATAAATGAAAGAAGGAAATATAAGAATGCGAGAGACCAACGAGGCAGGGAAACATACAGAAGTCTAAGAAATGCGATTAACAGAGAATGTAGGAAAAGCAAGGAGGCGTTTTTGGATAGTATTTGTACAGAAGTTAATATACAGTTGAAATCGGGGCAAATGGACAAAGCATATGGAATAGTAAAAACATTTTTCGGAGACAGGAAAATAAAATTGACATGTATCAAAGGGAAAAGTGGCGAGATTCTGTTTGAAGAATCGGAAATAACAAAGCAATGGAAAGAATACCTGGAACACCTATACGGAGAGGAAGAAGATTCAGACATACAATTAGAAGAGGATGAAGTAGATCAATTAAACACAGTAGGTGAAGATCGAACCATAATGAGGGAGGAATTCGAAAAAGCTTTAAATGAGTTAAAGGATAGGAAGGCTCCGGGGGTAGACGAAATACCAGCAGAATTTATTAAAAACAGTGGAGAAAATGTCAAGAATATGCTATATGAACTAGTCTATAGAATCTATGAAACTGGGAAAATACCCCAAGATTTTACAAAATGCATAATAGTGCCAATACCCAAAAAGGCAAGAGCAAATACATGCGAACAGTATAGAACGTTGAGTCTGCTTTCTCATGCTTCAAAAATTCTTACACGTATTGTGCTGAGACGAATGGAAAACACTGTAGACAGTCTATTAACCGAGGACCAGTTTGGCTTTAGAAGGCAAAGAGGCACTAGAGAAGCCATACTTGCACTAAAGCAAGTTATTGAGAAACAAAATAGGGAAAGCAAACCAACTTTCATAGCCTTTATAGACTTAGAGAAAGCCTTTGATAACGTAAAATGGAAAACATTATTTCAGATTTTGAGGAAATCAGGGATTACAAGCTCAGATAGAAGAATAATTAAAAGTCTCTACAAGAACGAGATAGGAGTAGTACGCTATAGAGATAGCCAGGAAACAGCAAAAATTAAGAAAGGCGTAAGGCAGGGATGTTCCTTATCACCATGTTTATTTAACCTTTATGTACATGAAGCCGTTAACCGAGTAAGGGAATTAACAAATGCACGAATAAAGATTCAAGGCGAAAAAGTAGATATGCTTCGGTTCGCGGATGACATAGCGGTGTTAGCGGAGAGTGAGGAAGAATTACAAAATATTCTAACGGTCATGAATATTATATTCAAAGATGAATATAATATGAAAATAAATAAGTCAAAAACTAAAGTCCTCGTATGTAGTCGTAAAGAAGTAGTTAAGCCAGACATAAAACTAGATGGTGACACACTAGAAGTAGTAGATAAATATAAGTATTTGGGAAGTTTGATAACAAATAAAGGAGGATGCGCTCAAGAAATAAGATGCAGATTACAACAGGCACGTTGTACATTTCAAAAGAGGAAGGGCCTATACTTACTTCTAGAAATATAGATTTGAAAATAAGGAAAAACCTACTAAAGACCTACGTCTGGAGCGTGGCACTTTACGGTAGTGAGACGTGGACAATAAAGAAGGCTGAAGAAAAGAAAATACTAGCATTTGAAGTGTGGTGCTGTAGGAGAATTCTCAAAATAAGTTGGGAGGATCGTATAACAAATGAAGAAATTTTTCGAAGAATAGGAGAGGAAAGAAGTTTCCTAAAAGCTTTGAAAATAAGTAGAGCTAAGCTAATTGGACACACACTACGGCATCACAATCTACTAGGTAGAATAATAGAAGGATATATAGAAGGGAAAAATAGTCGAGGAAGGCCACCACTCGAATACATAAGCCAAGTAGTGAGGGATATAGGGTGTGGAACATACTACGAACTAAAGCGTAAAGCGGAAAAGGGTGAAGAATGGAGGAATGCTGCCAACCAGCCTTTGGGCTGTTAACAAAAAAAAAAAAAAGTGTAATGATTGTTGATGTTGCTAGCATACGCGCCCTACACAATGATATATTATTTGGTTTAGTACAGCGGTTCCCAACCTATGGTCCGCGAGACATCATGTGGTGGTCCGCGAGGCATACCTATAAGATTTTAAAATATTTCAATTTTCCTTTGGGCGTGTTACAAATATTACGTACCGACAATCGTTACGTAAATTCTAATATCTGTGAAAAAATTGATTCTTATTTATGAGAAAAAATAATGTCTAAAAATGATGGTGGTCCGTGACGTATTGAAAGTTATCTAAGTGGTCCGTAGTGTCAAAAAGGTTGGGAACCACTGGTTTAGTAAAACGCTTAACAAGATTCAGGCCAGACTTAAATTTATTAATCTCTGGTGTCACAAAAGACGCACAAAAGTTTTCCCAATTTTTCAATGATGCTGTCATTTTTGAAATGCCTGGTGAGTGTTGTTTAAATTACATTTATTTCGTTATTTTTAAAATTATATTTCCCATAGGGATGTGTTTTCCTGTGGATATATACTACACAAAAGCACCAGAAGCCGATTACATTGATGCGTGTGTTGTATCTATATTACAAATCCATGTGACACAGCTGCTTGGAGATATTCTAGTATTTTTGATTGGACAAAAAAAAAATCAAAACTTGTAATGAACTCCTATAAGAACGCGTTCATAGACTTTAAATTTTGAATCAATGAGTTAATTATATTGCCAGTTTATAGTAATTTACCAACTGATAGGCAAGCTCAAATTTTCGATCCTACGCCTTCAAATGCCAAAAAAGTAATTATTTGCGTTCAACCTGTTCAGTAAATTATAGCCACCAATTGGCAGAAACATCTTTAACAATTGACAATATTATTTATGTTATCGATCCAGGTTTTTGTAAACACAATAATTTCAATTCGTGAACAGGCATAAACTCATTAGTAGTGAACTGGTCGAGTAGCTGCTGGCAAATGTTTCCGTTTGTATAGAGCATAGACTTATAAATGTGAACTAGAAGATAATAGAGTTCCAGAAATTTAAAGAATTAATTTAGGTAATGTTGTGCTAATGTTGAAGGCCTGTGGTGTTAAAGACTTAATACATTTTTATTTCCTATATACTCCGCCACATAAGTCACTGGTAAGTAAATATATTTTTTAATCAAATATAAATAGATGTTTATCCAACTAATGTTTAAAGGTCCAGTGCAAGCTGGAGCAACTGTATGCATTGGGTGCATTTAATCACAGTGGTGAATTAACCAAATTAGGAGGACATATGGCTGAATTTCCATTTGACCTCATGATGGCTAAAAAGCTGTTGGCTTCTGAAAAGTATGTATTTATAAAAATGAAATAATATATATAATATTAATGATGATTTTCATTCTCCAACTTTGTGTAAAACCTAGCAAAATACAAATTATTCCAATTTAGTATTCAAATAATTAAATGTTCAATTAATTATTAAGTATTTCTTAATTTTTTTCAGGTTCAAATGTTCAGAAGCTGCTACTATACGTGGAATAAGTGTGAATAATGCCATATTCTACAGATCTAAGGATTAACAAATTTTAGCAGCTACTGTCCGTAAAAACTTTTTTCTTACAAGTGGTTATCACTTGGCTTTGTTACTAATACGCTTAGATATCCGAATAGAAATAAAATGAATCACTGTACAAGATGATTAAAAAATGTTTAAACTATAATTGATGTAAAAGAAAACGAATGCAATTATTGAATTAAATGTTTAATGCTCTGTGAAGGTTCTGACACTTCCCCACTTGTGTTCATATGCAGCGAGCTGTTCTACCGTCCGGTCTAAAGGGTTTGTTCAGCACATTCCTTTAGTCTGACAGTGGTTCACAATAAATAATATTGTAATATAGTATTGTACGACTACATATATTCTAATACTGTCTTCATCAGTGATTCGTAACACCCCTACCCCTAAATGGAACATGGGAGCTTAATAGTCACAATGTTTCACAAAATGACAATAATTATTATTTTTTAATTAACATAATTTAGTTGTTTTTCTGAAAGCTCAGTCTCAGCATCATCTGGCTTGTACAATTTTACGTTACTCCTATTGAGTTCAAACACTATTGTAGTTTTATTTAAATATAATTAAAGAATTGTCAAGAAGTTATCGCTTTATATTATTCCATTTATTAATTAATTCGGGGTGATTGGTTCGAAGATTCTACTGTAACAATATATATGTTTATATTTAAAATCTCTTACCTCCAAAATATTCTTGGATGGTTTCCTTTTTCAATTAAACGGATCGAGAGTGTGTTGTTCGTTGCTGATATTATTTTAATTACTCTTGTAAAAGGGCATATATAATATGATGA
The DNA here is from genome assembly GCA_019022885.1 of Schlechtendalia chinensis. Classification (NCBI taxonomy): domain Eukaryota; kingdom Metazoa; phylum Arthropoda; class Insecta; order Hemiptera; family Aphididae; genus Schlechtendalia; species Schlechtendalia chinensis. The sequence continues at coordinate 3,435,932 of JAFHKX010000014.1, forward strand.
TAGTCACTCTCTTATTTACAAAAGTAAATATATAATTTGATAATGAGTGGTTATCATTACAATATCTTTTATTTAAATTCAGTGACTAACAGTTTTTAATATAGTTTAATTATTTTTAATAATATTACTATAAAATAAAATAATTTCTGAAATGGAGAATGTTCTTAAGTATTAATTCAGATATTAAAAATAATATTTGGAAAAGCAGCTAGCTAATTTGATTGCTAGCACTATAAGTTATCGATGACATTATTGTAAAAATAATAACTTATAAATGTGGATTTAGTGTGATTGTGAAATTTGTTCCTTAAAATGTCATAGTTCATAATTTAAAACATAAATAATTCCATTAATAATATTATATTATAGTTTTTAACATCAACTACTAGTGTTGTAACTATAAACTATAACAATTATCTATTAACAATATATATATTTATAAATATGTTTAATGTATAAATTATATCTTGTTTCTGTTGATCTATCAAACAAATTTAGCTGTAATGAATGTTTTGATATATGGTTTGATGTATTGTATAGTCAATAGTAATCATCTATTCTGAAATGTATAAGAACAAAATACTTTTGACAAACATTTATATAGAAATAATGTTTCTTGCACTAAAAATTCAAATAAAACAATAAAGTCACAAATTTGTATTTTGGCACCTTTCTTGAAGCAGTTCACATGAGTCTTATTTCCTTTTAAATGTTAAATGAAAAATGTTTAAATACATTGTTGGATTTTAAATACTTCGAATAACGCTTAAGTTTCTATATAAGTGAGTATTCATGTATTGTTTTAATACAATACTTGTATTTATTTAATACAATTTTCATACATTTATAAAAAAAAAAAAACTCATAAATGGTTTTGATATGTAGGATAGATATATAAGTCATATATATAAGTATACTAATTTTAAGTTTCTCGAGATGAAAAGAAGCAATAATAATAAAAACATATAAAATATTCATACAGCATTGAAATCAGTTTTTTCTTACTTATTTTTATTTGTAGATTTTGACCATACAGATACACATCATTTTATTGACATAAAACCTATCTTATTAGATGTATACCGAAATAGAGAATTTTCAGGTTTAAATTTATTTGAAAAATATTTTTATAAACAATTAATGAATGACAATAAACATAAATGGTTTTACGTTTTTATAACGTAATATGAAGTTTTGTAAAACTCGATCGTGATTTGGTCGTGCGTAACAGATACTATAACCAGCACTAATATTTTAAGTTTGATACAAATCTATGATATTCGATTGAGCAGTATTTGAAAATGAAATTCGCGCGCGCGGTATCAATGTTATCATATTGTTATCTACGCATATGTAATTATCAAAAACGCGACGTAATTCTGCTGCAAATGTTAACGTTATCAGTGTAAACACATCTGGTCGACACATAGACATATAATATATTATATGTCTATGGGTCGACATTATGGCTATAACGCGTACATTCGGATATTTTACGAATTCGTAAAACTAATCGTCGATAATTAATAGTCATAGTCGTTGTACATCTACTTATTACGTGTGTGAAGTTAGCAAGAGGTCCAGCAAGTAAAACGTATATTGAGTTGCCTATCATCAGCCCCTAACTCTAAATGTACACTGATAAGGCTATTGTGCAGATTTATAAGAAAACGATAGATAGCACTGTATACATAAGATGAAAATTAATGCCAGAGAACATACTACAGAGAGAAACAATTTTATTCAAATATTTATCAGATTATTAATCATGTTATGGTTTTCATTAAGTAACTGAAATAGTAAGTATTCACTATTCGTGAACATTAGAACTCATAATTCTAAATAATTGGTAGTAATTAAATTATTATGTTCCTCTAATTATTAAAGTTGTTTGTTTTTGTGTGCTCAAATCCTAAACATCACATCAATCAGTCTACAAGGAAAAAATGTTTTTTTTGTCATTTTTTTCTAAAATTTATATAACTGATCCTATGGATATATAGGATAAAACTAATACAAATGTACCTGTATTTTATTACATTATAATACATTATTCTGTGTTCGATCTATTTTTATTATGAAGTGTTATTAACAATAATAAAATTGTTTATAGTTCAAAAATCATTTCAATAGGAAATATAATTAAGTTAAAAATAATGTTCTTTTTTTAGTATTAAAATTATTTAATGTTTGATTTTTAAAAAAATCTTTTTAATGTTATTAATGATATTTAAAAAAATTAATATATGTATAAATGTACATATACAAAAATCATCATTTTACATGCAGAAAGCAGATTTTAATTTTTTTAAATAAAATATATATATATGTGTGTGTATATTTAAATGTACAAAAAAGCCAATGAGTATTAAATAAAAATATAAAAAAATTGTTGTATTAGTTTTATACAACTACAAAACTCCAATTCAATAAAACAACAATTAATAGTGTGAATCCGTTTTAAACTATATCCAATACCGTAATTAGAATCAAACTAGATTTAACTTGATAGAAAACTGCAATACAAATTATAAAAATAAATTAAATAATATAATAAAACAAAATAATATTATTAAAACTTTAAAAAAATTAATTAAAACAAAATAAAGCTTAAATCATTCCTGTAGATAAATCAAAACGCTATTGTCATTGCATGTACTAATGATATTCAAAACAAAACTATAGATTTTATAAATAAAAATAATATTGAAATTTTAACATCTGAACTTACTACAAGTTATTTAAAACAAATTAATAATTTAATTAATAATACAACTGAGATTATACCTAAAAACCAGAAAAGATTTTTATTTAATAATAGAATCGTTACAGCTCCATTATTACCCATTTATAAAATTACATAAAGATAATCAAACAATCAGACCATTAATTAATTTCAGAACTGCTCCTTCATATAATCTAGCTAAATTTTTAGATCAACTAATAAAACAAAAATTAAAATTTAATAATGAAACATCAATACGAAATTCTTATGACTTTATTAAAAAAATAAATAATATTAATATTATACTTGGTTGTAGAATGATTTCCCTTGATGTAAAAAATGTATATACATCTATTCCTAAATTCGATGCATTAAACATTTTCAAAAATAAGCTTATTCTTAATAGTGATTTTAATCCAAATGAAATTCGTGAAATTATACAATCAGTTGACGTTATTATTAACCAAAATTATTTCCAATACAACAATAAATTATATACGTAAAAAGGTCTAGTAATGGGTGGTCCTGTAAGTGCACTTTTATCGGAATTGTACTTAATAAATTATGAAACAAATAATATACTTTCCAATAAATTATATATAGTCCATTTATTAAAGCTTATTTCAGATATGTAAATGATACATTCATTTTATTTAGAAGTACTAATAGACAAACAGAAAATATGGTTAATCTTCTTCTTCGGTTTTATAGGCCATTGAGGCCCATTACCGCAACACAAACTTGCTTCCATCTATCTCTATCCTGCGCTAAAGTTTCTCCATCTCGTATTCCGATCTCTGCTAAATTCTTCTCCACTTTGTCAATCCACCTTTGTTTTGGTCTGCCGAGTGGTCTTTTCGCATGAGGTTTCCATTTTACTACCGCTTTCATTAAACTATTTGACCTCCATACATGACTGGCCCATGCCATTCTTCTATATTTTAATACTGCGACTATGTCTGGTTCTTTATATAACTGTTGTAATTCTATATTATTTCTATTATTCAATTTACTCTAGAAACAGAATTAAATAGTGTAATTAATTTTTTAGACCTTAGGGTTAACTTAATTATAAATTTGAATTTAATATTTACAGAAAACCTACATAAACTGATTCCATTATTTTTTACAATTCCAATCATCCTTTTTTACAAAATATTGTATTTTTTAACTCTATTTTTTATAGACTTGAGCGTATTCCTTTAAATAAATATAATTATAAACATGAGCTTAATATTATATATGATATTGCACTTAAAAATAAATATAATTTAAACACAATTAAAAGAATACATAAAAAAAAATTAAAGAAAATTAAAAAAAACCTAAACAAATAAATAATACAGTTAATTATTGTAGTATGAAATATCAAAATATAATATCAGAAAAATTGGCAAAATTTTTAAATAATAATATAAATAATATTAAAATTGCATTCAATACTATTAATAATTTAATTAAACAAATAAATTAAAAAACAAAACAATTTCCAAATAATAATTTTAATAAATTTAAATTTCCTGTTATTTATAAACTTAAAAGTAGTTGTAATAAATTTTATGTTGGTAAAATGAATAGAAATGTTAATACAAGATATAAAGAATACATCTCTGAAATAAGATTTAAAAAAGCTAATCCAAATTCAAATTTTGCAAAACAAGTATTAAAAAATAATCATTTTGTTAATTTTAATATAGATAGACTTAGAAATTTTAAATATACAACATAATATTTATATCAATTCTGTTTTGGAAGACATATATTTATAAAGAAATTAAACATAAAAAAACATAAAAAAATATTTTGAATGTACAGATTTTAAAAATAACGTTTTATTTAAATATATATTAGATAATATTAATATTATGCCATAGGTATTTTCATTATGTACACAATTTCTCTGCTGTTTGAAATTGTATTATTATATAATTTTTATATAATAATACAATTTTACGAGTATTAATTTATAATTTATATTTTATTTCTATCTTTTTTCTACATATCCTTTTATTTTTATTTTTTTTGTAATTTTATTTTTGTTTTCACTATTTTATTTTCATCTTTTAATACTTCATGTATAGAAACATAAAAACTTTTTTTTTTTTGGGGGTGCTTTTTAGATATTTTTATATGAATAATAGTTTTTATTTGTAAAATATGTTAAATGATTATATATATATATATATAGTTTTTACAATATTACTATAGGCAAATTATAATAATAATTATAAAAAAATTATAGTTGAAGAATAACACTAATCACTAGTCCATAATGAGTAATAACATTTTTTGATCATATGCATTCATAAAATTAGTTTATTGAAATGTTTTTTTAAAAATATGCAATTTTGTATCCGTGAAATGAATACCTTTATCAGTCAGTATTAGTAGGAACATACTGGTTCACAAATACTGGTCAATAATTTCAAAAAATTTGTCATCCTAGAAATATTCACTAAATAAAAAAAAATGTATAGATATAATATAAAAAGTGCATGTATACTCACATAATATTTTGGGATTGTAAAATTAAAATAAAACAATTAAAAATCCATGTGCCTAGATAATTTTCATCGGTACACTCGCACTGAATTCATAAACCTAAAATATAATTGTTTTTATTATACTTTATAATTATAATATTTTATGTTTAATACTTACAAATAAAATATATTATATATATTTTTTATATATATTTTTTAAACTGTTTTGAGTGTCCTTAAATCAAATGTCAATTTCCATGGATGTTATGTTCCTAAAAAAAATATAAAAAAATAAATTACGTTTTGTCTTTACATAAGTCAAATGTACCAAATACCGTCCCACTTCGAGTCAACATTATTTAAGAACATTATAGGTAACATTGGATGAATCCATTATTACATGAATATCCTTGAATGATATTAAACCCTTAACAGACTTCGGACTGTCAATTACACAAATCTAAAAAGCTACATATTTAAGTATAAATAAATAATAATTTTTTATACATGTGTAATTGGTGTGGTTATAATGTACGTGGCTGTGAATATAAAATACAAAATATGAATTAAATATATAAAAATTAAACTAGCTTTATATAACAATCTCTCTACTTAGAAGTAAATTATATAAGTATGAATTTAAATTTCTACTGACATAACAAACAAAGAAAAACAATTTTCTCATAATTTTCAACTCTGTCTTCTTTAGGAATACAATTTAAAGCAACCCATCGTCCACACCGTGTACAAGACACCCAATTTACATTATTTTGGTCTTCCTTACAACGGTGTGTGTTCGACAACCTATTGCAGTATAAACACACGTCGACCATATTCTCAGACTTTTCCAACAGATAATTTTTTAAATAAAACCTGTATTCGTTAGGATCGAACTTCGGATCAAAATGTAATTCACTCATGATGGTGAACATGTAATATATTATAAAAACTCCACAATTATATCCATCATTTTGTACTGGAATATTTTGCATAGGACATGAAATAAAATTTAACAATGGAAACTCATTCTTGTCACCATAAATACAATTTTCTTTCAATCTTGTATTTAATTCCTTAAAACGTGTAGCACACAGTCTACTATCTATGTCCTTTGGTCTCATAGGATCCATAATCATACATTCTTTTTTCTTAAAATCAACAATTGCAATAATCCAATGAGTACTACCTATGTTCCACGGTAAGACCACTATACTATTCTCTTTAAAGACAATTTTTTTGCGTTCATTTTCTCCAATATCCATTTTCTCCATTAATCTTCGAACAATCTCGCAAGATAAAACTTTTACATTGTTTAGTCTTAATTCATACACCTTTAAGGCCAAGCATATATCTATAGCAAAATTATTCAACCAATTGTGCCCAGACAACGAGTCAAAATCTCGAAACACCAGTTCTTTGAAAATTAAATCATCACTCAAATATTTTTGTTATACCTATTATTGTTGAACTATCATTCAATGAAACGATAGTTTCATTTTTCTCTTCCAATAATCGAATAAGTTTTCGAAGTTCCGAATTTTCTCGATTAAGAGAAGTTACAAGATTTTTCCTTAAATTCTTATCAATTTTATTGAAAACAAATTTACATATACCATGCACACATTCGTGTGTCGAGGTAACTTCATCAAATTTCAATTCTGGATATGTCAGATGAACGAATTCAGCAACTTCGTTTAATTTTTTAGTTAAATTCATTTTGTTAAAATGATTATACTATTTAGTTACTTAGTTTAGAACCTAAATCTAAACTTTTTATATTAGCTTTGAACCTAAATCTCAGCTATGTTTAGAACCTAAATCTAAACTTTTTAATTTAGCTTTGAACCTAAATCTCAACTATGTTTAGAACCTAAATCTAAACTTTTTAATTTAGCTTTGAACCTAAATCTCAGCTATGTTTAGAACCTAAATCTAAACTTTTTAATTTAGCTTTGAACCTAAATCTCAGCTATGTTTAGAACCTAAATCTAAACTTTTTAATTTAGCTTTGAACCTAAATCTCAGCTAAACTGTTAAAAAAAAAAAATTTAAAAAAATTTTTTAAAATTTAAAATTATTTAATACTAAAAAAATTTAAAAAAAAAAAAAATGAAAACTAGTTAGAAAATATTAAAAACTGAATTTAAAATAAAAAAAAAAAAAAAAAATAAAAAAAATTTATAATTAAAAAAAAAACACCGAAAACCTGTAAACATAATAAACAAATATATACATATATATATATATATGTGTGTAGTAAATTTAATCAATTTACAATTGATCGTCAAAAGACTACTGGTCTATATGAATCACTAAATGTTAAAAAGGAACATTATGCATTTTTTTGGAAAATACTTATTTTGCATATCTCTATAGTTGATAGATAGGGCCATCGGTTGATGTTGAAAAGTGACTTTCGCAGATAACAACAAGGATGTAAAAAATCGGTATAAATATAATTAATAAATTTTTTTTGTTACTTGCGCTGTGTCCTATGCAAGAGCGGCGAACGCGAATTTACGGCTGATGCGAACGACTTTGTAATGGCCGATATATTTTGTTTTTTGAAGTAGGTACAGTACATTATGTTGTCAGTTGTGGAACAAAATATCTTACGTGTGTATTTATCGTTTTATTTTATTAATTAAATTTATTCCAAAGAACATTTCTTTTTTGTACCTCAGATATGAGAAACTCCATGTCACACTCCATTTAAAAAATAACACAGTGCAAAAACACCTACAAATACTTAACACAATGTTCTTATATAATAACAAAACAATTTGATAATTAAACAATGCGTCGCTCGCGCCGCGTTTATCGCATACGATGGACAATCCTATCTATCTTTATAAGTTTGAATAATAATAATAATATATAATAAATATAATAAATAATCACTCGCATCGCACCGCAAGTGCCGCGTTCGCCGCTCTTACGTAGGACACAGCGTTAGACGAATTTTTCTCATTCCTGGTAAAATTTAAAAATGTTAGAAGTCCCCTCTTAACATTTAGCGATTCATATATAGACTAGACATGCCTTTGACGAAAGGTCCGTCATCTTGCCTACTATTTAGCGGTGCACCACTAACCTTTAAATTGTTGTTTAAAAATTACATCCGCAGAAAACAGCAAGTCTGGAATAAAAAAAAAAAATTATGAAAAACATGATTTTCATAACAGATGCCTTCAGAACGGAAACTCACACAAAAAACAACCGCTTCCTACGGACGCAAATACCAAAAAGGCCGAATAATTTACACACACGTTATATTATGATCGGTCACACATATACCTGAACTTACGAACGATAGCTTCACAGTCAACCATAACCACGGTCGTAGATGAAAAAGGCTACATATATTCTTTTTTTTTTATTTTTATTAAATATTTACAATCTGTAGCATCTGTACAATAAGCAAGTTTGATGTTTTAAATGATAGCTGGATTTTTATGAGGGAGACTGTCCAGCGACAGAATCCTCGGAAACATATATTCTTATAATTTGTTTAAATAACATACCAAACACAAATAGATTGTTTCTTTAACAGTTTAATTCATTCACTTAGTCCATCTGAACAAGATTGTCCCGAAATTAAAAATAAGTTAAAAGATGATAAAATATATTTTTAGTAGTCCTAAAAAGGACTGTTTAAAAAGAAGTCCTGACAAGGTCTGTTTAAAAAAAATGGCTAAACGTTTGGTTCTGAAAAAAGCAGCTCAGAAATTCGTCAAGGTAATTCACAAGTATAATATTAATATAATTAATTGACCCTGTATTAAATTATATAGAGACTAGAGATTACAGTTAACGATTGAGCCTACTTACAAATAGGTTAATATCACCCACAGAGCAAAGCATGTACCCAATACTGATGTAGTGAGAGATAAACGCTGTTCGTAAATATGGAGAATACTCCTTTTGTAATGACACAGTTGTACAGTGTTAAACATATTTTAATAAGTTCATATTGCATTTTGTAGTTAAAAAATATTTTTAATTTAAATTTAAACTCTTGTCAAAAATTGAAACCTATACTAATTATTCATTACAGATATATAATAAATTTATGCAACTGAATTTTATTTTTCACTTTACACCTCATGATTTTACATATCGACCATACTTATACTCCAAGTACATTTGACTTGATACTGAAGTGAATGTGTACAACATTGGTAAAGAAATAATTAATATTTGTCATTTATACAACATACTTTCTCATATTTTGAACAGCAACTAAGAAATAAAACAGATTCTACTGGAATATTTAAAATATTTCAATTACTTTAGAGGAATTAGGAAAATTTCACAACACTCATAATAGAAAAAATGCAAACTAGTTATAAATTAAAATTTTTTTATTTTTCTTTTATAACTAGTGGTGATGTCGTTTTCTCAGCCTCCACCATCGCTGCTGCTGCCGCCGCCGCTGCTGCTGCCGCCTCCTCCTCTTTTTTTTTAGCTAATTGTACTGTAAATAAGAGATACAACTGTAATATTACTTGTATAATTTTTTATTATTAAAAATTTAAATACTTACAAACTTCTACTTCTGGACACTGGGCGACCCGGTGCCCCTTTTGTTTGCAAAAATTACATTCTGAAAAAATGAAAGTAATAAATAATTAAAATTAACACAATTGAGTGATATATAAAAACAAGGACCCAATTACCCATTTTTCAATAGTGCATTCCATTCGTTTAATTTCTAGCAATTATTTTTATTGAAAACTTCACACTAATTTTTATTAAGGGTTTGACATCATTTGTTGAAAAAGTTATTGTTTTAATACACTCACTACCAAGCTTATTTTTATGGTTGATCTTCGCGCGCTTTGTCAGTCATATATGACCGACATGGCAGCGAGATTGTTAATACTTATTAATCATTTTTAAGCAAATAAAAAAAAATATTGATTAATATGACAAATGAGACTATTCGATTAAATAATTTATTTCATTAAAGGATTAAATAAATTTTAATTTACCTATGTAAATAATTGTCCAATTAGGTATGTTAAGATTGATATGGTGATATATTAATATTGTTATATTTAAGATCTTGTGTTTACTTATTGTTAAAAAAAAATGAATTGTTAAATACTTATATAACTCATTGTTCCTACTAAATTTATAATTGTTTATATTGTAACTAAAATTGCGTTAACTTGGGACAAGCTTACAAATTCAAAATTAAAAATCACACTTAAAATTTTAATAATATAATTAAAATTTATACTTACTGCCCGAAAAAGCTGAAGGGGCGACCGATCGCCCACGACCGCCACGTCCGCCACGTCCGCCACGTCCACCAAAATTGTTAATTTCGAACTTGTACATCTATAATATAGTAAACTATTACAATATAAGAAAAATAATTTTTATAATATTATTTAATAATATTTAGGATTAAATAGAGGAAAATTAAATAGGAATATTTGATATTTATTAAAGTCAACATTAATTGTTTGCTGAAATCGCAATACGAAATTTGTAATTTTGACTATAGATTATAGACATACAAATTTAACAATGTTGGATGGTTTTTTTGGGATTTTTTTGAAGTTGCGCCGCTAGCGTGAAGTTAGCGGCGCAAAATAAAAAAAGCCTATAACTTTTAAAAAAATGTCCAACAAATTTGGGACTTATCCAACAATGACCAAGAAATGACCAACAAATTTGTCGGAAAGGTTTTATTGAAAAATATTAACATTGCGCCGCTAACTTCACGGACGTAATTATTTGATATTTATTATTTGATTTTTGTTATTAAAACTTATTGTCAAATTATCCATTGCTAAAAAAAAAATTTAATTTTCATATTTCGTATAATTAACTACATATTCAATGAATTTAATAGCAAAAATCGCCATGGTTAATTCCTAGAAGACATGACGAAGAATTCATATCTGCTTCAAAATTAAAATCGATCTAACACAAGCTTCACAATTTTGTACGTCCGTGTCGCCAGTCCCCCTTTTCAAAAATTCTCTACAATCTTTATGTCTCTGTTTAGTACGTTATTTGTATGAATTTGTACAACATTATTTTTTACGTTATAACGAAAATACTAAAGTTGAGCCAAAGAAATATGTCCCCATTATTTATTTATTATTATTCTATTAAAGTGGTTTATATTTTTTGGGTCCCATATAATTTCATGATTTCTATATATCTCAATGAATTTGAGGGTATTTTCTCTAGTCCAATCCGCCATAATTACAAACATGGTTAAGTATATTAATTTAAGTTAAATATTTTGATGAAAGAAATAATTAAGATAATGCTTTACGGGTTGTGAGTTGTCAACTAAACTATTGTAAACTAATAAATACAAAAATAAAAATAATTGATATTTTATTTTTGTGTTCATGAAAATGTTCGTAGATACGTCCATACACACCGTAACATGTTCGTGTAACATCCTTTGATGTTACGTCGAAATACCGACAACAAGCGGTCGACAAGCGGTTTGTTCGTTTAAATGTTCGATGTTCACCAATTTGTTACACACGAACCTTGTTCGCGAACACATGTTCGCCGTTTTGTCACATTTGTGTGGACGCGACTTTACGTTTATTAATTTTATTTATAAATACATAATTATTGTTCACGGCACAAAATATGATTAATAACCTAACCAGCTTTTAAAAAGAATTGTAGTGGATTTCAGAAAAGGGGGACTGACTACACGGACGTCAATTTTGTCTAGCTATTGGATCGTTTTACGTGTTTTTTTGTACCGTCTGTAGTCCCCTTAATATTAGACTTTTTTGCCGCACCCCATAGTTGAATACCATACGACCACATTGGTTTAATACAGCGTTTTTTAAATGTGAAATGTAGATTAGTTTTGTTATTAATATTAGTATTAATAATAGTATTAATATAGTATGTTATATTGTTATGATCATCATTTTATCAAGTACTAATTATACTAGCGGAAACCCATACACCTCATAATTTCTTGTGAAGAAATAATACCTATTTTTGTCCGACAATAACTTCCAAGAAAATATAAATATACGTTTTGTTTTTGTTATGATACGATTCCTATTATGTTTATACTAATGACCCGTACACACATGGTTTTTTGACGTACGGCACCGCTGCGTTATCGCTTTATCGGAATTAAGGATGGATGAACCATTGTCGGTGCTTGTGAATAACCATTGTATTATGGGTAAAACCAACCGCAAATACGATAATGTAGCGGTGCCAAACGTCAAAAACCCCACGTGTGTACAGGACCGAAAATGATAGATTCTTAATTTAAACAACAATATTAAAAATTAATTGAATAAATTAAAATAAATTAAAATAAATAAAAAAAAACACATTAAAATGTTCAATTAATTTCTGTAAAATACACGCATGCGCTTAAATAGGAATGTATATTTTAATACATTTTAAAATATTGGTGAAGTATTCGTCGGTAATACATAAACATATTACCTTAGCTGAGCTACAAAGGTGGACAAATATTCGAGTATAAATACAAATGCTTAGTAAAAGTATTTACACATACTCTCAAATACCTGTAATTTAATTTTGTTTAACATTAGTTTTACTAGTTATAGGACTCTTAAAACTAAAATCACATAATTCCTTGGACCATAACACGTGTTATAATACAAAAAAAAAAATAAATGGAAAATTAATAGATTAAATGGAGAAAGGAGAAATAATGGGGAGTATGAAATGATTTGAATTAACACGAGTCAAGGGGTGTGAATTCAAGAACCGTCTTGCCTATTCAATAAAAAATAATAACAATAATATCATGCAAGTAAAAAATAATTTTATTACCTTTTTTGTCGTCTCGAAGATTTGCCTGTCACAGATTTCAACTCTTGCGGACAATTTTTTTATTAATTAAGGTAATAACTTGTAAATCAAACAGAATAAGAAAATGGAAGGTTGGGACGCTGCCTTTGACTTGATGCAAAGTCAGAGCCAAGAAATAAAAAACAACTCAAAAGATGATTTCCACATTGTAAGAAATTAGAGTCGCCTAATTTTGGAAAACCGATCTGTTGAGTCGTTCTTGGTAAGTGTGCGTATACTCTCAGGTAGACAGAGACGATCTGTGTGTTAATATTATAAATTCATTTTCAAATAATTTTTGTTATGATATGAGCGTATGTTATTACATGTATTTGTAAAAGTATAATCTATAAAAAATTTATTTTCTATTACATGGTCTCGGTTAAGATACGAGTGCACATCATTACACACGAAAACAAAATATTTTGTGGGACAAATAATAATATTTTGTTTTACCTTCCCGAACATACCAGCAAATGGTAAACACTAACCGGCCGTCGGCTCTCGGCTACTACCACACGGCGCGTGGACTATCTTTTTTGAGAGTGTCAAAATTCATAGCAAACCTATGGGAGTACCAAATTAAATGACTGATTTTAATAGGAAATTTTCTCAGCTTTCCGAATATGTATAGTGTAAGGTGGCACACCTTCCGGAACATACCAGCAAGTGGTAAAAACTGACCGGCCGTCGGCTCTCGGCTACTACCACACGGCGCGTGGACTATCTTTTTTGAGAGTGTCAAAATCAATAGCAAACCTATGGGAGTACCAAATTAAATGACTGATTTTAATAGGAAATTTTCTCAGCTTTCCGAATATGTATAGTGTAAGGTGGCACACCTTCCGGAACATACCAGCAAGTGGTAAAAACTGACCGGCCGTCGGCTCTCGGCTACTACCACACGGCGCGTGGACTATCTTTTTTGAGAGTGTCAAAATTCATAGCAAACCTATGGGAGTACCAAATTAAATGACTGATTTTAATAGGAAATTTTCTCAGCTTTCCGAATATGTATAGTGTAAGGTGGCACACCTTCCGGAACATACCAGCAAGTGGTAAAAACTGACCGGCCGTCGGCTCTCGGCTACTACCACACGGCGTGTGGACTATCTTTTTTGAGAGTGTCAAAATTCATAGCAAACCTATGGGAGTACCAAATTAAATGACTGATTTTAATAAGAAATTTTCTCAGCTTTCCGAATATGTATAGTGTAAGGTGGCACACCTTCCGGAACATACCAGCAAGTGGTAAAAACTGACCGGCCGTCGGCTCTCGGCTACTACCACACGGCGCGTGGACTATCTTTTTTGAGAGTGTCAAAATTCATAGCAAACCTATGGGAGTACCAAATTAAATGACTGATTTTAATAGGAAATTTTCTCAGCTTTCCGAATATGTATAGTGTAAGGTGGCACACCTTCCGGAACATACCAGCAAGTGGTAAAAACTGACCGGCCGTCGGCTCTCGGCTACTACCACACGGCGCGTGGACTATCTTTTTTGAGAGTGTCAAAATCAATAGCAAACCTATGGGGAGTACCAAATTAAATGACTGATTTTAATAGGAAATTTTCTCAGCTTTCCGAATATGTATAGTGTAAGGTGGCACACCTTCCGGAACATACCAGCAAGTGGTAAAAACTGACCGGCCGTCGGCTCTCGGCTACTACCACACGGCGCGTGGACTATCTTTTTTGAGAGTGTCAAAATTCATAGCAAACCTATGGGAGTACCAAATTAAATGACTGATTTTAATAGGAAATTTTCTCAGCTTTCCGAATATGTATAGTGTAAGGTGGCACACCTTCCGGAACATACCAGCAAGTGGTAAAAACTGACCGGCCGTCGGCTCTCGGCTACTACCACACGGCGTGTGGACTATCTTTTTTGAGAGTGTCAAAATTCATAGCAAACCTATGGGAGTACCAAATTAAATGACTGATTTTAATAAGAAATTTTCTCAGCTTTCCGAATATGTATAGTGTAAGGTGGCACACCTTCCGGAACATACCAGCAAGTGGTAAAAACTGACCGGCCGTCGGCTCTCGGCTACTACCACACGGCGCGTGGACTATCTTTTTTGAGAGTGTCAAAATTCATAGCAAACCTATGGGAGTACCAAATTAAATGACTGATTTTAATAGGAAATTTTCTCAGCTTTCCGAATATGTATAGTGTAAGGTGGCACACCTTCCGGAACATACCAGCAAGTGGTAAAAACTGACCGGCCGTCGGCTCTCGGCTACTACCACACGGCGCGTGGACTATCTTTTTTGAGAGTGTCAAAATGCATAGCAAACCTATGGGAGTACCAAATTAAATGACTGATTTTAATAGGAAATTTTCTCAGCTTTCCGAATATGTATAGTGTAAGGTGGCACACCTTCCGGAACATACCAGCAAGTGGTAAAAACTGACCGGCCGTCGGCTCTCGGCTACTACCACACGGCGCGTGGACTATCTTTTTTGAGAGTGTCAAAATGCATAGCAAACCTATGGGAGTACCAAATTAAATGACTGATTTTAATAGGAAATTTTCTCAGCTTTCCGAATATGTATAGTGTAAGGTGGCACACCTTCCGGAACATACCAGCAAGTGGTAAAAACTGACCGGCCGTCGGCTCTCGGCTACTACCACACGGCGCGTGGACTATCTTTTTTGAGAGTGTCAAAATGCATAGCAAACCTATGGGAGTACCAAATTAAATGACTGATTTTAATAGGAAATTTTCTCAGCTTTCCGAATATGTATAGTGTAAGGTGGCACACCTTCCGGAACATACCAGCAAGTGGTAAAAACTGACCGGCCGTCGGCTCTCGGCTACTACCACACGGCGCGTGGACTATCTTTTTTGAGAGTGTCAAAATGCATAGCAAACCTATGGGAGTACCAAATTAAATGACTGATTTTAATAGGAAATTTTCTCAGCTTTCCGAATATGTATAGTGTAAGGTGGCACACCTTCCGGAACATACCAGCAAGTGGTAAAAACTGACCGGCCGTCGGCTCTCGGCTACTACCACACGGCGCGTGGACTATCTTTTTTGAGAGTGTCAAAATTCATAGCAAACCTATGGGAGTACCAAATTAAATGACTGATTTTAATAGGAAATTTTCTCAGCTTTCCGAATATGTATAGTGTAAGGTGGCACACCTTCCGGAACATACCAGCAAGTGGTAAAATCTGCTGTAGTTAAGTAATGAAATATATCTGTTTTTATGATAAACCTGTATAAAATATTAGTGGCGCCATCTATGTTTTTTTTTATCGTGTTTTTTTTGGTATAATTCACTGTATTGTAGGGTTAGTGTATAGGCAAATTTGTATACATTTCTTATCACTTGCTGGGAACCTCTTGCTAACTTCACACTCGTATTTATTTTTCGTTATCCTCGAAATCAGCTGATTATCTTATCACCACGGTGTATTTATGATATCCCACACGTATTTCCATAGAATAATATTAATAATAATATTCTATGGTATTTCTAATGGTATTGGACAAGTATTTACAGATGTATTTTTCTGGGAAAATTATTTTTAAATTATCAGATTGTGATTTTTGAGGATCAATCAAAACATTATCTAAATCATCTATACAATTTGCTCCTTCAGAATATTTTAAGTAATTAACTGTTACTAACTTCTAGGCTGTGCCTCAAGCATTCGTTGTCAGCTTTTCGTTGCTAGACTTTTCCTCATGATTTTTGTAAACAAATTGTTATCACCTTAAGTGTCGCTTCTATATTATTCTATGATAAAAACAAATAGTTTTTGCTGATTATCAAAGAGATTCAACAAGTAATTATTTAATTGTTCCATTTTCCCACTGATCTTTTTTTAGGTGATTCCACATTGATCTGTTAGAAGAAGCTCTGTTTGTTGTTAAACCTATTACATCTGTGCATTTTTCTTTCATAACAATATTGTTTTTTTAACTAATTTAATTAAATCAATACCTAATACAAATTTAAAATAAATAAAGTATATATTAATTATATAGCAATTATAGATAACATACCTTTTATACCACTTGGACTTCTGTAGTTTCATTTTATTTCCATTTACTATTGAATTTAAATGTAATAATAATATTTAATCTAATCTTATTTTATATGAAAAAGCAGACATAATTATATCCAATTTTCACTATACCTTCTTGGTTATTATTTTTAATTTTTGCAGCATTAAATATCTTATGAATAAGAGTAGATTCAGTATTAGATAATTTTGAAATAATCAAAATACGATCAAGAGTCGACGATGCAATTTGACTCATTTGTGTTTTCATTTTACAGTTTTTTTGTAAAATTTGTAATCTTTTATTAACTTAAATTTTTGATTTACACTGCATTTTGATTTTAATATTCTACTAAACGTTGGCTTTTTAGTAGGTGTCAAATGTATTTTTTATTGTTTTTCTTTTAATTGACGATTTTGTTCAGATTTATTGTAAATTTAAGTTTTTTGCACCATTTACAAATGTCACTACAATATTTATATACAAAACAAAATTATTATTAGTCTTAAATAAATGTTATTAATTAATTACCTTTTATCATTGTATTTTTGCAATTTCTATATTTTTAACATCCATTAAAATTAACATATTGTTGACCAGATGATGTTGTTACATTTTCACATTGTATACCATTGTATACTTTAATGCTATCAAATTCAGTTAATATTTGTTGTATCATAACATTTGACAGTTCATAATAATTGTTAATCCAGACTCTTGATGATTCCATTTTTATTCCATTTATGTAAACATATAGTTTAGAATCTACTTATTCTATTAATCTATTTGAATAATGTAATAATTGTAGATTTAATATTTAGTTAAATTACCATAAATTAAAACATACTATTTTTCAACCAATCTCATATTATACATATCACAAAACCAATTTAATGGCAAACTAATTGAACATAATTTGTTAAGTAATGGTGTTTTACGAATTATCACTTCTGACAAATTATGTGAACTTAAATCATCATTAAACTGTAATTATTTCATATTAAAAATGTTTCTACACAAACATTCTTTGTAAAGTAAGTAGGTATTATGTACCTACATATATGTTCAAAATTTAAAAAGCCTCTGTACATAATTGTTTAGCACTTGGTAGTTCTACATAATTTAATAGATTATCTATTTTAAAAGAATAGTAGTTCTGGTCATAAGTAATTTCATTCATTGAGCTATTTTTAACTTAATAAATATTAGATATTTACTAGTAGTTATTCTATAGAAGAAATTATGTACCTATTATAACAAATGTTTTGTTACAACATTCAAACCTCTTTACAAATACTAGAAATATTAACTAGGAAAATTAATGGTTTTTTTTTTATTAATTGTTTTTTTCAAACAAATTTAAAATAAAAATGCAATTTTCTTAGCTAAGTTATATAATAGAAAAATATAATGCTGTCTATCAGACACTTTTAAAAGCCATCAATTCCTATTTATTCCTTACCAAATATAGTCAACACTTACTGGATATCATATTTAACTTTATACTAAATTAATAGATCAATAAATTTATTATTTCCATTTAGAAATATTTTTTAGTTTTACCAGATATGTAAAGTGTAAACTGTTCACAGAAAGCAGATATACACGGAAAAACTACTTAATTTCATTAATATATTTGAATAATTATCACAAATTATAAAATTATAATAATATTGGTATTTAGTATTTGGCGCCAAAATATTTGTAATGTTAGTATATAGAGTATAGAATATACACCGCAAGGGACCTCTGTATTTCTCAGTGCATCGGTAGTGATTATTTTCTATACAGCATCATAGACCTTATACAAATAGAAGGAGAAAGGCAGTAGTTCTCGTGGTCAACGATGGTCGCGTTGCACATGTTCCACAGTTGTACGCATGTGCAAAGTACAAACCATGTTGTGTTATATTCCGATACAAATGTACAATATTAATTTTCTTATTTCCTGTATAATAATACAATACTATCATTATATTTTTAATAATGATAATGAATGTACTCATGTTTTTTAATTTTATGTTTTATTAATATTATTATTATATTCAATGTGTTATTGATTATAATCTTTTCTGAGATGCTATATTTTTTTTCTAATTTTTCTTGAAACAATATTTTATACTAGATGATCGGCATCACTGCACAACTAGTTACCGCAATACCGCATCTTGCCCATATGCTCCGCTACTAGTATAAAAACTATGTACGACGTTGAGTAACCTCTGTATCTTAAACCGTGCGTTAGAGTAAAGTCTTAAACACTCATCTCACTAACAAAGCTCACAATTATATCTTAAGATGGAAAATATGTTTAGTACTTCCGGAGAAAAAGAGACGGATGAGGTGAGTTTATTATTATTAGTTTTAAGTAGAGGCGTTTAGCAAATCGTGTTCAACAATCAAATCCGTTAATGTTTTCGCGCTAAACTAATTGGTAGTTAATATTGGTTTTTGTCGACTTTAAATGACATGTCATTTACCTAAACAAAGTTTTGTTCTATTACGGAAATTTCGGGCAAATCGTCACGAAATTAAAAAAAAAATACACTATTAAATAATTGACAATAACGGTAGCTTGTGTATTAATTATACATTTTTTCAAAATTATTTATTTTTTTATTTATTTATTAAACTATTTATTTTTTTTTACTGGCGGCGTTACCTATAAAAATCGAACGTAACCTAATTAATGCTACGATAATTTCAAATTCCATAGAGAACGAAATATAGGACATTTCCCAGTGGGTGATGTTTTTTGTCACTTAAATTGTTAAAAACAAATAGGTATAATAGCACTTATAAGACACGTTAGTAGTTCATTTTGCGTACTTTCCATTGTATGTATAATGAAGTGCTTATAAAATGACTTCGATTCCGTTCTCATTTTTTTTTTTGTCTTTATTTAAAATTAATCGCAATTTGTGTATGTACACTCGGTGAAGAATTAATATTGTCAATAGTTTTGTACGCGCGCAAAGCAGAAATGAATAGTTATTTCAAACGGAAGTGCACAACAAGTATTTCAGTTAGATATAAAGTCGTAAATGTGAAATAAATCAATTGTGGGATGTATTAATACGCGTATATCCTAAAATTGAAGGTGTATAATAAATATTGGAATGTTAACCTTGAAAAAAGGTTAATACTTACGTAAAATACTTGACATTAAAAACTGTCACACAGCAATTTTCGAATAGTTTTATATATCCCATTTGTTGTGAACGTATTTTCTGAATATACTCATATCCGAAAGTCAAGAAAATATCGATTTTTAAATCTCTTCGTATCGAAGCAGCGAAAATGCGATGTCGTTGTAATTTCCGCTAGCGTCGAATAATTCCACATACATAACAGATACATTTAAAGCATAAGTTTATATTCCCGTTGATAAATGACCAACTTTTGACGCAATGTTTGAAATTGATATTATTAATTGGTGGGTCAGCGAGTATTCAAACACTTTATTATTGAGGTCCAAAGAAAGAAAAAACGCTGTAATTTTTTGTTGATTTGTGAACGTATTTTTGTCGGAGTAGATATAATTACGCTCCTGTATTCCGTTCGTTAAACGCGTACTGACTTTTTGGTAGAAAATTGTGATTTATTTGACATGTTTTTATATGTTCCTGAGGTTTTTCACAATCGTAAAGAAAAACATTCCGATGAATCGTAAAAATTCGTTTTTTGTACACATTGAAATTCGTTAACATTTTTTTTTTTTGTAAAAAATTATTAGATTTAGATTGATTATTCTAGAGTAGTATGTCTGTTAATTTTTAGTAAATGATAATTTTGTATTGAAAATGATGTATTTGTATACACCCATAATAATTGTTCGTAATGACGGATCACCTATTGCGCAGAATGGTTTTATTTCGAAATCTTGATTGATTTAACAAATATGCACGATATTTAATTTTAAACATGTTAATAATAATTTATTATAATATCAGACGAATTTTCATTATTAATCGAGAAACTATTTTTTACTAAATCAACTTATAAACTACTAAGGACTACTAATGTCTTCTGGATTATATATATTAATGTTGTTCACGAATCGAAAAAAATGTTTTTATCACATAAAATATTTAAGAGACATTATTTAAAATTAAGTAGTTATCGTAGTATGGACTTTTACAATATACACGTTTCGTATATACAAATTATAAAAAAATATCTGTTAACTGGATAATTTAACTATTCGTCGTAATGAGAATTTTCCGTTTATTTATGTATTATAACATTATAATTTAAAAAATAGATCTTAATAACGGCCATGTTTTTTTAAAAACTAAAATCTACCTACTTCAATACTTAGTTTTTTATTTTATTTCAATATTATAGTTCAAACGCTTACCATAATTTAATTTATATCAATAATTATTTACTTCTGTTAATAGTTTGTCATCCATTAATGGTTTTAATTCAATTGAAAAAATATTTGAATGTTTATTTTGAAAAAAAGGTTAATACTTACATAAGGTACTTGACATTGAAAACTATATATATAAACTACATAATTCAATACACAGCATTATTCGATTAGTTTTAGAACATTTTTTGTCAAAATAATGCTCCGATATTCTGATCGTTATATGCGTATCAACTTTCCGGTAGAAAATCGTGATTTATTTGACGTGTTTTTCAATTTTCGTGAGATTTTTCACGGTCGTAAAGAACATACTGACGAATCATAAGAAGTCGTTTTTTGTACACATTCAACTTCGTTATCTTTTTTTTTTGTAAACATTTTATTAACCATAATTTAGATTATTTGTAAATACTCAAATACATTAAAAAAGTATCTGAAATAATTTTCAAATACTTAAAAAAATATGTATAATTTATTCATAATTTTATTAATATATATATATGTAAATTATACATAATATTTAATGACCATTTTAAACAAATTATGTTTAACGATAT
Organism: Schlechtendalia chinensis; assembly: GCA_019022885.1. NCBI lineage: Eukaryota > Metazoa > Arthropoda > Insecta > Hemiptera > Aphididae > Schlechtendalia > Schlechtendalia chinensis. The sequence goes on from JAFHKX010000014.1 coordinate 3,457,932, forward strand.
TATATGACCAAATGATTATTATTTTTCAAAAACATAATTGGTTCAAAATGCTAGTCAGTTATTGATATTCTCTTTTTTGTTAACGTAGTATTCCCTACACTAAATATCCTTTCAATGTAAGCAGTGCCAGGGAGAAGTGTATTGTATTTAATAAATACCTCTCAACCGAAATAAAAATTAATAAAAAATTGTTTATTATAATCATAAAAAATAAAATATTTATATTTACTTTTTAATTATAGGAAATTATTGCAAACAATCCCAATTTTTTGTTGGTGAAGTCCTTAAATATTCATTATCCGCCGATTTTCTACAATTTGCGAGATTTTTGATTTTTAAAAAAATAATATAACATAAGTATAAAAGTATTTAAAATTAAATATTTTAATGTAACAACAAATTATAAAATGCAATATAAATATTATAATAAGAACTATTAATAGAATAGTTATATAATATATAATAATAATATAAAATAAACTTCATAATATATACAATATAATATATTGTTTATAATTTTATATATATATATATATATATATATATATATATATATATATATAAATTAATGTAACAAAATAATGTATGAGTAGCTCGCGCTGATGATGACAATGTAGTCGAAATACGTATATGCGGATATTGTGTATAAATTTTTGTGATTTCGGGTTTTAACATTTGTGTATAATGTATGTCATTTAGTAGTTCAGAAAATAACAAATATTTCTTTTAGGTAAAATATATATATTATTAATACTATGGAAAATAAAATGTTCACTAATGTAACAAAAGAATTATAAAATGCAATACAAATACAATAATATAACTTTTAACAAAACATATTTATATTTAAATAATATGACGTTTGTTTGCCCAACTTAACAAAAACGACATCTTCCTTTTTTTATAAACTCAGGACTAAATATATTAAATTATATGATTTAAGAGCAATTTTGTTTGTTTTTTTTTTATGGGAAGATTACATTTCGATTTTAATGGTGAATGACCAATCCTTTGTTTGTCTTCACTTGTCAATGGTATAGCTATTTCATAACAAAACGCTTTGTCATTTTTCTTTATCATGTAATTTTTTACAATCTTTACAGTATAATATCCATGCATTGTTAACACATATATCTAACATTTGTGAAGGCAATGACATATACCACTTATGCGATTTTAGTCCAGTATAATAAAAAGCAACAAACATATCAGCTAAATCTACTTCACCCATATGGATATAGTCCTTTACAATATATAGATATGGTACGGAGATTCTGTTTTTTGTTTCTTATGAATATCTTTAAATAACATTTGTACATTGTGAACTCTTAAAGGTTAATGTACTGGTTAAACAAAAATTTTTATTGTCCAACCATTTTACTATGGTAACTTTTTTTGTCTCATCACATAGATAAGTAAATGTACCTCTTGACTGTTTTTAGATTTTTTTATCATCAATTTAAGGGCAACCTCGCAGATGTTGTTTTCTTAAAGTACCAAGTCTTCAAATTCTAAATTCTGATCTCAAATAGCTAATAAGTTCTGGAGTAGTAAAAAAGTTATCAAAATACACAACAGTTATTGGTTTATTTGGAATTGAAGAGCATAATAAAATAACTACTCTAAATCAAAATAACTAATTTCATATTGTGAAATATGTATGTATGAGTAATGTACTTACTCCAAAATAAATTTGAAAATTATTCACCATTCCATCAATTCCAGCTCTCATAAATAATTTGAATTCTTTAGGTTTATTTAAATTCATTTTTTAGGTTTATTTTTAAAATATTACTTTCTGGATTCTGATTTTTCCCTTTATAAGGAACCATCATTTTATCAATGGAAAAACGTTTCTTTTGAGGTGAAAAAAGAGTTTTGACAAATAATATCAATAAATTCTAACTTTAAAAAAACGATCTATCTCATCAGTGTCTTCATTGTTACGAAAATGTAGACAAAGCATAAGCTATTTATACCTTTTTAATGACAGCATTTGATATTTGTCTATATTTTGTAGATGGTGACTAGAATCAGAATATGCTAGCATTTTTACTATGCCCCTAATTAACATTATGCCAATTAAATCTTTTAATTCTTTAACTGAAGTGCCAATAAATTAATTAATTTTTTGAACTGAATATATTATATATATATATTAGTTTGTTCCACCATTAATTTAAAAACATTTTCAGAAAAAAAGTTAAAATGTGTTCCAATTGGAGTTTTGTACGTACGTTTCCCAACCTCTTCCAACATCGACTTTTTACAATTTTTTTTTTACAGACAACTGGTACGTAATTAGTTCGAATTGTGTGCATATATTTGAAATTTATATGCTACTCGTTTAGCTAGAAAAACAATTTTCCAGGAGGGCTGTAAAAAAGTTTCCCCAGTCATTCTAACACTTAGAACCAACTTTTCTCAATTTTTTTTTAAACTTACGTTGTTCAAAATATTGAGATATGTATGATGACCTACAAAGAACTGTAAAAAATATCAAAACAGATATCGAAGTTCCATGTAGTTTTCTTGTGTATACAGTATAACACTGTAAAATATGAATTAGATCTTTTTTAAAAATATGTAAAATCCATTTTTTTATTGTCTGACAATATTTTTAGATATATCCGTGTGTGTGTAGTTTTGGGCTGACGTTTCGGACACATTTCAGAGTCCATTCTCAGAGCGTAGTTAGTGGTCGAGTGTTGTAACTATACTAACCTTGGCTTATGTCTTACTATCTTTTATACCCATAAAGTTATTATCGATAAAGTCATCGTTGACCGGTTATTGCTTGTTGTTCCCGGTAACAGCCGGTTGTCCTTGGCATTCTTTACATTGGCTTCTTCCTTTTCTTCCATTTTTTTAATTTTCTTTTTAATAATAACTAAAATTCAGAAAAGTTTATTCCTAAAATATATTTGTACAGTACGGGAGCGTAAAATAATACGACACGCGCGCTCATACACCGAAATCCTTATAAATACTATTTATTATTTACCAGTATAGCTTATTATAATTACAATACTACTATAGCAATAATATGTTATATGTATGTATGTATATATATATATATTTATTTATATATACATATATACATATACATATATAGGCGTGTAAAGATCGTATACACAATATATAAAAAATGATTACAAAATTGACTAATTTAAAAATTTGCTGGTATGAATGATATAAATAATATAATTGTTTCTGATAAGTAATAACAATAAAATAAATAATGAAATTAAAAATAAAATAAAAACTCGCAGCAAAATAATTAACGATAATAGAAATAAGTAAATACTACATATATAAAATTTAGCTCTTCTGGCTCAACAATGATTAGATAAATGTATATTATATGGTTCTTCTGCAGAACAACAAAAACTTATAATAAAATATGTTTGCCTTTTAGTCCAACAATATAAATTAAATAAAAATATATGTATTAAAATAAAAAAACAAATATATATATGTATGTATGTATGTATGTATGTATACTTAAGTATATAAAAAAACCAATGAGTATTACATTTATTAAAGAAAAAGAAAATTATTGTATATGTGTGTTTATTTCTACCGGTTTCAACAAAATGTCATCAATCAGGTTTAATACAAATAAAATATAAGAACTGAGTTATAAATTAAAAGTAACATTATTTAAAAAAATATAATAATATAATATATAATAAAGAATATAATGAATATTACAATAAAAAGACATGGAGTTAGAAGAAAAAAAATTATATAATACAAATATATCAAAAAGAAAAAATTATGTATATAATGAAAGCAACTATTGTGTGACATTAATATTATCTAATATATATTGATATAGAATGTTAGTTTTAAAATCTGTTTGTATATTTAAGATATTTTTAAATTTATTGTGTATAATTTCTTTACAAATATGTAATTCTTCCAAAACGGAATTGATATAAATATTAAGTTGTATATTTAAAATTTCTTTTTTTTAAAGTTCTTATATTAAAAGTAATAAGATGATTATTTTCTAAAACGTGTTTTGCAAAATTTGAATTAGAATTAGTTCAGAAGTGTAGCTTCATATAATTTAGTTAAATTTTTAAATCAACTAATAAAACAAAACTTAAGATTTACTAATGAAACATACGTTTGTTTTTGAATATATTTGAATTTGGATTAGTTTTTTAAAATCTTATTTCGAGATGTGTTATAGTCGAGATGAACAAGTTATTAAAAATTTCCATTCATTTTACCAACATACAACTTATTATAACTACATTTAAGTTTGAGAATACCACGAAAATTAAATTTATTAAAATTATTATTTGGAAATTGTGTTATTTTATAATTAATTTGTTTGATTAAAGTATTAATAGTATTTAATGCGATTTTATTATTATTTACATAATCATTTAAAATTATTAACAATTTTCTGACAATAATTTTGACAATTTACTTTTAATGTAACTTTTAAATACTTTTAGTATAACCATTGATTTTATAATATACAGATAAGCCATGATATAGGGATATTTGACGACTAAAATTTTATTTATACGGATGGTCGATAGATGTCGTTGTTATAGTGTACAAACAATATATTTCTTAAAATGACAATCGCCGAGTAAACATCTTATTAATTTGTGTGGGGAAATACATTTGTGGTACTTCCCTGCACACTCCCTATCATCCCAACCAATCCAATATTTCGTAATTGTTATATACACCACATAACAATTCAAATTTCAGTAATCATTTTACTTTAGCTAATGAGCTTCACACACGATGGTTTAAAAATATTAAAGTTTATAAATATAAAAAAAACATATTTAAAGTTAATAAGGAACTTAATAATTAATAATGAATAAAATAATTTTAAAGTCATTGATAATTTAGATATTAATTGGTTATATTTTTAAATATATTATTCTCCTATTTTTTTAATAAATATAAATACTTGACATAATAACCATTATAATTTATATTATAATACATGTCAATAATTTTTTTTATATTTGTCGGGTGGTCCATGTGTTTCTATGCTTCGTTTAACGTGCTGCCGCTGAATTATATCAAAATACTAAAGTACATAAAAATTTTAATCATACCTGAATTTATTTTCCATATTTCTAATCTATTCTTATCTTTTGGAAACCTAAACATTTAAAAATGTTTAAATTTGTGCGAAGATTTCCCACAATTTACGTATTGGCATGTGTTCCCGGGTATTTAATAAAATTAACATAAAATTTACTGATAAGTGAACAATTTACCATAATATATTCAATAATCATATTTCATTTTATTTTTATACATTTTTCCGGTATTATTTTGTTATTATAAACACAAAATATAATATTGTAGCTTGGGAGGTGGGAAGTAATGTTAACGTGGTTCCTGGCCACTGAGCGACGCAAAGAAAATAATATTGTAACCATGTTGATGGGCGGTAGAGTACCCCTCTATTAACGGCCGTTTCTACTACAGCGCTGTATAACGGCTGACGGCCAACAGTTGGTCACCACTATTTTGTATAGAATGGCTAATCTATATATTATATAATCAATGGTATAACTAAGACAATAACTTTTCTGACAATAATTTTTGATATTTCATTCTACAATAATTAAAAATATTATTTATTTGTTTAGGCCTTTTTATGTTTTCAATTGATTGTATTTAAATTATATTTCTATTTAAGTGCGATATCATATATAATATTGAGCTCATGTTTATAATTATATTCATTTAAAGGTAAACGCTTAAGTCTATAAAAAATTGAGTTAAAAAATGCAATTTTTTGTGAAAAAGGACAATTGGAATCATAAGGAGTAATAGAATCAGTTTGTGTAGGTTTCAAGTAAATATTAAATTCAAATTTATAATTAACTAAACTTACCGTAAGATCTAAGAAATTAATGTTTTTTTAAATTATGTTTCTATGGTAAATTAAATATGTTCGTTAATTTTATTTAAGCTATTAACCATAATTTCTGCTTGTTTATTTGTACCTTTGAATAAAATTAATGTATCGTCTACATAACTGAAATAGGCTTTAATATTATAATAATATAATAAAATAAAATAATATTAAAGTATATTATTTGTTTAATAATCTATCAAGTATAATTCCGATAAAAGGTTAGTTAGGTAACTTAGCTAGTTAGCTAGGACCACCCATTATTAGACTTTCTTTTTGCGTATATAATATATTATTGTATTGGAAATAGTTTTGGTTTATAATAACGTTAATTGATTGTATAATTTCACGAATTTCATTTGGATTAAAATGACTATTAAGAATAAGCTTATTATTATAGAGAATGCATATTATTCAATGCATCGAATTTAGGAATAGATGTACATACATTTTTTACATCAAGGGAAATCATTCTACTTCTAGGTATAATATTAATATTATTTATTTTTTCAATATAATTAAAAGAATTTCATGTTGATGTTTCGTTTGTAAATTTTAATTTTTGTTTTATTAGTTGATCTAAAAACTTAGCTAAATTATATGAAGGAACAGTTCTGAACTTAATTAATGGTCTGATTGGATCATTGTCTTTATGTAATTTTATAAAATGGTGTAATAGTGGAGCTATAATATAACCTTTTTATTATATATTAAAAATATTTTCTGGTCTGTAGGTATAATTGCAGTTGTATTATTAATTTAACTATTAATTTGTTTTAAATAAATTGTAGAAAGATCAGATATTACAATTTCGAAATTATTTTTGTTTATAAAATCTAAAGTTTTGTTTCGAATATTATTAGTATATGCAGTATATATAATATACTATTACTATAATAAAATATAGATTTCAGATTTATTTTGTTTTAGTTTATTTTCTATATTTTCATAAAAAATTTATTTGCATCTATTTCTAAACTCAATGCATTAAATAAGCTAAAAAATAATCTTATTCTTAATAGTGATTTTAATCCAAATGAAATTCGTGAAATTCTACAATGAATTAACATTTTTATTAACTAAAATTATTTCCAATATAATAATAAATTCACAATCAAGAAACAGTAGATTTTTAAATTTATCAACGTTATTCATAAAATTACTAATAACCAAGTGTTAATGTAATGTCTTAAGGTATATGGATTTTAAGTAAACCCTTTATTTAATAACATTCAATTTGAATAGAAAATTATTCACAGTTTATTGTGAGAGAACATGATGGTTGAGAAAAAAAATTAAATTTTGATTTTTCAGAAACTCTTGCAGCCTTTTACATACATTATGCAAGTGCCCGGCAAACAAATCAGAGCTAAACTCTCTTATGCATTTAATTATTGGCTGAAAATACCATCGGACAAATTAGCTGTTATTGGTGATATAGTGCAGATGTTGCATAATTCTAGTCTCTTGTAAGTATGTATGATGTTATGTAGATATATTATGTCTACTATTCAATTACTTTGGTTTATTTGTGAACTCGAGATAAGTACTTTGTGCAATACGATATAATTTAAAATATGGTAAATATAGTGAATACATTTAATTGAATGCTATTTAAATATATATTTGGAAATATTAATAATAAAATATCCATGATAATTATTACGTTTGATGATTTCGCTTATTTTTACTAGTAGAACATATTTTTTTTTTTTTTTTTTTTTTTTTTTTTCGGTTTAACCGACAATGGAGGAGTGGCCTGTCGTCAACATTACTCCTCCTCCACTGCCATCGTTTATTGATATATATAATTGCACACACAGATAACAATTTACAAATAGACTACAAATTTAAAAAAAAAACAAAATAAGACGAATAACATACAAAAAAAAAAGAATAAAATAAAATGAAATACAAAATAAATAATAAGATAAATTTAACAGCATGCACGAGTAACATAATAATTAAAACGAGAACAGAAAGGAAAAGAATAAATAGAGTATATACAAGTTTGTGCAATTATATATATGAATGCCGCCTCCATTTTCGCGGGCCGTGTCGCCGAGAACATATTTAATCTCATTTATTATGTTATGGTTTTTTAATTGAAGCAACATTTTGAAAATATTCAAAGTTATGATTTTCTTTTTATTCTTGATTTTATTAAAAACTATTGTGTAATATAAATTAGCTAATTAATATTTATACATTTTTTTTGATATTTTAGAACTGATGATATCCAAGACAATTCAGTTTTGAGACGTGGAATACCCGTTGCACATTCAATCTACGGTATTGCTAGTACTATCAATGCTGCAAACTACATGTTGTTTGTCGCATTAGAACGTACTCTGAGCCTAGGACATCCATTAGTACATATTATTCTTGTTAAATTATGCCCCCATGATAATGATCATGAAGTAAATAATACATTATATCAATAAACTTTTTAGGCTACCTCTGTGTATACAAAACACGTGTTGGAACTTCATCGTGGTCAAGGAATGGAAATTTATTGGCGAGATAATTATACATGTCCAACTGAGGAAGAATACAAAACAATGTCAATCAGAAGTACAAATAGAGCATACATTATTATTATTAGTGTTGTTTAAAAAAAACTTTTATTTAAATAATTTTTCTTGAGATTCCTCATTGATCAATAAACATTAAGATAGATATAAAAATGCTATCAGGATCAACTCTAATTCATTTATTAAAGAGAAACATACATTTTGAATGAAAAATAATATCCTGCTCTTCTAGCTCGAAAAAACTTAGATATTTACAAAATTAAATGTCAAAAATTGAATCATATGAATTTCTTTAAATAACAAAACTGATACATAATCTTAAAATTTAAACAATTACTTATAGTATGGTGATCACATGGTCATTACAATTCACAGAAACTGATGATTTCTCTACTATATAATGTCGTCATACGTTTATTTATTTTGTTATATAACTTGCACAGATTTAAAATTATCTCTATTTGAACATTGAAATTCAATGCAATGTTTATTTTTGATATATAAACCGTAATGAATTTTAAATAAATATAATACAAAGAAAAAAATTATAAAAAAGTATCCGAATACATAGAAATCTACTTGATCTACAACACCAAAAATCATATGTTTTAAAAAAAAGACATCTATTTATAAAGCTAAAAGTTGTTGATAAAAGAGGTCCTTTCCTAATTAGTTATTCTCTTATGTATATAATATAGATAATATGCCCATAAATATGCCTGTTTATGCCTGGTTTATTTTATTTCATATACTACAATAAATAGATTTTTAATATTTGAAAATGTATTTCAAAAATTAAAATAATTATTCCATGATATATTTTACAAATACATATCTTTATAATATTATTGTGTTCTTATTGTTTTATATAAATTTTTTTTTTTTTTAGAAACTGGTGGCTTATTTATGCTTGCTATACAACTTATGCAATTATTCAGTGAGAGCACCAATGACTTCACCAAACTTACTGGAATTCTAGGATTGTATTTCCAGATTCGAGATGATTATTGTAATTTGTGTTTGGAAGAGGTAGGAATCTGATTGGAAATATTCTATACTTATAATTAGTACAACTTAATTAATCTTATTTATTTGGTACATATGTATAATTTAAAATGCAACCAGATTAATTTGTTTTAGTGAAATACATTTAAGAGGATGTCACTTACATTATTTGTTTTCTCTGTCTTCTCCAAACCCAACATAGTGAGAACATGTTTAAGTGTAACGATAGGAACGGATTGTCGAAAGATTTTCAAAGTAATTTTTCGAACATTTGTCATATTTGTTTTTTGTATTTGTAGATTATATTGTTTTATATTCAATTTTTAAACCTTTTTCAATTAGATCTAGACACAATTCTTACAAGATAATATTTAAAAAATTCGATACATATTATGATCTCAAACATGTTTTTGTTTGTAATCTTTAAACTAATTAAAAAATCATGAATGAACATTTCTCCAAAAGGTGTTATTCTTTTGTAAGATGGAGACAACAAACAATGCATTGACTAAAATAATTAAAGTAATATTATGTTGTTTAATACAAACGCGAATGTTTATAACAGTAATGAAAAATAAGACTAAAAATTAAAAGTTTAAAATTCAAAATTCAATTGAATAAAGACAAAAAAATATGTTTATTTAAAATATGTTTGCAACGCATTTAAATAGAAACAGATGGGTGTCATGCTATAATTTAAGAAAGCTATACATAATTTTGGAATATTATCAGTGGCGTAAATTCTCACACACTCATCTTTTACAATTACAACTGTAATTTTGTGTTATTTCAGTATGCCGAAAATAAAAGTTACTGTGATGATCTAACCGAAGGAAAATTCAGTTTTCCCGTTATACATGCCATTCATACTCACCCTGAAGACAAACAAGTGATCCGTATCCTTTTTTTTTCTATTGTAAAGATTAACCTTACAAGAAGATTTTGATTAAAGTGAAGATTGGATTTTAAAATAATTTACTGTGAAGAATAACAATGCATTTTTTTTAACTGTACACATAACGAGCTGTTCATACATTACACAATTCTACTTAATTGTAAACCTCTTAGATATTTTGCAACAACGGACGAAAAATATTGACGTGAAAAAATATTGCGTAAAACTGCTGGATAATTTCGGTTCGTTTGAACATACGAGAAAGGTGTTGACACATTTGGACGCTGAAGCTCGAATGGAAGTGGAAAATCTTGGTGGAAATCCGTTAATGATTAAAATATTAGATGGACTTAGGACTTAATCGTATATTTTTGATGAGAAGACAAACAACTAAATGTCGATTTTCAGTTGTATACCTCTAAATTCTAACTTACCAACTGTTGTGTATGTTCACTGTCAATTTCTTTTTCATTTTTTAGTCGTTTGTCTTAACATCTTACTGTACCAAAATATGAGAAAACATAATGGGAACCTTATTTTATATTTAATCCAATCTTTAAACATGTATGTTTTTTATTTAAATTATTATCATTATTACGTGGCAATCAATATATTTTATATTTATTATTGGCCTACTCATATGTATAACACTAACCACAGTTCATAGCCATATTGTGTAATGTCTTTAATTATTCTATTTGCCAGTTGCTTGTAAGTTTACATACTTATAAGAAATATATCTAAAAAATTGCGGAATGGATTCAGCTAATGTCAAAGGATAAGACTACAGTGTTGTCTGTGGCGTTGCCAAAATGTGGTGGGGGTTATTAAATAAATGTAATATCATTCACAAGTTAATATTATATTCAACTTTATGGGCATTGTTTAGTCAAATATGTATTACCTTAGATTACTGGCCGTGGCTATAGATTGCTGCAGTTGATAACTGTACGTATCTACTACGTAAATCCCAACATTACATAAACACACATATACAACAATTAAATAATAATACCAGAGAATCCAGTATTTAGTATAGTTAATATTCAGAAAATATACTTAAATAATGTAAACTCCCAAACCCTTATCCATATTGGTTTATACAAAAACTTACTTCAAATTGTTTACAAAACTTCAGAAAACAGAAAATCAGAAGAAAAACTTTTGGACTATACATTAATTGCTCCCATAGGATATCACATAATTATTAAATATATATGTATTTTGTTATTAGCTATTATTACAGTGCGCACTATTCTATAGGGGAAAAAACGGAAAAAGCATTCCCAAACAATCATTTAAGTCGTTATTCTATGTGATCTTTACAATTTACTATTAGTTTTTTGGAAAAATTTTATAAATAACAATTTTGTAAAATAATAAGAATATTTTACATTAATTGTTTTATTCTCATTTTCATATACGAGAAAACCTTACATATTATTTTATATTATTGTTATGAACGTCTCTACAACAATAAACAATAAAAGAAAGAAAATTGAACAACAAATAAATTAATTAAACACAAACTATATTTATTAAATTCACTGCAAAAAAGAATTAATCTTATATCTTCTATCTATAGCTATCTTCTTCTATCTATCTATCTTCTATCTATCTATCTATCTCTATCTATCTATATTACTAAAATCGTAAGCGGTCGTTGACCCCGTCATGGAACGGACATTTTTTTTCCTCCACGGGTTTACTCCTTTTACGCACTCGCAGCGAAATACGCACGCGGCGTACACGTCTGTCGTTACGCGTGTACGTCGATCGTACCGTTTAAATGACCCGACTTTATCACGTTGTTTTCAACTGATACGGTGTCCCGTAGGTCGTTAGGTAGGGTTAGGATAGGTAGGATCCCCGGTTCGATCCGGCCGGCCGGCGGCGGCGGTTTTTAGCGGTGATTCTTCGGCCGTTTCTCCGTCGGTTCGTTCCGTCGGTCTCATCGGTCGCCGCCGCCTCTCCGTGATCTCTCTTTTTTTTTTTTTCGTTTTATTTATTTATTTATTTTTTACATATATGTTATTTTAATTATTTTATTATCGTAATTCTTTTCTATACGTTTAATAATAATAACACCCGCAAAATATTCCGTCGGCGGCGGCGGCGGTTTTTTCCCGCCGCCGCCGCCGCCGTTATCGTTCCCGACGATGATAACGATAATATAAGTTTTTCGAACCGCCGTCACGTACGATATCGTGTACGCGAATTCGTCTCCGACAACGTCTATATATTAATAAAAAAATACCGAGTGAACAATGCGTGTGGCAGTGGCGTTTTCATCCGACCGTTTCCGTATTGGTTCGTATCGTTCCGGTTCCGGTCCGCGGTGAAGGATTTTCGCGCACCGACCGCCGAGTACGTATAACACGACGCCGACGTCTACGTGTCGTCGTAATTCTTATTTTTTGTTTTCAGGATTTTCAGGACGGCCGTTCCGAACGGACGACTCGAGGGATTTTACGCGGAACGAACCGTCAGGAATATGTTTTTCGGTTCTACGCTCGACGGACGGATGCTGTTTCGTCGTCGAACTTCAACGCGCCGTCCTTATCGTTCGGACGATGCACGCGATAACGTGAGTATGACGATTTCTTTTATATATTGGCTAACAACACTTTAACGACTTTGTGTATTGTACGAAAACGATAAGACTCATACGATTATAACGATTGTGTGTTCGGTAGGATTGTTTCGTGCTCGGCGGTCGAAGAACGGACGATACGGCGCGGTCTAAGCTCGCCCGGGTCGGACGTGAGCGCGTCGGGATGTCGAGAAGTCGGAAGTCTGTGGCCGACTTTCCCGGTCGAACCGTCCGAACCGAATGCGTAGACTTATACATATACGAGTCATTTTCATACATATACGAGTGTACCAATCGCTACCTGTTTCGGCTAAACAGACGGTCGGGTGTTATTTTTTTTTTATTATTATCGAATTACCTACATGTCATGTATGTTTTATATAAATATATATATATATATTATTTTTTATGTGATGCAAGTTTTTTTAACTATACTATATATAAACTATATATTGTTTTTAAATTATTTTATTTTTTTGTTACTTTTTTATGTTTAAAGACCCACACACACACACTTATATATGTACAATATATGTCTCGGATTATTATTTATTTCTGTGATTATTAAATTATGATTTTTTTTTTTTAAAAGTATTTATTATTATTATTATTATTATTTTAATTGTTACTTTGTCTTCTCGGACAGACACACACATATATATTGTATATATATATATACATATCTATATGTCTTAGAAGCACATTTTATACGTATAGTGGTTGATTTGAGAATGTAGACACGAGGACAAAGCTTCTTTTCCGTTTTTTTACCTAACACATTAAAGTTTTTATTCATCCAGGAAAGCGGTGATTACGACTTATGATAAATAAATAATTGGTTTTTTTTTTTTTGTTACCTACATATTGTTTTAATTATTTTATTTTTTTGTTACTTTTCTATGTCAAAACTTTCACAGATATATATATATTTATATATACACACAATATATGTCTTCGAATATTATTATTATTAGTATTTTTTTTCTTTCTAATAATATATGCTGTTTCTATATTAAATTTGTTGTGACTTTTCTATAAATCTTAGAAACTCTTTATAAATGTGTGTATATATATAAACCATATTTTATAACATATATCTATATATATATATATATATTTATATGCAGTAGTTTATTTGGTGGTGGTTGCGGGGGGAAGAAATCTGTCCTTAATTTGTTCTCAATCCAATCACTATATATATATATATATGTATATATGTTGTCATGAATTATCATTATTATTAGTATTAGTTGAGCGATATGTTTTAAAGTTCTTTTAACTCTACCATATAAACTATAAATTGTTTTAACTATTTTATTTTTTTGTTACTTTTTTATGTTTAAAGACCCACGCACACACACTTATATATGTACAATATATGTCTCGGATTATAATTTGTTTCTGTGATTATTAAATTATGATTTTTTTTTTTTAAGGTATTATTATTATTATTATTTTTTATTACTAATAGTATATGCTGTTTACGTTTAAAGTCGTTTAAATTTATTAAATTTAAATTTTTTTGTGACTTCTATAAGTCTTAGAAATGCTTTATGTATACATATATAGATATATATATTTATATACTGTAGTTAATTTGGTGGTGGTCACAAAGGGGAAGGTATCTGTCCTTCATTTTTTCTCAATCCATCATTAAATATATATATATGTTGTCAAGTATTATTGTAATAAGTATTATTCCAGGGATGTGTTTTAAAGTTTTTTTTTTTACCTAAAAATTCTTTTGATTAGTACATATTTATAAAATGTCTTAACTTATTCATATATTATATTATAAAATTTTTTTTTTTTTTTTTGTGACTTCTATGTCTTAGAAAGATACACACACACAATATATATATATCCCTTGGATTATTATTAATATTATTAGTATTTTTATTATATTTTTATATCCAAACCATATATTATAACATATGTATGTATATATATGTCATGCATTATTATTGTTATTAGTATTATTTCAAGGATACGTTTTAATATTTTTTTTATATATATATATTTATATACTGTAGTTAATTTGGTGGTGGTCGCAAAGGGGAAGGAATCTGTCCTTTTTTTTTTCTCAATCCAATCATTATATATATAATTATATATGTTGTCATGCATTATCATTATTATTAGTATTAGTTGAGGGATATGTTTTAAAGTTTTTTTAACTATACTATATAAACTATATATTGTTTTAATTATTTTATTTTTGTTATATTTTTATGTTTAAAGACACACACACACACACACATACATATGTACAATATATGTCTCGGATTATTATTTATTTCTGTGATTATTAAATTATGAATTTTTTTTTATTTAAAACATGAAATAGGATGACGTTGTTCTACTATATATTGTATTTTTTGTGTAGTAAATTAAAATTTTTTTTTTTCACTTAAGTATTATTATTATTTTTTTTTTTTTTACTAATAGTATGCTGTTTACGTATATATATATATATATATTTATTTACTGTAGTTAATTTGGTGGTGGTCGCAAAGGGGAAAGAATCTGTCCTTCATTTTTTCTCAATCCAATCATTAATATATGTATATATGTTGTCATGCATTATCATTATTATTAGTATTAGTTGAGGGATATGTTTAAAATTTTTTTAACTATACTATATAAACTATATATTGTTTTAATTATTTTATTTTTTTGTTACATTATTATGTTCAAAGAATCACACACACACACACACATATGTACAATATATGTCTCGGATTATTATATATTTCTGTGATTATTAAATTATGATTTCTTTTTTTATTTTAAACATGAAATAGGATGACTTTGTTCTATTATATTGTACAAAAACATACAGATATAACACGTTTTAAAAATTGTTTTACTTTTGTAATAGGCTAAAGTATTATTATTATTATTATTTTTTTTTATTGTTACTTTGTCTTCTCGGACAGACACTCACATATATATATTGTATATATATGTATATATATATTGTATATATATATGTCTTAGAAGCACATTTTATACGTATAGTGGTTGATTTGAGGATAAAGACACGAGGACAAAGCTTCTTTTCCGTTTTTTTACCTAACACATTAAAGTTTTTATTCATCAAGGAAATTACTGATTACGACTTATGATAAATAAATAATTGGTTTTTTTTTTTGTTACCTACATATTGTTTTAATTATTTTATTTTTTTGTTACTTTTCTATGTCAAAACTTTCACAGATATATATATACTTATATATACACACAATATATGTCTTCGATTATTATTATTATTATTATTATTATTTTTTTAGTATTTTTTTTCTTTCTAATAATATATGCTGTTTCTATATTAAATTTGTTGTGACTTTTCTATAAATCTTAGAAACTCTTTATAAATGTGTGTATATATATAAACCATATTTTATAACATATATCTATATTATATATAGATATTTATATGCAGTAGTTTATTTGGTGGTGGTTGCGGGGGGAAGAAATCTGTCTTTAATTTGTTCTCAATCCAATCACTATATATATATATATATGTATATATGTTGTCATGCATTATCATTATTATTAGTATTAGTTGAGGGATATGTTTTAAAGTTCTTTTAACTATACCATATAAACTATAAATTGTTTTAACTATTTTATTTTTTTGTTACTTTTTTATGTTTAAAGACCCACGCACACACACTTATATATGTACAATATATGTCTCGGATTATTATTTGTTTCTGTGATTATTAAAATTAGATTTTTTTTTTTTTAAGGTATTTATTATTATTATTATTTTTTTTTACTAATAGTATATGCTGTTTACGTTTTTAAAGTCGTCGTTTAAATTTATTAAATTTAAATATTTTTTGACTTCTATAAGTCTTATAAAATGCTTTATGTATACATATAGATATATATTTATATATACTGTAGTTAATTTGGTGGTGGTCGCAAAGGGGAAGGTATCTGTCCTTCATTTTTTCTCAATCCAATCATTATATATATATATATAATATATATATATATATATATATATTTATATATATAATATGTGTGTTGTCAAGTATTATTGTAATAAGTATTATTCCAGGGATGTGTTTAAAATTTTTTTTTTACCT
The DNA here is from genome assembly GCA_019022885.1 of Schlechtendalia chinensis. Lineage (NCBI taxonomy): Eukaryota > Metazoa > Arthropoda > Insecta > Hemiptera > Aphididae > Schlechtendalia > Schlechtendalia chinensis. The sequence continues at coordinate 3,474,967 of JAFHKX010000014.1, forward strand.
AAAAATTCTTTTGATTAGTACATATTTATGAAAAATGCCTTAACTTATTCATATATTATATTATAAATTTTTTTTTTTTTTTTTTTGGACTTCTATGTCTTAGAATGATACACACACACAGATATATATATATCCCTTGGACTATTATTATTATTATTAGTATTTATTATTATATTTTTATATCCAAACCATATTTTTTAACATATATATGTATATACATGTCATGCATTATTATTGTTATTAGTATTATTTCAAGGATGTGTTTTAATATTTTTTTTATATATATATATTTATATACTGTAGTTAATTTGGTGGTGGTCGCAAAGGGGAAAGAATCTGTCCTTCATTTTTTCTCAATCCAATCATTATATATATATATATATGTATATATTTGTCATGCATTATCATTATTATTAGTATTAGTTGAGGATATGTTTTAAAGTTTTTTTAACTATACTATATAAACTATATATTGTTTTAATTATTTTATTTTTGTTATATTTTTATGTTTAAAGACACACACACACACACACATACATATGTACAATATATGTCTCGGATTATTATTTATTTCTGTGATTATTAAATTATGAATTTTTTTTTATTTAAAACATGAAATAGGATGACGTTGTTCTACTATATATTGTATTTTTTGTGTAGTAAATTAAAATTTTTTTTTTTCACTTAAGTATTTATTATTATTATTTTTTTTTTTTACTAATAGTATATGCTGTTTACGTATATATATATATATATATTTATTTACTGTAGTTAATTTGGTGGTGGTCGCAAAGGGGAAAGAATCTGTCCTTCATTTTTTCTCAATCCAATCATTATATATGTATATATGTTGTCATGCATTATCATTATTATTAGTATTAGTTGAGGGATATGTTTTAAAGTTTTTTTAACTATACTATATAAACTATATATTGTTTTAATTATTTTATTTTTTTGTTACATTATTATGTTCAAAGAATCACACACACACACACACATATGTACAATATATGTCTCGGATTATTATATATTTCTGTGATTATTAAATTATGATTTCTTTTTTTTATTTTAAACATGAAATAGGATGACTTTGTTCTATTATATTGTACAAAAACATACAGATATAACACGTTTTAAAAATTGTTTTACTTTTGTAATAGGCTAAAGTATTTATTATTATTATTATTTTTTTTTTTATTGTTACTTTGTCTTCTCGGACAGACACTCACATATATATATTGTATATATATGTATATATATATTGTATATATATATGTCTTAGAAGCACATTTTATACGTATAGTGGTTGATTTGAGGATAAAGACACGAGGACAAAGCTTCTTTTCCGTTTTTTTACCTAACACATTAAAGTTTTTATTCATCAAGGAAATTACTGATTACGACTTATGATAAATAAATAATTGGTTTTTTTTTTTGTTACCTACATATTGTTTTAATTATTTTATTTTTTTGTTACTTTTCTATGTCAAAACTTTCACAGATATATATATACTTATATATACACACAATATATGTCTTCGATTATTTATTATTATTATTATTATTATTTTTTTAGTATTTTTTTTCTTTCTAATAATATATGCTGTTTCTAATTAAATTTGTTGTGACTTTTCTATAAATCTTAGAAACTCTTTATAAATGTGTGTATATATATAAACCATATTTTATAACATATATCTATATATATATAGATATATTTATATGCAGTAGTTTATTTGGTGGTGGTTGCGGGGGGAAGAAATCTGTCTTTAATTTGTTCTCAATCCAATCACTATATATATATATATATGTATATTTGTTGTCATGCATTATCATTATTATTAGTATTAGTTGAGGGATATGTTTTAAAGTTCTTTTAACTATACCATATAAACTATAAATTGTTTTAACTATTTTATTTTTTTGTTACTTTTTTATGTTTAAAGACCCACGCACACACACTTATATATGTACAATATATGTCTCGGATTATTATTTGTTTCTGTGATTATTAAATTATGATTTTTTTTTTTTAAGGTATTTATTATTATTATTATTTTTTTTTACTAATAGTATATGCTGTTTACGTTTAAAGTCGTTTAAATTTATTAAATTTAAATATTTTGTGACTTCTATAAGTCTTATAAATGCTTTATGTATACATATATAGATATATATATTTATATACTGTAGTTAATTTGGTGGTGGTCGCAAAGGGGAAGGTATCTGTCCTTCATTTTTTCTCAATCCAATCATTATATAATATATATAATATATATATATATATAATATATATATTGTGTGTTGTCAAGTATTATTGTAATAAGTATTATTCCAGGGATGTGTTTAAAAAATTTTTTTTACCTAAAAATTCTTTTTGATTAGTACATATTTATGAAAAATGCCTTAACTTATTCATATATTATATTATAAATTTTTTTTTTTTTTTTGTGACTTCTATGTCTTAGAATGATACACACACACAATATATATATATATCCCTTGGACTATTATTATTATTATTAGTATTTATTATTATATTTTTATATCCAAACCATATTTTTTAACATATATATGTATATACATGTCATGCATTATTATTGTTATTAGTATTATTTCAAGGATGTGTTTTAATATTTTTTTTATATATATATATTTATATACTGTAGTTAATTTGGTGGTGGTCGCAAAGGGGAAAGAATCTGTCCTTCATTTTTTCTCAATCCAATCATTATATATATATATATATGTATATATGTTGTCATGCATTATCATTATTATTAGTATTAGTTGAGGGATATGTTTTAAAGTTTTTTTTAACTATACTATATAAACTATATATTGTTTTAATTATTTTATTTTTGTTATATTTTTATGTTTAAAGACACACACACACACACACATACATATGTACAATATATGTTTCGGATTATTATTTATTTCTGTGATTATTAAATTATGATTTTTTTTTTATTTAAAACATGAAATAGGATGATTTTGTTCTACTATATATTGTATTTTTTGTGTAGTAAATTTAAATTTTTTTTTTTCACTTAAGTATTTATTATTATTATTTTTTTTTTTTTTACTAATAGTATATGCTGTTTACGTTTAAAGTCGTTTAAATTTATTAAATTTAAATTTTTTTGAACTTCTATAAGTCTTAGAAAAGCTTTATGTATACATATATAGATATATATATATATATTTATATACTGTAGTTAATTTGGTGGTGGTCGCAAAGGGGAAGGAATCTGTCCTTCATTTTTCCTCAATACAATCATTATATATATATATATAATATATATATATATTTATATATTATTATATATATGTTGTTATGCATTATCATTATTATTAGTATTAGTTGAGGGATATGTTTTAAAGTTTTTTTAACTATACTATATAAACTATTGTTTTAAATATTTTATTTTTTTGTTACTTTTTTATGTTTAAAGACACACACTCACACACACCTATATATGTACAATATATGTCTCGGATTATTATTTATTTCTGTGATTATTAAATTATTATTTTTTTTATTATTTAAAACATGAAATAGAATGACTTTGTTACTCTATATATTGTACAAAAATATACAGATATAAGTCTTTTTAAAAATTGTTTTACTTATGAAATAGGTTAAAGTATTTATTAATATTATAATTTTTTTTTTTTTTGTTACTTAGTCTTTTTGTCCGTGCGTGTGACTTTTCCATAAGTCTTAGAAACACTAATATAAATGTATGCTATATCGGAAGTAGATAAAAACCGGCTATTGTTTTTTTCACATTATATGTATATGATTTTTATTATAAATTTTTTTTACTGTTATTATAAAATTTGTTTTAAAAAAATTATTATGGCAAAATATATACATATATATAATGTTAACGGCCGGCAAACGATTTAGTGGTGAAGAGTGAACCGGTGCTGTAGCCATTTGAGGGGGGACACCGGGTTCATTTAGCCTTTTCGAAATTCAATACGTATATACGAATTTTTAGGCGAACGAATCCCGACGTCCTGCGAACGATTTTTTTCGAGACCGACCTCTAGAGTGTCTCTATATAGCGCCGAGGCGCGAAATAAACCCCCCCCCTCCCCCCAATACATGAAAAACGAATGAAAAAATTTAAAAAAAAACACAACTGAATACGAGACCGATACTGAAGAAAAGACCGTAAGCTTTTACCGAGTTTCGCAGGAGATCGACTTTTGGGCGACGATGCGAGACCGACCCCTAGAGTGTCTCTATATAGCGCCGAAGGCGCGAAATAAACCCCCCCCCCCCATACATGAAAAACGAACGAAAAAATTAAAAAAAAAAAACGACTTTTTGTAAAACGAATGAAAAAATTAAGTTTCAGTAAGGTTTTTGAGCTTTGAGCGACGATGCGAGACCGACCTCTAGAGTGCTTCTATATAGCGCCGAAGGCGCGAAATGAACCCCCCCCCATAAAAACAAATGAAAAAATTTAAAAAAAAAAAACGACTTTTTGTAAAACGAATGAAAAAATTAAGTTTCAGTAAGGTTTTTGAGCTTTGAGCGACGATGCGAGACCGACCTCTAGAGTGTTTCTATATAGCGCCGAAGGCGCGAAATGAACCCCCCCCCCCATAAAAACAAATCGAAAAACAAATGAAAAAATTAAAAAAAAAAAAAACGACTTTTTGTAAAACAAGAAAAAAAATTTAAGTTTCAGTAAGGTTTTTTGAGCTTTGAGCGACGATGCGAGACCGACCTCTAGAGTGCTTCTATATAGCGCCGAAGGCGCGAAATGAACCCCCCCCCCCCATAAAAACAAATCGAAAAACAAATAAAAATTAAAAAAAAAAAAACGACTTTTTGTAAAACGAATGAAAAAAAAAAGTTTCAGTAAGGTTTTTGAGCTTTGAGCGACGATGCGAGACCGACCTCTAGAGTGCTTCTATATAGCCCGAAGGCGCGAAATGAACCCCCCCCCCCATAAAAACAAATCGAAAAACAAATGAAAAAATTAAAAAAAAAAAAAAAACCTTTTTTGTAAAACAATGAAAAAAATTAAGTTCAGTAAGGTTTTTGACTTTGAGCGACGATGCGAACATCTAGTCTATATTACTAAAATCGTAAAGCTCGGTACCCCGTCATGGAACGGACATTTTTTTCTCCACGGTTTACTCCTTTTACGCACTCGCAGCGAAATACGCACGCGGCGTACGCGCCCGCGTTACGCGTGTACGTCGATCGTACCGTTAAATGACCCGACTTTTGTCACGATGTTTTCAACCGATACGGTGTCCCGTAGGTCGTTAGGTAGGGGTAGGATAGGTAGGATCCCCGTTCGATCCGGCCGGCCGGCGGCGGCGGTTTTTTAGCGGTGATTCTCCGGCCGTTTTCTCCGTCGGTTCCGTCGATCCTCATCGGTCGCCCCGCGGCCTCCGTGATCCCTCTTTTTTTTTTCGTTTTTTTTATTTATTTATTTTTTTACAATATTTATTTTAATTATTTTATTATCGTAATTCTTTTCTATACGTTTAATAATTATTATTGTAATACTTTTTTATACGTTTAATAATAAAACCCCCCCAAAAATATTTCCGTCGGCGGCGGCGGCGGGTTTTTTTCCCGCCGCCGCCCCGCCGTTAACGTTCCCGACGATGATAACGATAATATAAGTTTTTCGAACCGCCGTCACGTACGATATCGTGTACGCGAATTCGTCTCCGACAACGTCTATATATTAATAAAAAAATACCAGTGAACAATTGCGTGTGGCAGTGGCGTTTTCATCGACCGTTTCCGTATTGGGTGTCGTATCGTTCCGGTTCCGGTCCGCGGTGAAGGATTTTCGCGCACCGACCGCCGAGTACGTAAATACGACGCCGACGTCTACGTGTCGTCGTAATTCTTATTTTTTTTTTCAGGATTTTCAGGTCGGCCGTTCCGACGACGACTCGAGGGGATTTACGCGGAAAGAAACCCGTCAGGAATATTTTTTCGGGTTCTACGCTCGACGGACGGGCTGTTTTCGTCGTCAACTTCAACGCGCCGTCCTTATCGTTCGGCGATGCACGCGATAACGTGAGTATACGATTTCTTTTATATATTGGCTAACAACACTGACGACTTTGTGTATTGTACGAAAACGATAAGACTCATACGATTATAACGATTGTGTGTTCTGTAGGATTTTTCGTGCTCGGCGGTCGAAGAACGGACATACGGCGCGGACTAAGCTCGCCCCGGTCGGACGTGAGCGCGTCGGGATGTCGAGAAAGTCGGAAGTCTGTGGCCGACTTTCCCGGTCGAACCCTCCGAACCGAATGCGTAGACTTATACATATAATAGAGTCATATTCATACATATACGAGTGTACGTCCGTTCGCTACCTGTTTTCGGCTAAACAGACGGTCCGGGGTGTTATTTTTTTTTATTATTATCGATTACCTACATGTCATGTATGTTTTATATATATATATATAAATAATTATATTTTTTTTTTTGATGCAAGTTTTTTTAACTATACTATATAAAACTATATATTGTTTTAATTATTTTTATTTTTTTGTTACTTTTTTTATGTTTAAAGACCCACACACACACAATTTTATATGTACAATATATTCTCGGATTATTATTTATTTCTGTGATTATTAAATTTATGATTTTTTTTAAAGTATTTATTATTATTATTATTATTATTTTAAATTTGTTTACTTTTGTCTTCTCGGACAGACACACACACAATATATATTGTATATTATATATACATATCTATATGTCTTAGAAGCACATTTTATACGTATAGTGTGATTTGAGAATGTAGACACGAGGACAAAGCTTCTTTTCCCCGTTTTTTACCTAACACATTAAAGTTTTTATTCATCAAGGAAAGCGGTGATACGACTTATGATAAATAAATAATTGGTTTTTTTTTTTTGTTACCGCATATTGTTTTAATTATTTTATTTTTTTGTTACTTTTCTAGTCAAAACTTTCACAGATATATATATATTTATATATACACACAATATATGTCTTCGAATATTATTATTATTAGTATTTTTTTTTTCTTCTAATAATATATGCTGTTTCTATATTAAATTTTTTGTGACTTTTCTATAAATCTTAGAAACTCTTTATAAAATGTGTGTATATATATAAACCATATTTTTAAACATATTTTCTATATATTTTTATATATTTATATGCAGTAGTTTATTTGGTGGTGGTTGCGGGGAAGAAAATTCGTCCCCTTTAATTTTGTTCTCAATCCAATCACTATATATAATATATATGTATATATGTTGTCATGAATTATCATTATTATTAGTTTTAGTTGAGCGATATGTTTTTTAAAAGTTCTTTTAACTCTACCATATAAACTATAAAAATTGTTTTTAAACTATTTTATTTTTTTTGATACTTTTTATGTTTAAAAACCACGTATACACACCCTTAATATATTACAATATATGTCCTGGATTTTTATTTATTTCTGTGATTATTTAAATATGATTTTTTTTTTTAAGTATTTATTATTAATATTTTTTTTTTTTTAGTATATGTTCGTTTACGTTTAAAGTCGTTGTAAAATTTTTTTATCATTTTTTTTGACTTCTATATTCCCCTTAGAAATGCTTTATTTTCAATATAATATATTATATATTTATATACTTTGTTTAATTTGGTGTGGTTCGCAATGGGGGGAGAATCTGTCCTTCTGTTTTCTCAATCCAATCATTTTAAATTAGATATATGTGTTGTCAAGTATTATTGTAATAAGTATTTTTCCTGATTGTTTTAAAGTTTTTTTTTACTAAAAATTCTTTTATTGATACATTTTTATAAAAATGCCTTAATATATTAAAATTATTATAAATTTTTTTTTTTTTTTTTTTTGGTGTTTGCTTCTTTTAGAAAGATACAAACTCACAATATATAATAGATCCCTTGGATTATTATTAGTATTAATGGTATTTATTATTATATTTTTATAGCCAAACCAGTTTTTTTACATATATATTGTATACATGTTATGCATATTTTAGTTATTAGTATTTTTTAAGGATGGTTTTTAGTATTTTATTTATATAAATATATATTTATATTACTTATAATTTGGTGTGGTTTCCAAAGGGGAAAGAATCGTCCTTCATTTTTTCTCAATCATCATTTTTAAATGTATATATGTTTCATGCATTTTCCCATAAATTAGAGTATTAGTTGAAGATATGTTTTAAAGTTTTTTTAACTATACAAAAAAAACTATATATTGTTTTAATTATTTTTTTTGTTGTTACATATTATATTTAAAAACCAACCTCACACACACATATACTTTTATTCCGATTATTATATATTTCTGTGAGTAATTAAATTATGATTTCTTTTTTTTTATGTTAAACAGAAATAGGATGACTTTGTTTCTATATTTTGTACAAAAACTACAGATCTAACACGTTTTAAAATTTTTTAACTTTGTAATAAGGGTTAAAATTTTAAATATTATTATATATTTTTTTTTTTATTGTTACTTTGTCCTGGACAGACGCTATATATAATTGTATATATATATTGTCTTAGAAACATTTTATAACTATAGTGGTTGATTTTGGATAAAACACAGGGCCTAGCTTCTTTTCCGTTTTTTTCCTAACATTAAAATTTTTACATCAAAATTTGCCAATTACTATTTTAGTAAAATAATTGGGTTTTTTTTTTTTGTTCCATATTTTTAATTATTTTATTTTTTTGTTTCTTTTCTATGTCAAAACTTTCACAGATATATAATAATCTTTTTAAACCCTCACAATATTTGCTTCGATTATTATTTAAATTATTATTATTATTATTTTTAGATTTTTTTTCTTTCTAATAATATATGCTGTTTCTATATTAAATTTTTTGACTTTTTTTTAAATCTTAGAACTCTTTAATAAAGTGGTGTATATATATAAACCATATTTTATAACATATATCTATATATATTAATATATTTATATGGCATAGGTTATTTGGTGTGTGGGGGAAGAATCTGTCTTTAAATTTGTTCTCAATCCAATCACTATATATAATATTATTGTATATTTTGTCATGCATTTTCATTTTAAGAGTAAATTAGTTGAGGGATATGGTGTTTTAAAAGTTCTTTTAACTATACCAATAAAACTAAAATTTTTTTTAACTATTTATTTTTTTGTTACTTTTTATGTTTAAAAGACCTACGCACACACACTTATAATGTAAAATATATGTCTCGATTATAATTTGTTTCTGTGATTATTAAATTATATTTTTTTTTAAGGGATTTATTTATTATTATTTTTTTTTTTTTACAAATAGTATAGCTGTTTACGTTTAAAGTCTGTAAATTTATTAAATTTAAATTTTTTGTGACTTCAATAAGTCTTATAAATGCTTTATTATACTTATATAGATTTATATATTTATATACTGTTTAATTTGGTGGGGTCGCAAATGGTTTTTTGTCCTTCATTTTTTCTCAATTCCAAACATTATATATATATATATATATAATTTATTGATATTGTTGTTGTCAAGTATTATTGTAATAAGTTTATTCCAGGGATGTGTTTAAAAATTTTTTTTTTACCTAAAAATTACCTTTTTGATTAGTACAATATTTATTAATGAAAAATGCCCTTAACTATTCATCTCTTAGATATAGTATAAAATTTTTGTTTTTTTTTTGAAGTAGTCATCTATTTGTTACATGAACACACACTCAATATATGTTTGTGTGTGTTCCCTGGACCTATCATTAGTTTGTGGAGTATTTGGGTGATTATATTTTGGGTATATCCCAAACCAAATTTTTTTTAACATATAGATGTATTGACATGTCATGGCTTTTTATTGGGATTATAAATTGGTGGCATGGGGTTGTTAGTATTTTTTTAATATAGTATATATTTATATACTGTAGTTAATTTGGGTGTGGTCGCAAAGGGGAAAGAATCTGTCCTCTTTTTTCTCAATCCAATCATATAAAATTAGTTATGGCATAATTATCATTATTTATTTTATTATTGAAAGGATATTTTTTAAGAGAGGTTTTTTTAACTTGACTTTGTTAAAACGTATTTGGGGGGGGTTTGTGATTTTTTTGGGTTATATTTTTTAATGTTTAAAGCCACACACCACACACAACTCAACTCACAGTATGACTATAAATATGGCCGCTGGGTTTATTATTATTTCTTTGGATGCATTAATTTTTGGATGTGGGTTGGGTGTAAAGAGTTGGGGATATGGAGGGGTTTTTGTTTTACTTTGTCCTTCTCGACTGACACACTAACATATATATTGTTAATATATATACATTCATTTGTCTTAGAAGAAGCACAGTTTATACGTATATTGGTGAATTAGAGAATGGAAACACGAGGACATAGCGTAGTTTCCGTTTTGGGTAACGATATCTTGAAAGTTTTTTATTCATCAAGGAGAGCGTGATGACACCCTTATGATTAGATAATGAATTGGGTTTTTTTGGGGGGGTACTTCATAGTGTTTTTTATTATTTATTTTTTTTGGACTGGTCGTGGGAATAACTTTCACAGATATAGATAAATATTTTTTAGAATACACACTAGATAATTCTTCGTTTATTAGTTTGATTATATTTAAATTTGGGTGGTTTGCTGTCGATGTTCTGGGTATTGTAATGTAAAATTTGTTTTGGTCATGCTTAATAAACTTGGGAAACTCCTTTTAAATGTGTGTATATTTTTAATCCATATTTTATAAAATATTTATATTTATTTAGATTTAGAAATTTTAGTTTGGGGACCAAGGGACTTATGCTGCCTTTTTTGGTGGGTCTCATTCCCAATCACTATAGTTTATAATAGATTTATGTAAGTAATATATTTTGTCATGCATTTTCATTTTTAATTTGGAGTAGTATTAGTGAGATAGTTTTATAAAGTTGTTTTCACTAACCAAAATTAAAACCTATATTAGTTTTAAGTATTTTAGTTTTTTTGTTATATTTTTTATGTTTTAAAAGACTCACACACACACCACACACACAATATGACAATAATAGGTCTCGGAAATTTTTTTTAGTCTGGGATTATTAAATTTATGATTTTTTTGATTAGGTATTGTGTTTGTTTTGGGGTTTTTTTAAAAAAAACATGTTATAAATGACTTTTGTTACTCTATATATTTGGTAAAAAATATAAGATTATAAGTCTTTTTTAAAAATTTTTGTACTTATGATATGGTTAAATATTGATTAATAGTAGAATTTTTTTTTTTTTTGTTACTTTATCTTTTAGTCCGTCGTAGACGGCTTTTCCTGAAGTTTAAAAACACGAATTTAAATGTATGCTATAGGGAAATTTTTTTAAAAAAACCGGCGATTTTTTTTTCACAGAGGTTTTGGTTGGTGTTTTTGGGGTATTATCTGTTATGTTTATAAAGTTTGAAATTTTGGTTATTGCATTAATTATACAGATAGATATTTATAATTTAACGGAAGGAATACGATTTTAGAGGTGACATAGGGGAACACAGTCGGTACCAAGGGGGGACACCAGGTTTTCTTTTGGCCCTTTTCCGAAATTCAAAACGTAATATCAATTTTTATGCGATCGAACGGATCCCGATGTCCTGCGAACGATTTTTAACGAATCGACCTCTAGAGTGTCCCTCTATATAGCGCCCGACCCAAATTTAACCCATCCCCCCTTACATGAAATCAAGAAAAAATAAATTAAATTAAAATAGACTTACCGTGACTAAATAAAGACCTATGCTTTTCCACCGATTTGGCGCACTATCGTATTTGGGGCGAGACAGATACCGAAACCCCTTTAAGAGGACTCTAATTTACCCGAAGTAGCTAATAAACCCCCCCCCCCATGATCAGTTAAACAAGAAAAAAATTTAATTTTCAGTAAGGGTTTTTTGAGCTTTGAGCGACGATGCGACGGTTTTTAGCTGAGCTCCCCGTTTTCGGTTTCGTCGTCCTCCCATCGGGCCCCCCCCGCCGCCGCCCGCCGTCCGTTTTCCCTTGATCCCGACCGGTTTTTGTTCTTTTTATTATTTAGTTTCATTTAATTTATTTATTTTTTATATATGTTATTTTAATTAATTTTATTATTGAATACTTTTTCGATACGTTAATAAAACAACTCCGTGAAATTTTTTTTGTTTACTGTTTAAAAATATAATTATTTGGGACATACATTATTTTTAAAATTTATTTATTATTGTAAACTTTCTAAATAACTTTAATAATTAACACGTCTTGAAATTTTATTTTGTTTACTTTTTTATAAGATAGATATAAAGTGTACGAAAACATAACAGGTGTTAAGGTATTGCGGAGGAGAATTTTGTATAACGTAAATTTGTCCTTTTTGGTTCACGGCTTTTTTTTTCCTCGCCGCGCGAATTGTCCCTTTAGCCTTGAAAGGTTTTATTTTTTCTTTTTGTAAATAACCAAACACGTGCCGTTACGGATAAACACAGGTTTACGTTCCTAAACTAATTTTGTTGTGGTTGTAAAGTTCGTTTTGCGTCTTTATTATGAGTGTGTTTCGTTATGAAATGTCGACCTATTTAAACCTACTATTCGTTTACCTGAACGTTATGAACACAAGCTTAATATTCCTCCCGGCGCGGCCGGTTTTTTTTCCCGCTCCGCCGCCGCCGTTACGAGCCCGTCGTCTCCTTCCGACGGTCGCATCGGTCCGCCGCACGCGTGATCCCACTTTTTTTTTTTCGTTTTAAAAATTTAGTATTTATTTTTACAAATTTATGTTAATTAGTGGAGTATCGGAAATTGCGTGTCGTGACGTTTAAGAATATTGGTATTTTATGTAAGACGTGGGTTACGGGTTTTATAACCAACTCAAAATTTAAGTTCCGCGGCAGAGGCGTGTGTGCACCCGCCGCCGCCGTGTATCTTCCCACGAGAAAATAAGATAATTTAATTTTTCAACCCCTCACCGGTCTGATCGGTACCAATCCGTCGTTCCGACAACTCTAAATTAATAAATAAATACCTGGATGGTAATCGTGGGCTGCGGGGTTTTCCAGCCACGGTTTTTCCAGTAATTGGGTTCTTCGTTCCCGGTTTTTCCCGGCTCGGGAAAGATGTTTCGCGCACCGAAACCGCCGATACGTATAATAACACCCACCTCCTAACTTAGCTAATTTCTTATTTTTTTTTTCAGATTTTTCAGGACGGGCCTTCCGTACACTCGCATGGTTTTTACGCAACATCCTCAGAATAGTTTTTCTGCTAACGACTCGACGACGGATCTTTGCGCGTCGTCCTTCTAAACCCGTCCTTATGCGTTCGTACGATGCACGCGATAAACGGATATGACGATTTCTTTATAGGTATTGGCTAACAACACCCTTGAACGAATTTGTGTATTGTACGAAATCGATAAGACTCATACACTTATAACGATTTTGTGTTGCTAGGATGTATTTGTGCTCGGCGGTCGTAGAACGTCGATACGGCGCGTCTAAGCTCGCCCGGCGGACGTACGCGTCGGGATTCGAGAAGTCCCGGGAATCCGGGGCCGACTTTTCCCGTCGAAACCGCCAAACCGAAAGCGTTTAAACTAATACATTACATCATATTCATACATATACGAGTTAAACCGGGTTCGCTAACCCTTGTCGGCTAAATAACGGTCCCGGTGATATTTGTTTGTAAATTTATGTCTATTAACCTACAGCATGTTTTTTATTGAGATTTATATTATAATTTTATTTTTTATGTGATGCAGTTTTTTTAACTAGACTTATATAAACATATATTTTTTAAAATTATTTTTATTTTTTTGGTACTTTTTTATGTTTAAAGACCCACACACACACACTTATATATGGAACAAATATATGTCACGGATTTTATTCTTTAGTTCCGTGATTATTAAATTATGATTTTTTTTTAAAGTAATTTTATTATTATTTATTTATTATTATTATTTTATGTACGTTGGCCTTCTCGACAGAAACACACCACATATATATTGTTATATATATACTATCTATATGTCTTTAGAGCATCATTTTATAAGTATAGTGGTTTATTTGAGAATGAGAAAAACACAGTCTTTGCGGCGTGCCGTTTTTACCTAACACATTTAAAGTTTTTATTCAGCAAAGAAAGCGGGTATTACGACTTATGATAAAATAAATAAATTGGGTTTTTTTTTTTGTTACCTATATATTGTTTTAATTATTTATTTTTTGTTACTTTTTCTTTTCAAAAACGTCACAGATTATATATAGATTTATTGATACACACAATAGAAGTTCTTCGATTAAGTAGTAGTATTAGCTTATATGTATAAATTTTTTTCTTTCTAATAATATACTTTTTCTAATTAAAATTTTTTGTGACTTTTCTAGAAATCTTATAACTCTGTATAAATTGATATATATAAACCCAATATTTTTTTAAACTTAGATCATATATATTATAAATTTTAAAAGTCAATAGATTGTGGGGTGGTCGCAGGTTGAAAATCTGTCCTTAAATTGTGTTCTCAATCCAATTACTTATTATATATATAATATGTTATAATGTTGTCATGCATTAATCTTTTATATTAGTTTAGTTGGAGGGATTATTTTTTTAAAGTTATTTTAACTATACCATATAAACCCAATATGTTTTAAATATTTTTATTTTTTTGTACTTTTTTATGTTTAAAGACACTCAATCCAACACACCTAGATAGTACTTTATATGTCTCACATTATTATAGTTCTGGAGTTTTTTGATATTTTTTTAAGTAGTTATAGTATATTTTAGATTTTTGTGACTTTTTTTTACTGTTTTACGTTTAAATCTTAAAAATTTTATTAAATTTAAAAATTTTTTTGGTGACTTTCTATACGACCCTTTAAAACTGCTGTTTTTTACTTATAATAGATATATATATAATGTATATACTGTATGGAATTGTTTGGGCTCAAAGGCAAAGGTATCTGTCCTTCATAGTTCTCAATCCTATCATTAACTAGTTAAATATATATGTGTTTGTCAAGATTATTTGTAATTTAAGTATTATTCCCTGGATTGGTTGATAAGGTTGTGTTACCAAAAATTTCTTTGATTAGTACATATTTTTGAGAAATCCTTAACTTATTCATATATTATAGTATAAATTGGTGGGTTGGGGGTGTGACTTCCCTTTGTCTTTAAAAGATAAACACACATATATTTATAGATAATCCCTTTGGACTATTAGTATTATTATTATTTGTGTGAGTAGCCTTTCAATATGTTAGAACTTATATATTTAATACATTCCCAGCATTTTAGATGGTTTATTAGTATTATTTTCCAAAATGTTTGTAATATTTTTTTTTAGATATATTATTATAGACTGTAGGGTTTAAGTTGTTTGGGGGTTCGCTAAGGGGGTAAAGTATCTTCCCCTTCATTTTTTTTCTCATTCCCAATCAGTATAATATGTAATGTTGGTTCATGAAATTAATCATTTTTATGAGTATTAGTTAGGGGTATAGGTTTAGATTTTTTTAACCTATAACTATTTAAACTAAGAATATTGTTTGTAAATTTGTGAGAGTTTTTTTGTTTTTTATGTTTTAACTCACAACACACACCCACACTCACATATGTACATATAGGCTCGGATTATTATTTTAGTCCTGGGGATGATGTAAATTTTATAGTGTTTTTTTTTTTTTTAAAGAATATTTTTTTTATTATTATTTTTTTTATTGTTTTACTTGCCCTTCTCCGGACAGACACCCCACACACATTTATATTGTATATATATATACATATCTATAGTCTTGTACAAATTTTATACGTATAGGGTTGATTTGAGAATGTAACACGAGACAAAAGCACCTTTCCGTTTTTTTTGAACCTTTCACATTAAATTTGTATTTCATCAAGGAGAGGAGGTGAATTTCGACGATTAGATTTTAAATATTTTTGGGGTGGTGTTTTTTGTGTCCGTCATAGTGGTTTGTATATATTTGTGTGATTGGTTTTGTTACTCTTTTCTATGTCCAAAACGTTCACCAGATTTAAATATATATTTTAGATATACCCACAATATATTTCTTCGATTAGTATTATGATTATTTTATTGTTTTTTTTCTTTCTATTTAAAATTTGCTGTTGTCTATATTAAATTTTGTTGTGACATTTCTATAATCGTGGAAACTCTTATAAATGTTGTATATATAGAAACCAAAAGTTTTATAACATATATCTATATTATATAGTAATTTATCTGAGTTTATTTGTTGTGGACGCAGAGGGGAATAATCTGTCCTTTATATTTCTCAATCCAATCACATTTGTATATATATATATATATTATGTTAATATTGTCTGCTATTATCTTATTATTAGTATTAGGGTTTATGGGATATGTTTTTTAAATTTTGTTCACTATACCAGTTTAAAAACTTATAGTGGGTATTTAATGTGTTTATTTTGTTGTTTTATTTTTATGTTTTAAAACCACAACCTCACACACACAACACACATTTGTACATTTGTTCCTCGTTGATTATGTGATTTCTGTGATTATTAAATTTATGATTTTTTTTTAATTTTATTTATTTTGTTTTATTAGTGAAAACATGATATAGATTGTCTTGTTACTCATATTGTTGTAACAAAAATATACAGATTTAAGTCCGTTTAAATATGTGTTTACTTATAAATAGGTTAAAGTTTTTATTAATTTATAATTTTTTTTTTTTTTTGTTACTTAGTCTTTTTGTCCGTGCGTGTGACGTTCCTAAGTCCATAAATATCACTAAAAAAAATAGTAATGTAGGCTATAAGAAGTTTGAATTTAAAAACCCGGCTATTGTGTTTTGCACTATAGATGTTTTGGATAAAATTTTTTTTACTGTTATTTTTAAATGTATTAAAAGTGTGGAAATTTGGCAAATAGTAACAGAGATATTTAGTAGTTTACGCCCTTCGATTTAATGACGATGAACTTCTGTGCGTAGCCAAGGAGGCGACACCAGGGTTAATTTGGCCCTTTCCGAAAACAAACGTAAATAGACGAATTTTTTTTAGCGACGAAAGGATCCCGATGTCCGCGAACGATTGTTAACGAGATCGAAACCTCTAAATTCTCTAATGCGCCAAGGCCCGAAATAAAACCCATCCCCCATACAAGATAAACAAATGAAATATATAATAAAAAATAAAAAAAATACGAGACCGATACTGAATAAAAAGTCCGTAAGCTTTCTCCGAGTTTCGCACAGAACGACGTTTGGGCGACGATGAGAACCGACCCCTTAGAGGGTCTCATATAGCTCCGAAGTAGCGAAAAATATTCCCACCCCCCATACATAAAAACGAATGAAAAAAATTTAATATTTCAGAAGGGTTTTGACTTTGAGCGACGTGCGAACGGTTTTTTAGCGGGATTCTCCGGGCCGTTTCGGTTTCGTCGCTCTCGTCGGCCGCCGCCGCCCCGCCGTCCCTTTTCCCTTGATTCCGACCGGTTTTTTTTCTTTTATTTTATTTATTTTCTTTTTTATTTAGTTTATTTTTTATATATGTTATTTTAATTATTTTAGTTATTGTAATACTTTTCTATACTTTAATTAATAACACGTCTTGAGAATTTTTTTTTTGTGTTTTACTTTTTAAGAAAGATTTATTTTTTACATACATGTATTTTTAATTTTATTTTATTATGTAATACTTTAACTATACGTTTAATAATAACCACGTCCTTGAGAATTTATTTTTTTTACTTTGTTAAATAAGAGATATAGTAATAGGATTTTGTACAAAACATTCGGATATAATATAATTCTTTTATTAATTATATTTTTATTACGTAATTTGTCCTTTTTGTCTCTCTTTTTGCCGTCGCCTCCGCATTGTCTTTTCGCGATTTAACGGTTTTTTTTTTTTTCTTTTTGTTTAAAAACCCAAACAGCGGCCGTTTACAATGAAACTCGATGGTTGACGTTCCTAAACGTAATGTTTTTGTTTTAAAATACGTTTGCGTCTTAGTATTAATTTTGATTCGCTTGAAAATGTCGCCTATTTAAGGTCTTCCTTTCGGTTACAGAACGTTTTGACACAAGCATAAATATTCCGGCGGCGGCGCGGGCCTTTGTTTTCCCGCATCCGCCCCGCCGCCCCGTTTTTATCGATCCCCGACGGTCTCCTTCCGTCGGTCCTCATCGGTCGCCGCAGCTCCTGATCCCACTTTTTTTTTTTTTCGTTTATTTATTTATTTAAATTTTTTACATTATTTAGTTTATATTATTTAATTATCGTAATTCTTTTCTATACGTTTTAATAATTATTTTAATTATTGTATACTTTTTTAATTTGGTGCGTGTTAAATTATAACACCTGCAAAATAATCCTCTACGGCGGCGGCGGTTTTTTTTCCCCCCCGCCGCCGTTATCGTTTTCCCGACGATGATAAATCGATAATATTACTTGTCTTCCGCCTCTCGACGTTTTCGTGTATCCGAATCCGTCGCCGACAACGTCTAATATATTTAATATAAAAATCCGATGGAATAATGTTTCGGGCATGGGCTTGTCTTCCTACTTGCCGTATTGTTCTATCGTTTTTCCGGGTTCCCGGTCCGCGGTTGAAGGAGTTTCGCGCACACCGACCGCCGAGTACTATAATACACGCCGACGACTACTGTCGTCGTAATTCGTATTTTTGTTTCAAGATTTTCAGGACGCCGTTCCGATCGGGGGGTCGACGCGAGGAGGTTTTACGCGGAACGATCCGTCAAATTTGGTGTTCGGGGTGCTTCGCTCTCGGAACGGATGCTGTTTTCGTCGTCGACAATTCTACGCGCGGTCCTATCTTTCGGATCCGATGTCACGCGATAACGAGTATGACATTTCTTTTATATATTGGCTAACAACACTTTAACGACTTTGTTTATTGTACGTAAACATAAGACCTCATACGTTTTATAACGATTGTGGTACGGTAGGATTGTTTTGGTGCGCGCCGTCCGAAGAACGACTTTCGGCGCGGGTCTAAGCTCGCTCCGGTCCCGGGAAGTGACGCGTCGGGATTCAAAGTCGAAGTCTTGGCCGACCCTTTCCCGGGTCGAACCGTCCCGAACCGAAAGCGCAACTTTAAATATACAGTCTATTCTACAGATACATTACCGTTCCTACCCCCGTTTCGGCTAAATAGACGGCGGGTATATTTTTTTTTTATTATTTTCGAATAAAACCTACATTCATGTATGTTTTTTATAATATATATAGATTTACTTATTTTTTATGTGATCAAAGTTTTTTTTAACTATACTATAAAAACGATTTATTGTTTTTAATTATTTTATTTTTTTTGTACTTTTTTATGTTTTAAAGACCCACACACACACCTTTATATGTAAATATATGTCACGATTATTATTATTTCTGTGATTATTAAAATTATATTTTTTTGTTTTGAAATGATTTTTGTATATTATTAGTATTATTATTTTATTGTTTCTTTACTTGTCTTCCTCGCGACAGAAACACACACAATATAAATTTTATATTTATATAACATATCATAGTCTTAGAAACACCATTTTATTTGTAGAGATGGTTGATTTGAGTATGTAACTCAACAAAGCGTCTTTTTCCCCGTTTTGTACGTAACACATTAAATGTTTAATCATCAAGGAAAGCGTATTTTACGACTTATATAAATTTTAAAATATTGGGGTTTTTTTTGTTACCTACATATTGTTTTTAAATTTTTTTATTTTTTTTTATTTTTTTTTACTTTGCTGTTCATATCTGGCACACAGATATATATATATTTATATATACACTCACTAGATGTCTTTCGTTTATTATTATTATTATTATATATAGTTTTTTTTTTTCCTTTCGAATAATTTTATAGCTTTTCTGATTATAAACTTTTTTGTCTGTTCTAGAAGCTTAGTATCCTGTAGTATTGTTGGATATAATATAAATCCAATTTTTGATAACATATATCTATTTATAGATTTATTTAAATACAGTATTTAATTTGGTTGTGTGACGCTGGGAAAAATTCGTCCGTTTTGGTTCTCATCCTTACTATATATTTATATCTATTATTTATGTTATCATGCTTTTATCATGTTATAGATTATTTGAGATATGTTTTTATATAGTTGTTTTTACTATATCATAGAAAATATATATTGTTTTAAATAGGTTATTTTTTTGTTTCGTTTTATGTTTAAAGACTCTTCTCTCACTCACACCTTTTTATGTAAAATAAGGTCTCTATTTTTTTTATTTCTTGAATTAATTAATGAGATTTGTTTTTTTATGTATTTATTTGTTTTATTATTATTTTTGTTTACTAATAAATATCTGTTTACCGTTTTTAGTCGTTTAAAATTTTTATTAATATATTAAAAATTGGGTTGGACTTCTATTATGTCCTTAAACTTGCTTTATGTTTACAATATAGTTATATTATATATATTAATATACTATGTTAATTTTGGTGGTGTCGCAAAAGGGGAAGGTATCTGTCCCGTCATTTTTGCTCTTCCAATCATATATTATAGATATATATATGTGTTGGTCAAGTATTAATGTAATATGTAATAGTCCTGGAGGTGTTTTGTATAGGTTTTGGTTTATTCCGAAAAATCTTTGATTAGTTAAAATTTTTGAGAAATGCCTTATCTTTTTCATAATATGATTTTATAAATTTTTGTTTTTTTTTGTGACTTCTTGTCTGAAAAGATTCTCACACAATTTATAATATATATATATACCTTGGAAGTTTTATTAATATTTTTATTGTGTATTTTTCCTTTCATATTTTTATAACTTTTATTGTAGAATACATGTCTGCTTTATTTTGTTATTAGTATTTTTTCTGATTGTGTTGGTAATAGTTTTGTATTTATTTATATTTTATATAATGGTATTATTTGGGTGTGGTCCAAAAGGGGAAAGAATCGGTCCCTTCATATTTACTCTACTCCAATCATTATAGATTATATAGTGTTTCATTAAATTTTCATGATTTGTTTATAAGTTAGGAATATGTTGTTAAAATTTTTTTTAACTATTACTATATAAACATATATTGTTTTAATTATTTTTAGTTTTGTTATATTTTTTAGTTTAAAGACACTCACACACACACTACACACAATTGGTACAATAATGGTCTCGATTGATTATTGATTTCTGGATTATTATATTTTTGATTTTTTTTTTTGAAATGTTAATTTTTGTTTTTAGTTGTTTGTTATTGTTACTTTGTATTTCTCGGACAACACACACACTTAATATTGTTTGATATATACTTATCTATGTATCGAAGCTCATATTATACGTATAGTTGTTGAGTGTGAGAGAGGATGAAACAGACATGCTTCTTTCCCGTTTTTTACCTAAACACATTAATTTTTTATTCTTCAAGTGAGCGTGATTAAAGAAGTATGATAATTAATAATTGGTTTTTTTTTTTTGTTACCTCATATTTTTTAATTATTTTAT